>BGPR01000210.1:843825-970876 GCA_013235015.1 Araneus ventricosus | reverse complement strand
TATATGTGTGCCTGGTAGACCTTCTGCTATGGACAGCCACCTTTCCAATGTTGGCATTTATGAATTTTGTTCGATCACTGTATTTTTTGGTACATTTGTTATATTTCAATAAAATGGCTGAACTCGGGTACTTCTACAACTTAAGTTTTGTAATATTGAATTTCATTAACTTATGCCTTCAACATTAATATCTTTCAAATACCATAATCCATCTCCCACTCTGACTATAGCAGTGATGGCAAACCTATGATTGCAAATCAAACATCAAGTCCCAAAGGCTTTTTAAATTACCCAATGCGTTGATTTTTTCAAACGTTTTTTAAGACGTGAAAGAGAGAACAGACAATCAAAAATATTAAAAAATTAACCAGTGTTTTAAAAACTTTTTTTATTCCAAATAATAACATTACAGCTGCTACTTTTCTATCAACCTATTGCATTCCTCACCATGGGAAACCTCTTAGAATTTGTAAAACAAACATTTTTAGAATGTAGTGATACTTTGCAGATTTTAAAGAAAAATATTCAATTGTAAAGCATATAAATGAGTTACCAATATGTCACAATACAATCTTGGTAAATACATAATGATTTAAAGTGTGTAGAAATATATTTAATTGCTTTAGATGAGAGTGATTATGTAAATGGTTATGCACAACTAGCAGATTTTTCTTGCAATAAATTAGCAATTAATTCTTAATTAAATTATTAATTCTTGATATAAATTAGGCAATGTAATGAAAGAAGAGTCAAAGAAATTAATATTCAAAAGGGAGGTGTACTAGTCTTGATATTTTAATAAATTTAATAAAGCATTTAAAGAAATGGATATTGACCTACAGAAAATTGTCTCTGTAATAACAAACGATGCACCCAATATGGTGGCAAAAAAGCAATGATTCTATTCAGCAGCTTAAGAAATTGAATTTCATTGTATAATTAACCATCAAGTTCTATTTGTGAAGCAAGGTTTAAAAATATTTTCCAATGTAATGCCAGTTGTAATAAAAGCCATCAACTTTATAAATGCAAGGTCTTCAGAAACGACAATTTTCACAATTATTAACGGAAATAGAGTACCAATATTCTGAGATGTTGACATACAACAAGATTCAATGGATCAGTTGCGGTTAATCGGTTTGCCAATTTATTACAAGAAATAAAGCTCTTTTTGAAGGAAAAAACAATAATTATGATGAATTTTCAAATATAGATTGGTTAAATGATTTAATATTCTTATGCAACATCATTCAGCACTTCAATGAACAAATTGTATTAATTTTAATTATTGTATTACAAAAACATTTTCGAATATATGCTTGACATTCAAAAAAATGCAATTAACCCTTTAACGTTCATTGATTTCGCAGTGAAACCACACATTGAGCAATTTTTTACTGTGCATGGTCGAAACGAAGCATAATTTTCCTTCATAACTTTGAGAGCCCGATATATAAACCAACTTCAATATCATTAGTATTCACAAAGATATTGGCATTGCAAAAGCTAAATTGATAAGAGAAACAAAATGATGAGGGTTCTTGCACAAATTGATAGTCTTTAAAAATGAATCTTTGAAAGTAATATTGAATTTTATGAAGTTTGAATATCCTGTATACTCATGTATAGCTATAAATTAAATACACAATTTAAATTACATTTTGATGATAACTTATTTGGAGGAAAAATAGCCTTTCACAGTGAAGCCACAAATTTCTTTAAAATAAAAAATGCTAAATTTCTTTCCTTTACATTTTTATGATCAGCTATATGTCGAATACTCATTTTTGAAATTAAATTAAGTAATAGCTTCTGTTTTGATAAGTCAATGTAATTTATTTTACAAATACATTGGAAAACAAGAGAAAAGAAAATCACTAACATGATATAAGAACTAGTAAACATTGTGGCAGCAAGTTGTTTTATCACAGGTCATACTTAAAAAAGACTGTTTACTTTTTGTAGATTCATTTTAATGCTGTTTTAATTTTTTTGTATATAAAAGTGATCTAGACAATTAGTTGAAACATGATTTATTTTACATATTGAAAAGGTTCATTATATTTTGAGAAATGGATTATATACTTTGACTTATCTGCTCACTAGTAAAACTTATTTTATTCATTGTCATAATATTACTCAGCTAGAAGAGATAGATAAAATAAAAAATATTTTTAACTTTATTCAACAATGTTGAGAATCTCCAAGAGAATTGGGTAATGCATAATATGTATGTTAATTGACTTACATGCCATTTTAGGGTAGGTTAAGAAAGTTATTTAGAAAGATACTATCGAAACAACAAAGTAGAAAAAAATTAAATTATGTTGAATTATGCGACATCCATATTGAAAAAGAATTTTTAAAAGCCCAGTAGTTTTAAGTACAATAGAATGAGAGTTATCAGATATATTGGTTCTGAATTCAAGATCAAATCTAAGCATGCATTCAGTAATTTCAGTTACATTAGGTGGGTTTTGCAGTTTGTAAGAGTGGTAGTAAATGCTATTAATCTTTTCTGTTTTGATAAGTCAGCATAATTTATTTTACAAACACATTGGAAAACAAGAGAAAAGAAAATCACAAACTTCACTTTTTCTGAGATAACACGATGTAAACATTGTGGCAGCAAGTTGTTTTATCAGAGGTCATACTTAAAAAAAAGAGTGTTTACTTTTTGTGGATTCATTTTAATGCTGTTTTACTTTATATATATATAAAAGTGATATAAGTAACACAGGTTTGCAAAATTTTGCATAAAACTTTTATTAGAATCAATAACTCATTTTATTTATTCAAGATAGGAATTTCTCTTTGCTTATCTACTGCAATTTCGTAAAATTTAGGTTTGCCATGCAAAAGAGTTTAACATGCTTAAAACTCACTTTCACTTAAAACTTTGCAATGTATAAGATTAAATAAAATCTAATCACACCAAATAAAGAGATCAAACTAGAATAAATTGGATATTGGTTTGTTTTATTTCATACAACAATTTCTTTAACATAAACACATTACCTTCAATATTGCAGCAGCTGATACATTTCAAGACAAAATTATTAAAACTAACATTTATGTTCAGTCATAATATTCACAGTTCTTATGTGATTGAGGATAGGCACTTTATAAGATTATGTTATGAATCCTTAGAGTAAATTGTTATTATGTGAAACTACTCATAAGAAATACTGTCAAACTTGTTTTTTAGGACTCAGATGAACTAATTTAATTATGTGCACAATATCATTTTTAATGCTGTTTTAAGAAAGATATTGCAACAGGAAATCATCATTAACTACCAAAAATCTCGACAGATCTGTAATTCTCTTCCTAAATATCATCATTTTCAGCGCATGAATTAACTAGGCAATAAACTCATTCCCGGCACGGTGTTCTCCTATAACTTCACTAGTGTCTACTAGAGGGCTCTGCTCGATCCCAAACCCTTTCCCAAGTGATTCCGATTGTGTCCCTCCTTGTCAAACTTCCCCACCTACGAAAACTACTACTTGAGATGGATTCGCCCATCCCATAGGGAAAGAGTTTGGGATACAGACGCTAGTGAGTCGGTGGACGTGGGTCAGAGATTCGTGGAAAGCATATCCTCTTTGAAGTTGTCAAACTTCATATTCAAGATCGTTTGCTGCAAAAAGTGACTTCATTAATTTTTGTTGACAAATACTTTTTTCTATTTCGTCTTTTTTCTTACATATTTTGCTGGAGACCTAACAAGTAAATTTTCCACTAAGTTTTACTACACTCTTTTAGCTTTGCAAAGGAATTTATAACTAGGAGTGAACAGCTGTAAATATCTGTTTTGAATTGTTCTAAAACTTGTTTTCTTTAAATTTGAAACGGCATTAATTTATTTTAAATTATCGTAGGCTTTTAATTAGCTATAGATTATTTTCAATTCTACTATGAGCCTTATGTACCTTTAAAATAATCTTGGCTTATATGTTAAGAAGTCAAGCCCCTGGTAACTTTACCAACCCGGCAACAATATGGCACCCCAACCAAAGTATTTTTTTTCTTTTTTAACTCTATGATATCTACATTCTAAATGTCAAACAAACTTTTAGTTAAAAATATGCTTGTTTTACCTACAAATATGACTTAATAATATTATGGTGAGAATTTTTGAACTTACCTACAAATATGACTTAATAATATTATGGTGAGAATTTTTGAACTTCAGCTATATTTTAGATCAGGGGTTACCAACCTTTTTCCCCTAGCGTACCCATTGATTAGTTTTTTTTTTTATTTTCGCGTACCCCCTACTGTCATATCCCCCCCTCCAACCATCCGTCTATGCAAAGAAATTTTTATCAATAATGTTAAGGGCCTAGGTGAGCTTAAGAGTGAAATGACTCTAATTTGTAACATTCGCTGGACTTATTTCTGATTTCACATTTTGTTCCATTTTTACTGATAGTATTAGTTCATTAGTCGTAGTTCAACGCCATAGTATTAGTTCAGCGTCAAAACAGATGAAATCAGTATTGCAATAATTTCGCATTAACTTATAAGGATAGCTAAAAATACACTTCTCTTTTGCTTTCTCTTTTTTCTTCTTATTTTGAGGGTAAGTTTAGGACTTGCGCAAATTTCACTTTTACTTTTTACACGAACTCGGGGAAACAAAATTCTGTAACATTTTCAATCCCTTTTGTTTTCTTGTGTCCGCCATTACCGACTTTGAGTTCGCGTACCCCCAACTGGTCCTTCGCGTACCTCCAGGGGTACACGTACCGCAAGTTGGGAACCTCTGTTTTAGATCATACAGTGGTCTTATTGAAGCTAAAAAATAGTATTCAACAAATTTTTAAAATATATGGCATTATTTCTCAAGTCTATTAAAACATTTTTTTCTTCACACTCCTGCTTAGGCCACGGGCAGTTGCCCGATTCACCCGGGCGGCCTCTGCTTATCGCAGGAGTGAAAACCAAAGTGCATCTGATAGCGTATCAGAAATAATTTTTTCGAACCATCGCGAAGTTTCCAGGTTACTTAGTTTTTGCAGAGCGTGAAATCTACGTGAAAAAGGTGGTTTCTTTTTCTTGTAATCTGATGACAAGCAAAATTTAGTTATTTATTGAAACAAATTCTGAAAACAACAACTCACTAATCATAGACCTACGAAGCTAATTTATGCAGCATTATTCAAAAGTCCGGATTAATTTTAAAATTCAGTGATTTATTCTTTTGCTTTAATTTTGTGATGCTATCAGAAATGGCGCGTAATGTTGTGAAAGGTGCGATTCCTTGTCTACATCGAACATTTGCAAGCAGTTACTCTACTCCGTGTATTATCCTATAGAATGTATTTTTCCACAAACTGCAGAATCATCTGGAGGCTTACATTGTAAACTGTGTTACCAGTAAATTCTCGTATCTGGACAAAAAAAATCTGTTTTCATTTCCATTCTTTCTGTGCAAATGGCATTTTTCTATCTTCATTCGTTTGGTAATTATTGCTTTTCAGAGTTGCTGCGGACTTATGAATGACACTGGACATATAATTTAATTACTGAAATATTGTGGGACAGAAAATATTTATTATACTCAAGAACTTGATATTGGAAGAACTGGATGTGACTTATATTGTTAGTCGTTTTGCGTACGTGAAAGACTACAGAATTTTCAGACAAAATCCTAGAAATACCTTAGTTAATACTATGGATTTAAATATTAATCTGTCGAGATTTGAATCCTGTTGGGATTTTGCAAGTTGGGATTGTGACAATGCGAGATTTTGGCTGGTGCGATTATGACAAGTTGTTGCGGACTTCTGAATGACCCTGTACATATAATTTAACAGATGAAACATTGTGTTAGGAAAATATTTATTTCGTTCAAGAACTTGATATTGGAATAATTAGATGTGGCTTAGATAACACGCTTTGCGTACTTGAAGGACGACAGAAATTTCAGACAAAATCCTATAAATACCATCTAATTTCAAAATTTGATCTGTAGGTTGACACTGCGGTGGGCAACAGCAAGCGACAACTGTTCAAAATGAAAAAAAAAAAGAAAACAATTAAGGTCTAATATGTTCTGTAACATTTCTAAATACGTTTCTACTGGTAAATGATGAATGTTACAGGGAAAGATCCTCCATTATGTCATATGGGATGTACTATAATGTTAAAAATGATATCGGCTGGTGTCTATCAGTGCACAAATAATTAGAATAAAATAACAATAGCCCATTGTTCTGCGGGACGAAAAGTTGGCCAAGAAGGAAGAAAGAATTGGCGATCTTTGAAAAGCAGCTCGACCGCGACCGCTAATTAGCTGTTTTCTTTCTTTGTTTTCCTTGCGTACGTCACGTCTTTTGCGACCAATATGACACGTGGCCGTGCACGGATTTTCCGTTCTTAACTGCGGTTTTGACTTGTGCAAGCAGTGTTTTGTAGTGAAATGAGTTTCTTTGTAGTATTTCTTGGAAAATGAAAGTAGTGTTGTCGGTGATTTGTTGGAAATTTCTATGGTAGTTGTAAAAAAATGAGTGCTGGTTTTGCTAAAACAAGTGAATAAATTTAAATTTTAAATAAGACGCATGAAAGAGAAGTAGATATTTTTTATATGAAAGAGTAATAAATTTATTAGAACAAAAGGCTCGAATGTAGCAAAAAATAGAAAGTATTTTTTGTAACTCATTTTCTCCTTGAATTTTAATCAATAAAAAACTGAATAATAAAAATACCCTGCTTCTAAATTTTAACCCCAAATATTCATCTTTTTTGAGAAAGTTTCACGTAAGAAAGCACAGTCTACACACCATCTCTCTAGTCAGCGGCGAGGCGACTCGTTCGCATTGGCTGTAACATCCACTGAAATTATTTCCAAAAAGTTTTTTATTCCCACAACATTTGAAATTTCCTTATTGAGATTTCAAGGATAAAACGCGATTAAAGATAGAAATAACTTATTAATTGTATCACTACATTTACATCGTATCGTTAAATTTGGTTTCTAAAGACATAGACATGTCGGGGGGAGGGGGAGGACACAGAAAGAAAATTATTTGTTTCTAGCACCAAGTGGCCAATCCGTAATCACAAGGAAATTTAGAAATTCGCAGTCACTTTTTTTAAAAACCTTTCTTTTTTTACCAAAAATTTCTCCAACTTTATTTTTTTAATCATTTCGTTTTAATATCCATGCGAAGAAAACACGTACTGCTTATTGCATGATATTTAAAATTTAAGTTTTCTTTATTTCTCTCATTACAAATTAATTAGCCAGAGAAAGATTTTTTCTCCAGGGAGAAAAATAAACGTATTTTGGAATATATTTTAAAACTAATGCTTCTGGGGTTAAACTGAGAATGAAACAGATTAAATTGTCTTTGAAAATCTGCTAATTTAATACTGTCAAAATGCAGAAATGTTTTAAAATCTGTCTGTGAATATAAAAGTTTTGGATAAATGTAAGATAGAAAGAAATTTTTGAAATTATTTCTGCAGCGCTGCTCCCTTCTCAGTTGATGAGCCGCCATTGTCTCAAGTTCATTTGTGTCAGTTCGCACATTTTAGATGGCGCAGAATAGTTAGTCTAATAATTCTTGCGGCCGCCATAAAACCCAAAGCATTTTAGAAGTCTAAATTTTAATTCAGGGTCCATTCAAATCTAAATTTTTTGTCTTTTCCACATTGCAAATATATTATGTATTTAGTAATACAGACACAAATTCGACAAAGAAATGCGAAATAATATCGAAAAACTTCAAGCTTCAAAGGTAAAACTTTTCTCCGTCAGATAAATATAGTCAAGCTCGGTATAACGCTCCCTCGGTTATAACGAACTCATCAAATAGTTCCAACCAAATTCCTATGCCACTATGTAATTTCAAATGCTTGTAACGATCTCTAAAAGCAAGGAATTCAGATATAGCAGGGGTGGGGAATCTTTTTGTACTGAAAGCAGGCCTCATTAAATTTCGGCAATTGATCGACAAAAGGCCGTTCGAGCAGAAGGCTTTTTGTCGATCAACTGGCCAGTTCTTGAAGGTTATTGTTCTGTTATTATTATATCGTCGTCGTTCAGTCAAAAGTCACTAAGTTCAAAACTATAGTTTCGAGATGTGGTCAGTTTAAACTTATTTAGATTTGAGTCGTTTTGATAAACAGTAAAAATTATTTTACAGATTTCTAGCTCGTACGGTTGACTTACTGATGTTTAGATAACAGGTTTCTATCACGAAATAATAAATTGCAATTTATAAATGACTGCAGTACTCCATCAAAAGATTTTCGTGAACTTAGTGACTTCTGCCTGATCGACGACGATATATTATAGACAAGTATATTATTTCAATGCCAGTTGTAACTAACTGGCAGGGACGCATAAGAAACTCAAAAAGGCCACAGGTTCCCACCCTTGGGATATAGTGAACCGAAATTTTCACTTTTGAAGCTTAGATTCAGCTCTTTAACGAAAAATAAAAATTTACTTTCATATTTAGAGAAATAAAAGAACAATTAATTTCACTGTTCATTTTTTAAGAACAAATATTAATTTTTATTTATTATAGCCCATTACTAATTGCAATTTAGTATGATTAAGCTGTTCAACACGGCATTTAAGGCTAACAGGAAATCTTTGTATCCAATATTTGAAAAATCGGATAGGGTGAACCCTCGGTTACAGAGAACTTCTGGATCGGACCGTTGAGGGTTCGTTATACGGAGTTAGACTGTAATAACAACAAGAATATTGTTTGCTTTTAAAAAATATTTACTTAACTAACATATTGTCACTGTTATATTAAAATATCGTTTATAAAATTTGCTAATGATGCAAAACACTTATATATCGTCACTTAACAAGCAACACCAATCATCTCAATTTTTGAAATTTCAAAGAGGGATAAAAAACTGAATTTTTCGCAACCTATAATGTCTGACATAAACATGAGATCGCAGGTTCCTACCAGGTGTGAAAAAAATTCAGAAATATTCTTTATTGGTTGGGAAAAATTCAGTTTTTTATTCCTCTTTGAAATTTTTAAAAATTGAGATGATTGGTGTTGCTTGTTATGCGACGATATGTAGGTTATCTGCATCTACTCACAAATCGTTGTATGCGATTGTTGTCACAAAACGTCGCATGTTGCTATTGTTTAGTTTAGTTATATTAACGTCCCGTTTTGAAGCAACACGAGGGCTATTTTGGGACGGACCTCGTAATTTTGAACCTCGGTCAGATGACGAGGACGACACCTGAGCTGGCACCCCCCCCTCTCCAAACTTCCACGCCACACCAACGGGAGGACGTTTGACCACTACGTATGATTTAACGTGCAACAGGCCCCATACACGGCGGATCTTCAGTGGAATCGGGTCTCGAACCTGGAACCCTCCGGCCCCAAAGCCGAGACCTTACCACTAGGCCACCGTGGCCTTCATGTTGCTATTGATTCAAGCCGTTACATCAAAATTTCGTATGTTTTGCTATATGCTGTTTGTGACATACGGCATTTTGATATAATAGTGACGAGAAAATAGATTGCTGAGAATCCAGATGCTGTATAATAACCTGTCTAATTTGATGTTAACCCCTTTCTCTTGGTTTTGTAAAAGTCTATTTTTGTGAATTTCTGGAATAACGATAAAATCTTAACATTCAGGAAAAATCGATAATTCGAGGAAGAAAAAGACGACAGTAAATTTCTCTCCTAGTGCGGCGAAGAGAAAAACTCGACTTTCTCTTATACTTCCACAATATGACGCATTCTGTGTGTAAATTCGTCATATAGTGAAGAGAATTGAGTACGGCATTTTTTAGCCTTTTCTCGTTGACCAATTGATCCAAAATTTCGTTTTTCTAATTTTTTACATTTTATCGATATTCACGAATTTGCTAAAATTTTTTATACTGATCTACAAGTTTAGTCAAAAAAAAAACATGTGCCAACTTTCATCCATCTAAGTCATTGTACTTTTCAGTTATCATGTTCATATGCAATCGCGCAGAAAATCTTTCAGTCGATGGACTGAGTCCGAGATTTCAAAGTTATCTACAATTGGTGTACAAACGACGTACCGAATATCATCCATATAGCTCAGGAATTCCCGACCTTTATTCCCTCGCATACCCCTTGATTAATCTTTATATTTTTGTTTATTATCGTTATATTAATCTTTAGATTTTTTTTATTTTATTGCATTTTTACAGTAGTATTAGTTCGACGCAAAAACAAATGAAATCAGTATTTTAATAATTTTGCATTAACTTAAAAGGATAGCTAAAAATTACACTCCATAATAAATAGCAAGTATTAAATTAGGGAAACAAAATGCTTTTAACTTTTTAAAATCCCTTTTTGTTTTTCTCGTTTTTGCCATTACTAACTCCAATTTCGCATACTCCCAACTAATCCTTTGCGTACTCCCAAGAGTGCTCGTACCATAGCTTGGAGAACCTATGATCTAGCTCATTGTATTTTTTGAGTTTTGTTCATAGACAGTCAGACCAACAGATAGACATAATTCAAAAAATGTGTTTTTTGAGGTATTCTAAGGCTCGTCAAAATCTCTGGGTAGAATTTTTTGACTATTGCAATATTTTTTCTTTGTAAACTTCGTTTACAAGAAAGTAAAAAAAAAGGGGGGGTGTCACTTAATTTTCCATCCTTTCTGTGCAAACAGATTTCAAGGACGATCCAAGTTCAATGCAGAATTTCGTTTCTCGCATGTTATATAATAAATTTCAAGCAGGTCAAAAGCCCGATATCAAAAGCAGTGCTTTCAAATACACAAGCACATAATAGGCTTTCTTATCTTACTGAATTTGAATGTAAATCTCCTGGATATCTTCCTTTAACTCTTCATAAGTTGATGTAGTTGAGAACTGCAGTTTTTAAGTTAAATTAACAGAGTTGTGGATGGATAGTAAGTTCATGACTGTTGCTTATGTGCAGTAAGTAAAGGTGAATTGTAGTATATATTAAAATAGGAGATATATTAATTCCCTTAATATAGGAATACATGAATAAATAAAAAAAGTGTTTGCCGTCTGTCTGGATCCATTAATTCTTGTTTGAATTTTTAACACAAATCATTTCAATAATTAACGCTATTGCAGATAATAAAAGAATTATTAACAAAAAGAAAGAAAAATCACAAGTTAATCTTTTTTTTTTAAAAAAAAGACTTAAATTTATAAAATAATCCACAATAAAGACGGAACTTTGTTTATGCATTTTTTTTTTTACATTATTTATTATTAACAAACATTTCAGTTACAAAGCTGCCAACTAAAAATTTTCCAAGTCTAATTTTAGTCCATACAAATTTTTAACCAAATATTTAAGCAGTTCACAAGCATTTCAAACAAAATACTTACAATGACAGGTTTAGAAATCATCTGCATGTTTTACAGAAAATTCAATGCTTTAAAAAATTCATTTAGTTTTATAATTGAAAAATTAATAAATTGCACTCATCAGGTATGAATGAATTTAAAAAATAATTTACAATATTTGAGGCACATCTTTAGATTCTGTACTCAAGTAAAAAAGAAGGTTCTACAATTAAATATCTAGTATTTCCATTCTTTATCTACTCAACAATTATTGATTTATTACATGTTAATAACATCATAAACATCAGCATCAAATATATGCGGAAAATTGTTAAGTGAAAGTTTAACCTACATATTCCACAGTTTTGTTCAATTTAAAAAATGTATTTGTAAAAAAAAAAAAAAATTGTTTTATTCATGATGATACATTTTAAAAAAATTAAAACTTTTTTTTTTTTTTTAGATGAAAGTCTAAAATCAAAATGAAAAATAACTTGCAACATAAAAAGCATAGCATTTCTCAGCTTTGCTAATGTATGAATAAGTCAATTTTTTGAAAATGTTTTAGCTGTTTTGATAAAAAAAATTTGCAACAAGTAGAAAAAAAACTTCAAAGTTTTATACTCGATTTTCTAAATTTTTATTTTTACTTTCTTAAAAAGAATTTTAGCAGTACATGAAAAGAAAAAAATCCAGAAAATATCATTATGTTCTTACTTGAATACAAATTGATAAAAACGTGAAAATTAATGACAAAATGAAATAATCTTAGCAATAATATATTGAAGTGTTCAGTATATAGGAAATACAAGACATTTTATTTTATAGCATTTATGTGTGTGTGTATTTAAAGGTAGAACATTTTGTCATGAAACTATTAAAATTTTATCACTACTTTTATATCAATAGATATCAGTCACTTTCAATAAAAATAAACTAATTTTAGAGAGCACCACAGTAAACACCCTGTACAATAATACTGTCCAATAAATATAAGTGAAGCACAGTAATTTTAATACCTTTAACAGTTTATTATTATTATTGGTAAAAATCTCAATTTCTCTCAGTACAAACGGAAATGTTCAAAAGAACATTTACACTACAAGGAAAATGAAACAGAAAATTTGTAATGGAATTATAATAAATGAAACTATTTTTAACATTATATGAATATTGTTACTTTTAAGTACAAGAACATCGACACAATAGAAGCAAAAAAGATTAACTGTTTTGAGTTAAACAATTGTCTCTTTCTTTAAAACTATAATTTAACAAAATTCTATCATTATGAAACTGCCAGACAATGTAAACAGATTTTTAGGATAGTTTTAGGTTTAGTAGAGGGAAATGTTTGAAACTTATACTTGCTAAAATGCCACTTTGTCTCCAATTGAGGAAAAAAATTGAGAATAAAATCTTGAATTGAGGATTACATATGCGAGTCGGCATCACCTCCCATTCCTGAATGTGTAAAAAAAATTGACGATCCGATTTAGTCAAGAACAAAATAAATGGCCATCCCACACCAGCAGAGGCACCATGATTTTTGGGAGTATATGGTTTCTGTTTCACAAGAACAGACTACATTAGTTTTTTTTTCAGCATTATGAATTTTCCTTGTGAAAAAATAGATGAGAGTATTTTATTTTCATTACTAGTTCAGTGCTAATTTCATATTGGATTCATGACGTGAATGTGGAAATGGATAATTTTACTTTCCTATAAAGAATTTTGGCAATAGATGATAGAAGAAACTCTTAAACAATAACATTCAGTGGCTGTTTTTTGCACAGGTGCTAGAGGCATGCGCCTCGTGTCTTGGAATCCTGAGGTGCATCAAATTCTATTCGACGTACATTGCAGTGCTAAGCCAACAGCCAATTTCCGACATTTGATAGAGGAAGGAGCCTCAAAAACATTTTGCGCCTGTGGCCTAAATACAGCACTGAAATCATTTATATTTTTTTTTCTTTGTTACAAACAGAAATAAGCATGACATGTCAATAAGAAATAAATAAAATTTTAGCAATGAAAAATTGTCTTCCTTGTTTATCTTGAACCAAAACTTCATCTCAAGAGACAAAAGTTAACAGAAAATTTAAGCAGGTAAAATAAATTTAATGTAATTTGTAACATACCAAACGAAACAATCCTAATTTAACAAATAATGCTGTGAATGAAGTTTCTATCCAATTTTATGCAAACATTATTTCATTCAAACTCATTTAAGTCATTTGCAAATATTTCATTCAAATAATTTATTTCAGATTTTCACTTTGACCCATTACACTATGAAAGAAGTAATGCAGATAATTTCCCTTCACATAGATTTGTTAAATAACTGCCACTGAAAGGAAGTCTTTACTACCAAAAAATGCAACTGAATATAATCCATATGACAAGAAATTGATTAACATAACATGTATATTTGCAGTGTTCTCACATATTTTGTTTAAAATTATAGATTCAATATATAATATCGGAAAAATATAAACTATTTAAATGTATGTAATCTTTAACATAATCACAGTTAATTGTTTAATCATTGAGTAAAAGTCTTTATTTAAATTATAAGAAAAGCAAATAATTATCAAAAGCAGAAAAAATTCTATGGTATAACAAAATAAATGGAAATATGATGTCAGAACCAACTATGACTAACATTTATTATTATCACTTTAAAATATTATCTACAACATATAATATTTAAATCTATTAAAATGTGCATTTTATATTGATTTACAACATGAAATGCAACCATCAAGCAATTTAGAATAGTTAAAAAATACTTTGATTTTGAACAAATATATATATTATGGTAATTTAACTGAAAGAAAAAATCAAAAATTACAATAAATTGAGCATTTTGCACAGCACACAGTTTGCCAAAGACATTTTGTATATGTTAGAACAAATGTAAACATTCACCACTACACACAAAAATATACAAAAATAATTATTTTATTAAAGCTTTTCATTATTCTAAACTTAAATTTTACAATAATAACCAAATAATTCATCACAGAAGTCCTAAGTAGATTTACAATGCAACACATCCTATCACTATTTTCAGAACACTTACAAAACACAATTTTGTTGGGTACATATTAATGATTTTTTTTCATTAGAATTATTCAGTTTTTTGTTATTAGAAACATTTTTCTTTAATACATGTGTCATTACTCCCTAAGATGTTAACGTAATTCAAATCAGCATATGGAAAAGAAGAAAAACTAATTGACATATTTAATATTTTAAATCCAAAATTCACAATAAGCAATTGTAAAATTTTTTTAAAGATTATTTATAAAAATAATGAAGGTTGAGTTGACTCAAATAAATTAACGATTATTGCAGAATTCTTAATATATTAGAAGTATAAATTTATTTATCCTTTAGGATACTTCATGAAAACAAATTTCACATTATGAATTTTTTTAAACTATTTATCAATAACAAAGTTTAGTAAAGTATTTTAATGTTTAACAAGCTTTAAAAATGTGTCTAGAAATCTTTACTTAAATATTTTTTTAAAAAAAATGAAGAAATAATCAACATAAATACTATAAAAAGAAGAAATGGAAAAAGGTGTGTGACCAACAAATTAAAAATTACACATTTACCACATTTATACAATGCATGTAAACTAAAAACTTTCAATATTTCAACTTTAGAGAACTCGTCTCCTATTATATACACACAAATACACTTTTCCCTTATAAAATAAAACTAAAGAATATGACTATAGTTCAGATAACTTTATTTTCATAGTAAAACTAAAGAATTGTCTTTGACCAAGGATATGTACACAAATCTCAAAGAATATTCCATAAAATTTCACCATTCATTAGAGAGCTCCAGAAACAGTCGTTTCACAGAAATGTCTCTGCAGAAAGAATGTTAAAATGTTGCCATTAAAAGTAAAATATGACTATATCAACTCTTATATTTCACATAATCTGATTTAGAAGAAAAAAGAGGATTTATTGTAAGCTCTCGGTTATACTTATTTGTACTGGAAACACTCTGTAAACTATAAGGGACTTGACGAGCAGATTGAGGACTGGTATCGTACGATGCATGAGTCTGTACAAGATTTGCCTCAGAAGTCATATCGATTGAATATTCCTGCACTGGTGATTTGGGAGAGTAAGATGAAGATAATGATGGTGGTAAGGGAATGGTCGAATAGCTACCAGGCGTTTTCTTGGAGTCATGGGTTTTAGTACTAGCAGTAGTATATGCAGATGCATACGAATTTTTGTAAGGATTTAAAACAACTTCCTTTTCAATGCTGGTTACTGATGTGGTAACTGTTGTTGGTAATGAATAAGACTCACTTCCTGTAGGGAATTTCAAGAAATGATCGCTCAGAATCTGTCTAGTGCCACTGCTCCAGGTCCATTCATCCTTAAAAATCTGTTAAAATAGCATAAGTTTAAACCACTTCTTTTACAAATAATTTTTTCAGTTTAATAATTTTTTATTAAAAGAATCACAAACAAAATAATAACCTAGTACATGAAATTTTTTTGTGGATCCACCCTATATTTGCAAAATAATAGTTTCTAAGTGCAAGAAGAGTCCAGAATTCTGAATTGCAGACATTCTATTTCCATTTTCCGACCTTTTTCATTACCAATTTCTTTATTTCTATTACAGTGGAACTTGGCAATTCAAGTGCTTTTGATTCAAATTCATGGGTAATTCAAATTTTTTTTCTCCAGTCCTTTGAATTCCCTATCAAAATGATGTTAAAATATTGTCAATAACTCAAACTTATTTTAATTGATTTGAAGTCAAAACTAAAAATAGTTACAATTGTTTTTATTTCTGTTTTTATTTTTTTTAGTTAAATATGTACTTACCTTGTGTATGCCTTACGGGTCTGCTTTATTTTATATGGCAATATATTCAATCAAAAAGAAACAAATTTCTCATTTTTTTAAAATTTAGAACACATTAAATATGAATTACACTGCTTATTTTTAAATTTTATTGTAGAATTGCTCTATTGAAAGTTCTGTATATTGTTTATTTATTACAATTCCTTACTTATGTATTAAATTCATTATTTTTAAAGATTTTAATTTTTAATGTAATTATTTTTTATTTATTGAAATTACTTATTGCTTATTTATTTATTTATGTATCATTTATTAAAACTGTTAATTATAAAAAAATAAATCTTTACTCCATTTTTACTTTAATAATTGTCAAATTCTCTGGTTGCACTCATTTTCAGACGTATTTTTTCTTGATTCAAATTTTTGGATAAGTCGACATTTTAGTGTGGTCCCTTCAGCTTTGAATTGATCAAATTCCACTTTACATCCATTAAAATTACTTTCAAGAGCTACCTATGAGCATTATAAAGAGAGAGAAAAAATGTGCCATGGTTGCACAAAGATCACAGAGGAAAGGGTGGATGTCTGCTCGCAATTACAGGAAAAAAACCCAGATGGAATGGATTATTGAGTCTAATTTGTTGAATCAATACATTCAGAAAAGGGATCACAACCGAGTATTGCCAGGTTATACAATTTCATACACATAAAGATTATAGTTAAAATTCATTTCGTGCAAGTAAAAAAATTTAAAAAGCCAAGTTAGGAATATTCATTGTGGCTGCTTCTAGTTTATTTCTTAAATGTGAAACTAAATAGAAAGTTAAGTGTGAACTATCTGTATTTAGGAAAAAAATTATCACATATATAACAAATCAGTGAAATGTTCTCCGAGTTTATGTACACTAATTTAGGAGTTATTATAAAACCTAGAGCTGATATTTACACGTTCTATTATCTGACTTTATCTACAAGGCTTTGATGGAGAGGTTGGATGCACTCTAACTAGGCTTGGGTCGATACGCGGTTTTGCCGTATCAGATACATGTTGATACAGATACTCGTTTGTACCCGATAAATTTACTCGATACTTTTGTATCTGATAGAGCCGGTAACCGATCTATTCCCCTTTGGAACTTGGAACGGAACTCGTGTAGTCGGCAATCGGGTACTGATACACGAGTCTGTTTCCAAGATACGACGCCTTCACGTCTCCAGGGGAGGAATAACTGATGATATCCAGATGGCTTCTGTTTTGGCAGCTATAGACGGGTGGGAGTGAAAGGCAGAGGAAAGGATTTGTTGATATAGTGAGTAAATAGAAAGCTGATGATTCCTCATCTAGGATTGGTATGTATACCGTTACATGTGGTAATGGTTAGGAATGAAAGTAGGTCATTTACTGGGGAGGGAACTCCAGTTTAGCTCCAAAACTCACACCGAGCTGTGTTCTTTTATTTTATTCAGAACCCGACCAATCTATTTTGTTCGTTTTATATGCTAGAGACAATTTCGTTTGTTTTAGTTTATTTTTTGGAGGGATGAAAAAATGGATACATGAAAGAAATCCATCGTTTGGAACTTTTTCACTTTAAACGACAAAGGTATCGCAGTCTGTAATATTTGCTGCAATAATTTTATTTACAAGTCAACAGCAAGCAACTTAAGAAAACATTTGCAAAGAAAGCATCCGACGGTCTTACTATGCCACTTGGATGTCTCTTCACATGCCGTACGTCCTACGGCTAATGAACCTCCAGCTGCTGCAAATCCCAATGACGATGATCCAGACCCGATATCTGAGGTTCCCATTCCGATGAGTGTGAATGCCAGTTCTTTTGCATTGCCATCCACGTCCTCCTCTGCTTCAGCTAGCACGTCATTTGTTATGGGTACAGCTAGCATCCCTCCGCCCTCTCAACGAACGCAACAGCCGATCAAAACTTCCCAAGAGGCTTCCGTAGAAAGTTTTTTGAAAAGAAAACTTCCCCTAGCATCAAAAAAATTATAGACAACAACCTTATGAAGCTATTTACTAAAGACTTTCAGCCGTTTCGCATTGTTGAGGACAAGGGCTTCAGGGCATTTGCCCAAGTGTTGAACAGTTCCTACACACTGCCTTCTAACAAAACAATTGCTCAAACGTTTCTTCCAGCAGCTTATGAAGAAGCAATGCACAAATTAAAAGAAGTGTATTCGGGAAGCGAAATTGGCAGTGTCACACTAACTTCCGACTGCTGGACTTCTTCTAACGGAGATAGTTTTATGGCGGTGACTTCGCACTATTTAAATTTTGACATGGAACTAAATTCAAACGTCCTGGAATGTTTCCTATTCACAGAAAGTCATACCAGCAAAAATCTCGCAACTGAACTGAAAAAAGTGGCAGAGGAGTGGAATATCAAAGATAAAATTGTATTGTGTGTTTCGGACAATGCGGCAAATATAACAAAGGCAATCAAGGAAATACTACAATGGAGGCATTTTGGCTGCTTGGCACACACAATAAATTTAGCTGTTAAAAATTCATTGGAAGTACACGAGAACGTCAAAGATCTAATAAAAAAAATAAAATAAATCGTGACCAAATCGAGTAATAAACTGACAGAAATTCAGAAACAGAATGGATTACAGCCCAAAAAATTAATTAATGACGTCGAGACTAGATGGAATTCTACTTTCAACATGCTCGTACGTTTCACTGAACTTGAAATGTCAATTCGAACAATAATTGCCTTATTGGACAGAGATGTAGACGTGCTCCTCCCAGAAGAGTGGCTTCTTGCACAAAAAATCAAATTAGTTCTGCAACCATGAAGGAACTTACTGATTTCATAAGTGGAGAAAAATATCTGTCAGCCTCTTCTGTAATAATCGTTATCCAAGGCATACAGGAGGACTTGAAAGAATTGAAAACCAAAAAGGAAAACCATGCAGTTTTTGGACTCATGGAATCTTTAGAGAGTGAACTAATGATGCGCGTAGGATCCCTGGAAGAGAGCAGCATTTTCACAAATTCAACATTTCTGGATCCACGATATAAAAAATTTTTTTCAAAAGAAGAAACAGCTGATCTGACTAAAAAAAAATTATGGATTTATTGGAAGAAGAAATTACTCTGGAAGCTCGGGCCTAAACTTCGCATTCCACCGGCTCGAGGCCCAAAACAACGATCAGCTGCACAAGCTCCAGCACCAGTATTCCATCAGTTTTGTGGAGAAAATTTGACAGAATTTCGGAATCGTATAAGACTGTCGGAACATCTCGATCGAGAGCAATTGCTGAAGTAGGCAGGTACTTGGAAGAACCTCTGTTAGATCGCAATAAAAATCCATTAAAATGGTGGCGAGAACACGGATACAATTTTCCATACTTAAAAAAACTTGTCAGAAAACATTTTTGTCCAATTGTGACATCCGTTCCATGTGAACGCATTTTTTCGAGAGCGGGACTTATCTTAAATGAGAGAAGAACACGATTATCTTCTGACAAAGTAAAAAAATTTAATTTTTTTCTTTTTCTCTCTCTCTCTCTTTAGCTTTTTGTAGTTGCACCCATATGTTCTCAATACTTTTGTTAATATACCTACTTACCTATTCTCTTAAGAAAAGAGAAATTTTATATATATATTTTTAGATATTAGCTTTAAATACTATTATCTCTATATCTACCCAAATTGTTTTCTATAGCTTTGGTTGTTAATTTTGTACTTTATTTTTAAACATTATTAAAAAATAAAGATTTTCATAAAATTTAAAATTATGATAAAGAGTTTAACTTTCCCTTTGCTTTTAAGTATTTCATCGCATATTTATAATTAAATTGAAAAAATGTAAACATTTTCTCTTTAAGCATATTTTTTAAATCGTTATATTTTGAATATATTGTTTATGTTCAAAGTTTAATTTTTGTGTTCAATTTATTTTACTAATAATAATTCTGTTGTTTGAGTTCTGTAGAAAGTTTTTTGAAAAGAAAACTTTTTTATCTTTGATATCTACTCGTCTGCCACTTATTTGTTTCGAATGAAAAAAAGGTTTAAAGCAAAATGCATTTATTTATTCATAAAAAATCCCATCAATATTATTCCATCATCTTCATATATTTATATTTAAAAAATATAAATATTTTCTCTTTAAGCATATTTTTAAATCGTTAAATTTTGAAAATATTATTTATGTTCAAAGCTTAATTTTTGTGTTCAGCTTATTTTACTTATAATAATTCTGTTTGAGTTACTTATTTGTTTCAAATAAAAAAATGTTTAAAGCAAAATACATTTATTTATTCATATAAAATCCCATCAATATGGTATACTTAATAAACATTGCAAGGAACGGAGAAAAAAAATTCGTTAGAAATAATTTTATTTCATGTAAGAAGTACTCTAGATAGATTGTTTAAAAAAACATAAATCATCCTAATAGCATCGTCAAGGCAGAAATAATAAGAGGAACCCTTGCCTTCCAAAAACAAATCTTTTCCTTTCCTCTTGCCCCCACCCACTTAGCACTTAAAAACCAAGGACATTATATCATCATTAGCTCTACCGAAAACGTGAAGCATTCCAAACGAGGAACTGTTTGAATATGATAATTTGTATCAAGTTCATACAGTATCACCCGACCGAATGAGGTCGAAATGATTACCAGTCTTTATCAATCGAGTCCGAGTAGTGATACCGAGTACCTGGTACTTTTGGTCTGTATCATATTCGTGTACCTGATACAAAGTATCATGTTGATACAGTATCACCCAACCCTAACTCTAACTATATAACTGCAAATGAAAAACTGTCAGCTTTAAAACTAAAACTCTTATGATTGTCTTTCAATGTTGAAATTAAACTGCATTTATATTTAAGTATTTAAAAGCAATGAACTTAAAATAAATAACTAAATATTTAGCACTTTGTAAATTATACAAGTATTGCCTTGCAAAAATTGTGATTCTTGCATAATACCTTAAAAAAACAGGCTTGTGACATAAACCTTACGAGTTCAGTTTAGTTAGATTAATATCTCATTTTGAAGCTAAATAAGAGTTAATTTCTGAGCTAGACTCTGTAACTTTGCACTATGGTCAGGTGACGAGGATGTCCCCTAAGCGTCTCTCCAAATTTCCTCATCAGTGCGACAAAGTATGACCCCGATGGATTTAAAATGCGCCACGCCCATCTACACAGCACATCTTTGACAGAACCAGGTCTTGAACCTGTGACCTTTCAGTTCCGAAGCCAAGCCTTTGTCCCATTAAACACCATACCAATAAATGGTTATGCGTTATCAACTATTTGTCTTATTTGATATTTAAAAAAAGAGGAAATTAGTAATCATCCAGTATATGACACTGATAATTAATATTTTGTATAAAAGCACTGATAACTAACTTTTCAAAATATATTTTTAGTTCACTGCATTAGTTTCTAAAAAAGAGGTAGTTTTACATTTAAAAGATACATTTTAAAAGGATAAAATGTACCAAGACATGCAATTGTGATAACATATAGATAGAAAATTCAAGACTTATTCAGGAAAGGGAAATATTTTGAATTGTTCTAAATAATCATTAAGAATTTCAAAACTGATAGGAAAAAAACATCACTTGTTTTTCACAAAATAGAAAAATGTACATTACCTGTATTGTTATGTCAGTAACCATCGAGGATAACTTATTCAATAGATGTGACAAGACAATTTGCTCATTTGCGTCCCTACGAATCCGTACATGTATAGTTCCCACCTTCCGAAAAAATCAAAGTAATAAATATTAGAGTAAGAAAAGTAGCAACCAAACATTCTTAAAAAAGTATCAAGATAAACATATATGAGATAAATAATTCTACATAATTTAAAGCTATTAAATTAGATTCAAATGATTAACTAATAATAGTAATGAAAATATTGCTAAGAAGTGGTGAATAGTTTATACTGGCTCTGGAATTGCAGTTCTTAGTTCATTAAAAATGATCTAGTCTTGGAAATAAGTATTTTATCTTTACTCACTCATTTCCAAAGTTTTTTTGTTACAGTTTATTTCCTTAATTTAGTAATGGAATTAAGGCCACCAAAAAACCCGCCCCGCCCCGGGGCGGGGCCCTCGTGCATTTCTCATAATATCAATGAAAAATTTCAAATAATTGCAAACATCGGTCTATATATTACTTCTATTTTAACTTTCTTGTATTATTCTCGATTTTTTTTTTGTTCAGTTATTCAACGCTTTATAGTACAATTATGTTAATAAAATTTAAAAGAAACAGCAATTTAATTTGCATTTAACAAGAAACCGGTTTTTAAAATTATGATTAAATAATAAACATCTTAGTAGAAAATAAATTTCATACAGAAATATAAAACATTACAACTAAAAACAGAATAAAATAATTATAAAAATCTGCATACTATTTTGTCAAATCCCAACAACCAGAAGTGTTCATTTCTAAATTCAAGAACACCATCCAATGTTGATACTTCTCTCAAACATTTATCCAACAAATCTTTAACATGTGGAGGTGTTCCCTGTAATAATGTTCAAAGCACATAATTAATAAAAATAAAAAGTAAACAGAAACTAGTAGTTAGAACTACAGTCAACAACCCAGGTTAACAAAACATATAAAACTAAAAATGATTGCATCAACAGTGAATGACAAAATGTGTTTCTAAGCATCTCAAGCTTAAAGAAAGAGCTCCATAAAATTAAAAAATATTAAGTATTGTTTTATTATAAAGAATGCCTTATTACCGACACTTAAAAGTAAGTTTTGTTCAAATACAGTAGTCGCCGCTTAAAGTGATCATAGATCCAATGATCAATTGGCTGTACTGATTAAAAGAGCGGGAATAGATCTCCTGTATCTAAACACACAGAAAATCTGTCGGTTCTAGTGATCAACAATTCACATGCAGTGATTGATTTCAATGAGATGATGCCACAGAACATGGGAACAATGACAATATTAAAAAAATAGTTACTCAAAAAAAAGTTAATATTGATAACTTTTTAAAGAATGCCTTAAAAAAATTAAATGTGTATGAATATTTTTCAATTCTGTACATTTTTTAAAAATTAAAATAACTGAGTATGCACCAGCAATGTCGTGTGTTCTGTTTTTTCTGTTATCCTTGTATACCTATAAATATGTATTATTTTTAAGGTATTTTGAATGTACTGATCATTCGTATATAGTAATCACCTTGGCTCTGTCCCAAAGTGACCACTACAAGCACTGTCCACTGTATATCAATAACTTTTAAGTACATTAGGATCATATTCAGAGCTATTTAATATGGTATAATGATATACCAACAAGTTTTCCTTAAATGTCAACTTCATTTGCCATTGACTACAGCATAAATACAGCTATCAAGAATAAATTATCTTTCTTGTATTAAAATATAAGTCTGAATAAGAAAAAGTATATGAAGCAAAAATATAAAAGGAAAAAAATGAATTTAGTAGAATTCAAAGAAGTCATTATAAATAAATCCCCCCCCCAATATGATTTTATTAATACTGGTAATAACATTGCTGATTAAATAATTATCAATGATTGGTTAGTACAAAAAATAAGAAGGATTTTTTTTTTTTCAATTTCATGTTTAATTTTCTTAGATTTATATTTAGGCTCTTTCAATTGAACGGAAAGCTAGAATGTTGCCTATTTTGCCATTTTTGGTGTTTATTTTCATTTTATTGTCTACAGTTTTAAAATAAAGTAAGTCCTACTTATTTTATAATATAAGTTTTTATTGGATTAAATGTTATGGTTTCTGAATTAAGCTATTAAATTCAACATGGAATCTTCCATTTATTTTGAAATATCTGTAAATGCAAACTTAATTATGATTATGATCAGAAGCTACAATGAATTTAAAGAACAATTAAATCTTCATTGGCCATGATATTCATAAGTCTACTTTAAAATCTACCTTTTTATAATAGACAATATTTTTAAGTCTGTAATTTCTGGTTTAAAAATTTATTATAAAACAGATAAATGCTATTATGAATGTATTTTTATTCCTTAGTATTATATCAACACAAAAATATTGAAATATGAATAAGCATGGGCAATTTTTACAAAAATTTAATCTAACTGCTATGTCTATATTAGTAAGAAATATTTGACAGTCATTTTAAATGAGTTTTTAACAAAGAAATGACACCTGAGGACTTTTCCATAATACCTGATTTTTGGTATACGTTTTACTGCACAATGGGGAACATCAGCATTTTTTTAAAACACGTGAAAACCATCCGTATTTGTAGAAAAAATCATTCTAATTTCAAATGTGCAAGTGAAATTTTACATAAAAATTTATTTATTTAAATATTGACAGCAAAAGATGAACTGAAATAGCAGGAATCACGATGCAATCCGAAGTGCACTCTCATTGGCCGAGTAGATTTTGACGTCACAGTTGCCTTCCTTCGCATACTTCTCTTTCGCTACTTTTGTGCTCTGCTTTGAAGCAAGGCATTTGTACCAGCTAACATTTTAAAAGTGAAGTTTTTGGCTTTTCTACTATTCAACGTTCAATTTCACAATGGATATTGGTTTTTGTACAAGGTAAATTGGATAATTTGCCAAGGATTGATTTTACAATGATGGCAATGTATTTCAAGAAAAATTTCGATTTTATGATGGCTGAGATATGAGGAATAAAAGCACAACAGTAAGATTTCTCCTTTTTTTTGTCTTATAATCCTCCTCAATGAAACAACATAAAACAAAAAATAAAATAAAATTCTGAACTTAGCTAAAAAAACCCTGTCATAACTCAGAATCCAAACAGTATCCCATGGTATGTATACTAATTTGTAAACAGACAGAGTGCTTAAAAAATAAAAAAAGCATGAAAAACAGAACCGATGAAACAAAATTAATTCTAGCTTAACTTCTCTTTAATGTTAACTGAATTCGGCATAAAAAAATAAAGAAAGAAATCTTTAAACTCCCATAAAAAAATCCACTGAAAATGAAGAAACAAATTAATTCTGGTAATGTTATTAAATCATCACTATCCCCATGTAGATGAATCATAATAAACATAAAAAAAGCAGGAAACCACTAAAGGCCAGCTACGTTTTCATGTATGTGTCCGCACTTAACTTTTCATGTGAAAAAATAAAAATAAACTTTTAAAAAATTAAATAAAACCGTGGTTTGAAAAGTATAAAATAATTTTCTTTTTAAAATCGGCGCCAAAATAGACAATATTAAATCTATTTATAAACCTTAATCAACAGTAGAACCTTAAAACTACACACATATTTCTATGCTACACATATTGATATATAACACGTAATCTTTCAATATGAGCTCATACAGGTACTTATGTGTTTAACCTCATCTTATACCAAAAACAGAACAAATATGAAATTCAAGGCTCTTCTTTATAGTGCTTCCTGATATTGTTATGGGGTATCAATGGTTTCTTAAAATGTAAATTCCATGCAATCAAAAAAGGGGGATAATAGAGAGAAAAAACAAATTAAATTTAACTATTTGCTTTAAAATATCTATTTCTTTTTCCTGCTAACCTCACCTTATACTTCTTTTACTAACTTTTTGAAGACTAATTTTGATTTTAATACATTCATTGAATATAAAGGATTTATTTTGCATCAAAAATTAATTCTCCGAATTATTTTGTTGAACTACAAATAAAAACGAATTTCATTATCAAAAAAATCGTGAATTTAAACTAATTTTTAAGATATTCTTATTAATTTTCAATAGTACTGTATTTTTTAAAAAATATAAGAAACTTTCGAATATTCATTGAAAAAATGTATGCAATAAAATAACAAGAGCAAGTTTTTTTTTTTAAAAAAAGAATCTTAAAGAAGGTGGCATCTTCTATATTTTTACCCTTCGAGGGGCCAAAATAATAAATTCCATGTAATCAAAAGAGAAAAAACTAATTAAATTGAACTATTTGCTTTAAAATATCTTTTTTTTTTTTGGCTGCTAACCTCACCTTATACTTCTTTTAAAAACAAAAAAGATATTGAATTCTGAATTGACTGTGCTTCATGATATACAATTTTAATAGATATAATATATGTAAATTAATAACTCGCATCAAAATTATCTCCACAGACATGACGAATGCTGCTTGCTGATAATTCCGGATTAAGCTTCGGGTCTCTCTTCATCGTTTTACACCACTTTTTGCGAATAACATAATTTCTTGGCACATCGATAAATAATTTATCGCGTGCTGTTAACAGTTGTATTACTACATTTAGGAACAATACAATACTTGCCAACATTATTTTATCTGATGCGATAGTCGGAAAATATAGAAAAAAAGAGAATCTCTATAGAGAGAGAACGGGAAGAAAGCGTGTCTCCCCCGAAAGGCAACTGTGACGTCAGACCCGTTTTGTGCCAAAATGGGTCGTTTTTCCAGCATTTTCTGAGAGGCGAACTTTGATTGCAAATTTTTAAAAACAAAACTGTCTAGAATTTTTTTTAATGTTATTGTTTGTTTTGAAGCATTTTAAATAGATTTTAAAAAAAATGCTGAAGTTCCCCATTTAATTTGTTTAAATTATTGCAATTAACAATAATTCAGTAAGAATACGTCATATAGGGAAAGGCTTTTTAAACTTTTTGCACTTGTGATCCTTTTTGGATACAAAAAAGTTTTTAATTTCATATCTACCAGAAGAATTCTGTTACAACTCAAAAATTATGAAATAAAAAAGAAAATGTAACTAAGGATAAACAAAAGGAAATTGAAATCAGACTTGTGATTTAACAAATTTTAAAGAAATCTTTTAAATTCAGATGATTTTTATAGGTATTTTTGCTTGTTAATGTTGAAGAATTTGAAAAAAGGAGGTCAAGTGACAGATTCTGCAACTACAATACTTTTCTGCATGAATCCACTTGTTATAATAACCCATAGTTTTGGAAGTTCCAAGAGAAATACAACAGTACTTGACAAAAAAATGTTGTTATATTTGAAAAAAAGGGAATTGCAATACCATAAGAGCAACTAAAGTTTGGCACAATAAATTTGTTAACACATGCATTACCTGTAAAAGAATCTTCCCACTGTAGGCACTCAGAGGGTACATAGTGAGGCAGATCAAGAATGAAATGAAAATTCCAGCTATAGCATCAGCACTGTGGTAATTACTGAAACCAACCATACATTATATGCTTATTAAAAAAATATTAATTTCATTAAGGAAAAAAGAATAGAAGATCATATGTAGACTTGAAAAAACAGAATTTTATACAACCTTTCAGCATTTTTACATTATTGCAGCATTTTAAGCTAACAGCTACGCTTAACATTGGTATTATTTAGTTGAAGAATTATGAATGTTGATGAAATATAAATATTCCAATTGAAAAATGCAAAATTTTGTCAAATCATGGAAGACAAGTAGATACGAAAGTTAAATCTATGAAATGCAGCTATTTCTGTTTGAAATTTTGTAAATAAAATCTTATTTGTTTTGCTGCATAGCAGTGACTGAAGTTACATAATATCTCTTTATGGAGAGAAATACATAGAAGGCGAAACAAATATAGTCATGGAAATTTTATGGAATCTTTTAAATAGTTTAAATTGTTAATTATGAGAAACAAGGAGTATACAAGTTAGAAACAACTTACAAAATATCAATCAGAAATGTAATTAAAACTAATATTCCTCCAGCTGTACATCCCAACAATGAAAACGGATTAAATCGGGGCCATGAGTTGGTTGTCACACCAGGAACAACATGACTTAAGCTGAAAAACAAAAAATAAACATAACATTAAATTTTCAAAAGTAAAAAACAGCAACAACAAAATAATTTTAATCAAAATTTTACAAACAAGAACAGTTATTTTATGTGAAATATGATAAATAAACTAAATTGTTTTTAAATGGACTGTACAATTTCATAAATATGCTATTAACTAGTGAAAAATAATAACTAATAACAGATTTAAATATTAATCTGTTCACATCTTTTCAATGCACTAAAAAAAAAAAAAATAGGTCCATGAAATATACAATAGATTTTAAAAATCAAATTAAAAGCATATCCCAAATATTCAATGCATTATAACTTTTATGAGTGGAGAGAATTATTTCACAAATAAATTTTAAATACTTACAAGTGCCATTTTTGATGCATAACAAACTATAACTTCCGAGTATGTAATTATCGCAATTTAAGATGAAAACTGAATAGTAACTATTAGAAGTGCTATCCACCATTCTTTCAAACAGATATTTCATTTACATTGCATTACATAACATAAACTGTGAAATCCAAAAACACAATTATTAAATATAGAGCTTAAATTTTTGGTAATGACAATTTAGATTTCACTCTTAACATTTAAAAATAATTGACACATTCTACAAATGTTTCAGAGAATGGGAAAACAATAGAAAATTTTCTTCAATAACCACATAACCTTCCTCAAATCAGACAAAAATGATATAAACCAGCAGGAGTGACCTCCCCTAAACTTTCTCATATACTCATTTCTCAAAAACTCTCGTATAGCGTGTCAGTTCCCTGCACCCTCATTCGGATTAAAATTTGGAATCGGCTCTATTCCCAGAACGCAACAAGTTTCTCCAGGGCACATAAAAACAACAAAACGGAAATAAAATAATACGAGCTGGTTCAGAACTCGCCAAAAGGGAGAAAAAGGAGCCAAAAGGGAAGAAAAAAGCACCAAGAAGGAGTCATTAAGCATAATACTTTCATCATGAAGCCGTTGAATATCATGCACAGAGATTGCTTCCAGTACGCATGTGCATGGAGATCAAAAGTAAAAAAATTGAATATGCAATTTGAACACCTCTTTTTTTAACCAAATGAGATGAAAATTGGGATAAGATCTATAATTAATGTTAGCATCCGTGATACCAAGTTTTATTTATCTAAGCCAAAGGGCTTACGAGATATAATTTTTAAAAGCATGCAATTATACAGACACACATTCAACCCTTTGACGGATTTGGTTCAAAATTTGATACAAACCTACATTCCTGATGATAAAATGTGTACTAAATTTTATCCACCTAGCTATTTAAGTTTATGAGTTATCGAGTTCACATTAACATGAACATACAGACTTCCCATGAACGGATTTTGTCCAAAATTTGATAGAAACCTACAAATTATGTGTCAAGACCACATACCAAATTTCAGCCCTGTAGACTTATTAGTTTTTGAGTGATCATGTTCACACACACACAGACAGACATAATTCCAAAATTGTATTTTTCGGATTCAGGGAGGTCTAAAACATGGAGATTCATCAAAATCTCGAGTTTGAATTTTTTGATGATTATAATACTTTCTCTTTGTATACTTCACATAAGAGAAAGTAAAAAGTGCTGATGCAATAGAGATGCTATAAAATTTAAATGGTTACAGACAAATCAATCTTCAAAATGACTATTTTAAAAATAAAATTATGAACATCCGGATCAGCAAAACTGGCAATATTTCAATTCATTTGAAAAAAAAAAAAAAAAACCATTAACTGCGGATTTGGTTTATAAACCACATATATAAGAAAATACCCACAGTTAAAGGGTTTAAAGTATAATTACAAATTATATATTTAGCACTGCATCACCAAAAAATTAAATTAACATTATCAACACATGGAATATGCAAACTATTAGTATGCCAATAAAAAGTATACATCAAAAACAATTTATTTTCACAAAAATGATAAAATAATTAGGATTACAGAAAGATTGAAGAGAAGAATTCATCTCAGAGTATTATAAGAAAATATAAAGGACTTCATTAGAATGAAAGTTCTTTTTTAGTTTTAACATTCAACATGTAAACATAAGATACAATAAAATAGGAGAAAAATAAACTCACCTCTGATTAAAAAATGACATCCGATTCTGAAGCCAGCTTGAATCAGAAGCACAAATAACTAGATTTAGGCCTTTATTTTTCATGCAATATGTTATCAACATATGGCACAAAAAGGCTAATACAATTCCAGGAATCAGCAGACCTCTGAAAAAAGATAGAGGAATATAAAAGGATTGAAACAAAGCCAAAAGTGTTTCACGCAAAACCACAATTTACATGTTTAGTTTTTCATCAGAAACATTATAATTTCTGTTACTGTGAATACGGTTATTTTTAAAATTTTGAGATGCTTCTATCTGAACACTGTTCCATAAAGTGAAAAATAATATATTTCCTTTCTTTTGGTTTAGATCCTTTATATAACAAGGAAAAAAAAAAAATTTTATTTTCTGGTACATAAAAGCATATTATAAATGAAAAGCTTTGAATTGAAAATCTTGTTTACTGACATAATATTAATGTGCAATTTTGAATTTTTGCAATAAAAATGCAGAAGTATCATTTGAAATAGTGTAACTCCAAGTTAACCATCTTAAATAAATAAATAAAATTAAATATTTCATTATTATTATTATATTTTGAAGATATTTTATAGCCTTTTAAACATGATTATGCTAAGTGTTTGGCCAATAAATTCAAAATTATTATTGAATATAATAATTGCACTTAACTGCATGTGTTTCAGCAAAATTAAATACTAAAAACATATATTTTTACAAACAAAACAATTATTTTTACCTGTAAAAGGAAACTGAAAGGAAGGTAAATATATAATCAACACTTGGTAATTACTACTAGAAAAATTATTACACTTTAAAACAGCATTAGATTATAAATACTTCTATTTAAATCTTTTTAACTTCAGCTTCAATTAGTAATACCAAAAAAGCATGCTTTTTTTTTAAGTTCTGTTGCCTAAAAAAGAAAAGAACACTTACGTGTGTATTTGAGCCTGTTGAATCCACCTCCAAATACTGAAATGAAAATGGGGGAATTATGTAGTGTGGATTTAATATTATAATATAAATAAGCGAATTATATCAAAGAGAAACATTTACCTCTTTCTGATTATAAAAATGGAGTTAACTAATGTGAATGTTGTTGATACAAAAACAGCTAGTACTTCTAATCTCTCATATCTAAAAAGAAAAAAGATTCAAATTAGACATTGATTAAAGATTAAATGTCACCTACTTTAATTTTTAAGAAAGCTGGAAAATAGTAACCATCAGAAAAAGCATTATAATAAAAAAAATAATTAGAACATATTGTTAATTTCTTAAGGTTACAACATTGTAAAATTTTTAATTGTAAGGAAGAAATTATATATATATATATATATATATATATTCTCATATTAAAGTATATTCTCATACTAAAATAAGTTACTATAATGATTTTTAAAAATTAAATTTATAGTTTAATTTATTAATGATGTTTTTGTGTAGTATATATAACCTATTTTAGTTATAATATTTTCACTATAAATGCAGAACTGTATTTGTATATAGCTCTTGGCTTTATAATGCTATGACTTTGAATTGGTAAGCATTTGATTATTTTCTCATTCTTTTCTTGAAATATTTTGGAGATTTACTCCTATACTTTTTGCTTTTTCCAACAATTGGCCTTCACAGAAGGTTCGCGCCTCTAAAATTCGAATTTAATGCAACATAATCGATTCCTAAGATTGATTGGCATTTGATTGTTGGAATTCCAAATCTGGGTTGTCTTTTTCATAGAAATAGTTTATAATCTAATTATCTTTCTGTATTTCATTGTGTGATTATTAATTGGGTAATATTATTTTGTATTTAATTTTAATTATTGGTTTAATAGGTGTATATACTGAAAATGTTATTCGAGTTTTAATTGTTTGTGAAATATTTAACTATATATATACACTGTTTAGTAGTGTGCGTGTATATTTGCTTGATATTTGTAAACATTGCCAAGGGCGAAATTGTCCGCCCCTAGCAACCCCTCCCAGTTCAATCTACAACCCCCGGGGGTAAAATACCAGGATGGACGCTTGTATCTCTGTGTTGTTGTTGTGTAATTCTTTGTGTGTGTGAGCTCTCGCTAGCTCAAATAAAGACATTTTAACTTTAATACAGTCCGCTCTTTGTGTAAATCATGAGTTATCCTTTTAACCCCCAAACATTTTTGGTCCTTGTGAGCCGGAGAATGGCTCGGACCTATGGATATATGTGAAACTAATTATGTGTGAAGAACTCTTATACTCTTTCATATTCGTGTGTGTTGATGTGCCCAGTGAACTACGTTGACTCTTGTGTGGCGATCCTTTTATAACTGAGTGAGTACAAGAAACTTTTTCATTAAAATGCCAAAAAGTGTTTTAAACAAGAAAAAATCCTTAAAAGGTAAAGTCACTAAAATTAAGGATAAAGTCAAAGATAAATTAAACGATGCTGAAATTCAACTATATAACAAAAAATGTGAACAATTTTCGGAAGATTTAAGTAAAATCTTTGATAACATTTTATCTAACTGTGAGGATGAAGAGACAGACAAATTTATTGAGGAACAATTGTCAATCCAAGAGGACATAGATGACATTTGGCTGTCTATAAATTCGCAATTAGTTAAGCCAAACAGTGCCACTGTGTCACGAACTTCCAATGGTGAAAATGTGAAGCTTCCCAAGCTGTCACTCCCTTCCTTTAACGGAAACATTCAGGACTGGTTATCATTTAGCGACCTTTTTAAAGCTAGTGTGCATAAAAATGAAAATTTAACCAGATCGATGAAACTGCAATATTTAAAAGGACTGCTAACAGGTGACGTGTCGAGAGTGATTCAATCTATTACCATCTCAGATGCGAACTATTTAACGGCATGGACATTATTAGAAGATCGCTTCTCTAACAAAAGAGATCAAGTGTTCGCGCATTTAAAAAGATTTATGTCCATACCTGCCTTACAGAGTGATTCCGCGTCGTCTGTCTTAAATCTTATAGATACCACTTACGAGTGCGTCAGGTCCTTGCAGACCTTGGGTTATGAGGTGGAACAATTTGCGGAGGTAATGTTTGTTTACATGCTTCATCAAAAATTAGATGCATCATCTAAATTATGGTTCGAAAGAGAATTTAACAAAAGTAAAGAAATTCCAAGTTTAAAAGAGTTGCTTGATTTTTTAAAGAACTATGTGTGCACATCTCAATCCTCTAGAACTTCTACTAATTTAAAGCGCAACGTATATTCAAAAAATACAAGTCTGGTGATTTCTAATGTGAAAAATTCAAAACCAAAATGTGCATTTTGCAATAATGATATTCATGCTATTTATAAATGTGAAGAATTCTTAAAACTATCAGTAGATGACAAAGTTCTATTTCTTAAGCAGAAAAGTCTTTGTTTCAACTGTTTTAAGGGTCATAATGCGAGAATTTGCAATTCAAAAGGAAATTGTAAGAAGTGTTTTAAGTGCCATAATACTCTGATTCATTTCGATCAAGGGAGAAAAGCGACCAGCTTCGGAACTACTTCAGTAAATATCAGGGATGAGGTTAATTTAGAGCCTAGTCAACAAGTGTCAAACCACAGCTCCCTGAACCCAGCGGCGAACACCTTCCAGATGTTCCCGAACAATGACCCCTCTTTCAGATCCCCATTGCTTCTGGGGGAGAGATCAAGTTACACTGACGCAGAGAAATGTGTTCTCCTTAGTACGGCAACCTTGCTCATTTCAAATAGCGAAGGGGAAAGTTGCCAGTGAAGGCAATTCTAGACTCAGGTGCTTGCTGTAATCTTATCTCAGAAAATTTAGTTGGACTATTGGGAGTTGAAAGGCAAAAAACAGATGCAGTGATTTCTTGCTTAAATCATACTTCCGTTAGAGTAAAAACGCAATTAAAAACAGACATTTCCAATCTTACGGGAGACTACATCAGAAAAATAGACTTTCTTGTGGTGCCTAAAATAACTAGAATAACTTCTTCGAAGTGTTTGGACATTTCAGCCCTTAATCTTCCACCAAACATTACCTTGGCAGATCCCCACTTCTATAAACCCGGAAAAATTGACCTTCTTTTAGGTAACGAATATTTTTGTGAGTTCCTAAGACCTGGACAGTGTCGTGTTCCCAATTCTCAATTAATTCTTCAAAATTCTGTCTTTGGTTTCCTGGCTAGTGGTCGTCTCAATGTGACCGGAAACCAAAGTAGTAGAGTCATTCAATGTAAGTTAATTGCTAACTTAGAAGACTTACATAAGGATATGACAAAGTTTTGGGAGTTGGAGAAAATTGAAAAACCAATTAAGAGTGTTGAGGAAGAGAAATGTGAAAAACATTTCCTTAGAACTTATTCTAGAAACTCAGAGGGTCGGTATATAGTCCAATTACTAAAGAAAGATCCTGAGTGTTTAGGTGAATCCAAAACATCGGCTTTGGGTAGTTTAAATTCACTGTGGAGACGCCTTTCAAAATATCCAGAGCTGTTGTCTTTGTATAGAGATTTTATGCAGGAGTATGAAGCTCTAGGTCATATGGAGTTAGTTACTGATAACAACGAACCAAGTACGTCTTATTATTTACCTCATCATGGAGTTTTCAAACCTGATAAGACGTCTACTAAGCTACAAGTGGTGTTTAATGCATCAGCATTAAACTCTAATGGCCTATCACTAAATGCCATACAAATGAATGGAGGCCTTACCCAAGAGGATCTATTTTCTATTATGCTTCGATTTCGCAAGCATAAGTTTGTTTTTTCTGCTGACATCCGTAAAATGTACAGAATGATTCTGGTTGATCCTCAACAGAGAGACTTGCAACGAATTGTGTGGAAAAACGGTAAAAGTGATACCGTTAAAACTTACAAATTAAATACGGTAACGTATGGTACTACTAGTGCACCGTACTTGGCCACTAGAGTGCTTCATCAACTAGTGAAAGATGAAGGACAGTGTTTTCCCCTGGCTGCGACTGTGCTGGACTCAGATTTTTATATGGACGACGTACTGACAGGAGGTGACAGTTTAGAAGAAGTGAGAGAGCTTCAGATACAGTTGATTCGTTTGGTTGCTAGAGCAGGCATGGAACTACACAAATGGAGAACAAACGCATCAAATCTACGAAGTAATATCTCAGAGGAGAAAGAATATTCCTTTTTGTGTTCCAGTGAAACCAAGGCTTTAGGAATACTGTGGAACGATCTCACAGATTGCTTTTCCTTCAAGGTCCTCCCTAGTCCACAAAATACGAAGCGAGCTGTGTTATCGAACATCGCAAAGATATTTGATCCGCTCGGTCTTCTAGGACCAGTAATTACTGTCGCCAAGATCTTTTTACAGAGACTTTGGAAACTAAAGATAGACTGGAATGTTTCTCTGCCTGAATGAGAAGCCGAGGAGTGGGAAAGATTTCTGAACTCCTTGCATGCAATAAATCAACTGTGTCAGGGTTCGTACACATTTCCTTAAAAGAAAATCAAGGACTTTTAAGGACAAAAAAAAACCAAAAAATAAGGACCTCTAAATTGAATAAACTTAACGAATTGTCGCAGGCATTTTTAAATAAAATCTCATTTTTGCAAATTCAACCTATTAATGATAAATTATAATAAAAACATAGAAGATACATTACAAATTTAACACAACAAAACTCCTAAAAATATGAGTTAATAAATTGATGGAAAAAAACCATGAAACTGGTAATCAAATTAAATATCTTTTAATTCCAAACTTTTTTCATTCAATTTTACATCCAAGGTATTTATTTTAATTTCTTTTTCAGAAATTGTTTTTCTTAATTCATGCGTTTGAATAAATAAATTTATGTCCTTTGACTTTTCAGCCTCATTAGCTAAATCATTTGCTTTCTCATTTGTTTGGTGCATGTCCGTTTGGAGGAACATTTTCTTTTGTTTTAAAAAATCTATTTCTTCCTCTAGAGTTTTTCGTTTCAGTTGTTTTGTTTGTCTTTTCTTTGGATCTTTCACTTTCTAAATACTGCATGTATTTTGCTCTAGCTGAGGTGGCAGCCGTCCTTATTTCTTTAGTAATTTTTAAGTCATAAATAGCCCAGACAGCTTAATAAATTCACGATTTACACGCTGGAAAATATATGAAGCATCTTTTAAATTTTCTATTTCCAGGGCCTTGTTCACCGAAAAACCTCATTGTCCATGTGACAGTATTAATACCATTTTGATAATCTTCCAAACATTTTCATAATGATTATTGCTAAAATAAGTTTGTAAAAAATTATCAAGGGAATGACTCTTTGGATTGAAAGAAGTAAATTCAAATGAATTTGGCTTTACAATATTTAACAGAAAATCTGCATAGAGTAACAAAATTTCGTCGCAATCTTTTCCCAAAATACGTATATTTTGTGACAATACAATCAATACCTTTTTCATTTTTTCCTGTGCTTTTTCGCGATATCCAGCCATTACTCGTGGATCAATGCAAATCGCATGTCTTACTAGTGCATAATTCACAGGACATTTCTGCATGAAATGTTTTATCATTGTTATAATGTTTTTCGACTATCCTGCCTGAGTGTGAAAACATCCTAGTCTGCTAATTCCTTATTCTTTATATTTTCTTTTATTAGTTGCTCTGCAGCAAATCCTAAATACACTTAACTTTTATCATTGTACAAGTTTGGGTCACTGAAGTTGAATTTGCATAAAGTCTCAGGTTTCTCAATTCTTTCATTCTCTGGTTTCAAAATTTTGAAAATGTTGAATGCAATCATTAACAAACATCACAGGCAAAAAGTGGAAGTAAAGGTTTATCATTTTGATACTGTTCTATAAATGGTAACAGCACTTTTGACAATCATTCCTATGGAACCATGCACCAATAAAGGCCATCTGTAACTCCTCCCTTATTTCCTCCCAAAGTGTATGCGATGGATATGGATTCGTAGAACGCGAGCAGTGTCGTCCCCCCACCCTATTCCGCGAGAGACACGTCGACCGAGATTAGAGCCGCCGAGAAAGAGGAATTCGAAAAACGATAATCGGTGAAATTTCAAATTTTTTAATAATGGCAGAGTAAAAAGTAAGGACTTTCAAGGACTTTTTAAAAATGGGGCATAAAAATAAGGATTTGTAAGGACTTTTAAGGACTAAATGTAAAAAAAAGGACTTTTAAGGACTTGTAAGGACGCGTACGAACCCTGTGTGTATTCCAAGACATGTGCTATGTGAATTTCCCGAAAAATTAGAAGTCCATGGATTCGCAGATGCATCAGAGAGAGCCTATGGAGCAGTTGTGTATCTTAAATCTTCAGCTGGTGCACGAAACTGTGTACGTCTTTTGTGCAGCAAATCCCGTGTGGCTCCTCTCAAGTCCATTTCAGTGCCAAAGCTTGAACTGTGTGCTGCGGTTTTATTAGCGCAATTAGTGAAACGCGTGTTATGTGCCATCAAATTGGAAATCAACGATATTTATTTGTGGTCAAACTCAACTATCGTGTTGCGTCGATCCAACATGAACCATGGGAACTTAAAACTTTCGTTACAAACAGGATTGCAGCAATACAAGAACTGACCAAGAAAGAGCAGTGGTTCCATGTCAGTTCCGGAAACAATCCTGCTGACGTATTATCTAGAGGACTAGCCCCTGAAAAACTCTGTAACAATGAACTTTGGTGGACTGGTCCAAGCTTCCTGCAAGCAGACTTTCCTGTGCCTATGAGTACTCCAAACTCTAATGATGATGTTTATTTAAGTGAACTTAAGACTTCCAAACCCATATTTTTAACTTTAAATGCAAGGGAGAAGGAACTCTTTATTGATTGTTTACTTAGTGTCACTAACAGTTATCTGAAACTAATTCATGTTATGAGTTTTATTTTTAGGTTTATTTTCAATAGCAGGAATCCTCATTCACTGAGGTCAGGACCTCTAACAGGTGATGAATTAAAGGTAGCTTCTGAATACTTGATAAAAGAAGTTCAGGTAAGAGAATTTTCAAAGGAAATTTCTGCCTTAAGAAAAGAAAATTCTATTCCGAAGGGTAGTAATTTAAGAAATTTAAATCCCTTCATAGATTCTAATGAAATTCTTAGAGTAGGAGGGCGCTTGGAATACTCCAACTTAACTGATAATCAAAAGCACCCTATTATCTTACCTAAATCTCATAGATTAACAAAACTTATCTTTGTTTATTTCTATCTTAAAAACTTACATGTAGGTCCTCAAGGTTTATTATGTGCAGTTCGACAGAAGTTTTGGCCAATTCATGGTCGTAATTTATCTAGAAAAATTGTGAACGATTGCATTACTTGTTTTAGAAATAAACCTGTAGTAGCTAATCAAATTATGGGTAATCTTCCAGCAGAGAGAATTACTCCTACCTTACCCTTTAATATCTGTGGTGTTGATTTTATAGGTCCCCTTTTAGTCAAACCTGTAGCTCAAAGAAGAATAACTGCTCGCAAAATGTATGTAGCAATATTTGTATGCTTTGTCACAAAGGCTGTGCATTTTGAATTAGTGACAGATCTAACCAGTGAAACCTTTATTGCTTGTCTCAAGAGGTTTTTTGCCCTGCCATGGAAAAAGTTCCATTGTCTATTCAGATAATGCAACAAATTTTGTGGGTGCACAGTCAGAGCTGAAACACTTGAGCGACATGCTTAAAAAACCAGATGAAAATGTATCAGCATATTTGGCTTCTGAGGAAATAAAATGGAAATTTTCACCCTCTCGTTCCCCTAATTTTGGTGGATTATATGAAGCTGGAGTTAAATCATTCAAATATCATTTTAGGAGAGTAATGAAAAATACTAAAGTTTCAATTGAGGAAATTCTTACCATTATATCTCAAATAGAAGGAATTTTAAATTCCAGACCATTAACACCCCTATCTTGTGATCCTACTGATTTAAGTGTATTAACAGGACACTGCAGGACACTTTCTCATAGGACGACCCATAACGTCAGTAGTAGAACCAGAGAACATAGACACCCCTGATAATCATCTATCTAGGTGGCACAGAACAACAAAGGTGGTTCAATTTATTTGGAAACGGTGGCATCGTGATTATTTAAACCACTTTCAACAACGCTCAAAATGGCAATTTGAGAAAAATGATTTAAAAATTGGATCTCTTGTTCTACTGAAGGAAGATAATATTCCTCCTTATAAATGGGTTATAGGTAGAGTTAAAGATGTTATTCCTGGCTCAGATGGAAAAATTCGTGTAGCTAATGTTCAAACACAATCATGATTATATCGGCAAGGGATTTCTAAAATTTGTGTTTTACCAATGAATAGTAATGAATAATTTTTATTTTTATTATTTCTTATTCCAATATTTGTTTGTGTATTGCTTGTCTTTTTCGTTTCAATTAATCTTATTCATATCTGCATGTGTAATTGTGTATTGATGTTAATATTGAATTGTACCTTGAAATTTTATATTTCAACCGGGGGAGAATGTTTAGTAGTGTGCGTGTATATTTGCTTGATATTTGTAAACATTGTCCACCCCTAGCAACCCCTCCGAGTTCAATCTACAACCCCCGGGGGTAAAATCCCGGGATGGACGCTTGTATCTCTGTGTTGTTGTTGTGTAATTCTTTGTGTGTGTGAGCTCTCGCTAGCTCAAATAAAGACATTTTAACTTTAATACAGTCCGCTCTTTGTGTAAATCATGAGTTATCCATTTAACGCCCAAACATACACTATATGCCCAAAAGTATCCACACACTTTCAGATTTCCACATTTTTTAGAATTTCTCCGGAAAGAATGACTGCCATTAAACTTCGACCATGTCAAGAATCGACTGTAACTCACATTTTACATTGAAGATTCGGTCCTGAGGTCAATTGGGGGACCGTCTACAAACTGATGAAGACAAAAACGTTTTTGGCCTACCCCGCTTCACTGAATACTCATAACAAGATGAAACTTTCAGAAATGATTATGTTTAATGTGCATAATACTTACAGGAATTTTCGTAGACCCAGCACAAATATTTGGGAAGATATAAAGGTTTTCTTATAAAATTCCAAATTTCCTCGCCTGACAGAAAAGATATCAATATGTTAGAGAAGCATTTTGTAAAAAAAAATTGGAAAATTGTTTTTTGAATATTACAGGAAATATGAGCATTTTTTGTACATAATGTTTAAGCATAATACACAACATGGCGTGATTTTTCTTCATGGCTTTAAAACAAGATATATAGGGAGCATGTAAAAATTCAGCTCAATATCATTAGTATTCAGAAGATATCAGCATTACAATGAGCAGAATTTGGCTCCTGTGAAGATAGCTAAAGATGAGGGGTTGTACAAATTGATATTTTTTTTAAACTTATATCTTTAAACAGTTATATTGAATTTATAGTGGTTGAATTTGCTGAATTCACCCATGAACACTTATCTAATTTGTGCATAACTTAAATTCCAGCTAATTAGGCATTAAAATAACAAAATTTTATTACTTTAATATATATTTTTTGCATGATTATTAAAAGTTGCATATTATTTACGAATTTAACGGCCCGCGATATTTTTAAATATATTTCTTTATGGTGAAGCGATGTTTTATCTAATTAATTTCTTTTGCTTAAAATATTTTAGTATTCTACAAATATATATTTTTTATTGATTCACGAATATTAAAGTTTTGGTTCAGCAAATTCTAACCACTACTATCAATTCATAATAACTAGTTCTAAAGATATACAAGTTTAAAAAATATCAATTTGTGCTTTACACCCTCGGTTAGTTACTCTTTAGCATAGATAAAAATTCTGCTCGATGTGAATGCTGATATTTCTGAAATACTAATGATATTGAGCTGAATTTCTTATATAAGTGCCTATATATCTGGCTTTAAAGTCATGGAAAGAAAGAATCAGCTATGTTTTAGCACATAAGCTTAAAACGATAATTTACTAAAATGCTCATATTTCCTATAATATTAAAAAGACATTTTCTCCAAATTTTACCAAATCTCTACTAACATATTGTCACATATTTTTTTTTGTAAGTTTTTGTAAGATATAATAGAAAACTCTGCATGTTATAAGCAAAAAACAGGCAGGGAAATCTGGGATTTTTTTTAAAAAACCTTTATATCTCCCCAAATATTTGTGCTGGGTCTACGAAAATTCCTGTAAGTATTATGCTCATTAAATATTGCCATTTCTGAAAGTTTCATCTTGTTATCAGTATTCTTTGAAGCGGGGTGGGCCAAAAACCTTTTTGTCTTCATCGGTTTGTAGACAGTACCCTAATTGCCCTCAGGACCAAATCTTCAATGTAAAATGTGAGTTACAGCCTATTCTTGACATGTTCGAAGTTTAAAGGCTGTCAGTTAAACCTTTCCAGAGAAATTCTAAAAAATGTAAACATCTGAAAGTGTCCGGATATTTTTGGGCATATATAGTATATATATTAGAAGTATATTATAAGGAAGAAAACTAAGAAAATTTTAGTATATTAATTATGCCATTTTCAATTTTTAGATATTTTAGAATTTCACACTGTTAATCCATCAGAAAACCTACTAAATTATTTTAAAAAATATTCTTTATTTACAAAACTTTTTCATCTTTTTGAATTTTCCCACTTTTTACCTCTTGCAATCTATTTCAATGATAAATTATGAAAATTTGTGATATATACATAAACTAAGATTTAAAGAATTTATTAGGTTCAATGCTCATTCCTTCAAATAAACTATTTTGAATACTTAGCAGATAATTTTATTCTTACTTATTTTTTTTTAGATTTCATCTGTTTATAAAAATTATACATTTAGTAAAAGCAAATAATTTAAATGCATCAAAATCTACTGCCCTTCCCACTTTTTCAAAAATTAATTTTTACTCTTGCAACAAAAGAAAATGCCTTAAAACAAGTTTAAATCAAAATTATCCCTAATTGAAAATTTCCTTTCAAATAATCAGAGCAAGTGTTCAATTATAATTTTGTTTTAATTATTTTTAGTTGCCCTCTTATTTTTTTTTTTTTCGTTTACTCGTTTTTTTCATTCATTGTCTTATTTTTAAAACTGCAAAATTGATCAGCAAAATAGTCAAACAAATATGAACTTACCCAAATGTGTAAAGGGCATTGGGTTTCTTCTGTTCAACCCATATACTGAGAGCACAAATGCACAAGCTAAAAAAATTTTAGCACATCAAACAATGAGAATTTGAGGCACAAAACTTAAATTATACAAAACACTTTATTTGCTTCACTGGTCTTTTAGCAATAAAAATTAGTGCATAATGAAAGAATAAAATAATGTATCAGCGTTCTCTGTATCTAAGTATTAATATCTAAATTACAAAAGTAGACTTACCATAATGTGTCAAAAAAAATGAGATATGTATATGATAGCAGACCTAAAAGTAAAAGTAAATAAAATGTTATTTATGCCAAAAATTAAGAACAATGCATTGCATTTTAAATATTTTAAGGCACAAAATGTCAGGAATTTCTGTAAAAATTTTTGATATATACCTAACTTCTCTTGAAAAAAATGTACAGAACAGTAAAACAAATTTTCAATTATTTTTTATTTTTATTTAATCCAAGAGTATTTGACTAAAATCAGTAACATTTTAGTTCATTACCCATCAGGTGTATATTTCTGACTGTGCCACCACCACCAAGAGCCCAATATGGAAATAAAAATAATGAAACTGAATTCTAACATGAATTTCTTTTTTTTTAATTATTTTTAGTTAATTATGCGCTTAGGAACTAATGCCTTTACAGAAAGAAATATATACATCTTGATGACTCCATATCCCCCCCCCCCACACACACACTAATATCTACTTCATATGCATGGGATTTTTTCGGATCCTTTCTGACCCTGTAGTGGTTTGGTCTTGCACATTTTCTGGCCTGGTTGGGGCAGGATTTAATTCTTTCATCTTCAGTCTATCATTATGACATATGGGCTGAATATACCAGTGGTCATTTTGTCAAAATGAAATTTAAATTACTAACATTTTTTTCAATAAAAATTTTATTGAAATAATGAACTCGTCTTCCACAAAGTTAATCTCGTATTGCACACAGAATCTAGAATGTCACACATTGCATCATACCAAAAGATAATTTACCAATATTCAGTAGTATAGTTGTAAAATAAGCAGTGCCAGAATGTTTTAATCCCTGGGTGACAAAGATTGTATTGTTTTAAGGAGTTTTTTTTTTCCAAGTTTTTCTTGTTTATTTCTTGTAAAAAAAAAAAGAAGTGCTGGAACAGCATGCTCTGACTCCATTACACCCCTGACAACATTTGCCTATTTAATAATTTGTATGCTTCAAAAATATTTCGATGATGAGAGAGAGCAACTTCAGAATCAGAAGATCAAACTTGAACAAAAAACAACATTCTTCAGTAATTCAACTAATATTTGAATAAGTGTTGTGCAGTTATTTGTTGAATTAATTAATATAATGAATTTACATATAATAATATTAATCGATTCTTGTTGTTTGTTCTTAATCTGATGAAAATTTACTGTAGAGATATATCATAAAAATTTACTTAAAAAATATGCATCTTTTGGTTAATCTCTTTATCTGTATAGACATGTTGAGTAGATAAAATAAACAACCACCATTTTTTCATTTGCAAATATAATACTGACATTAATTCAATGCTGAAAATAACACTGAAAAATGTGAAAATATTTGGTTGCTATTTCTTCTGTACATGCACCCCCTGATGGCTGTAACTTAGGCTGGCCCTATAGAAAATTTGCCCCTGTATAAAAGGCTAAAAGTTACTTACAGAGGTAAAAAAAAGAAATAAACTGTGTTTGTGTGGAAGGGAGAGAATCGTATAGAATAAACTACAATTGTTTAAAATTAATTTTAAATTTAAAAGTAATACAAAACCACAAAACAGAACAGAAATAATTTCAAACTTTAATAACAGTATTTCACAGATATCAATTTTTTTAACAAAAGGAATAATTTTAAAATCCAAACCTACCCATACTTTCAGTCACATTACACCAGCTTAGAAGTAATAATAAAGATAAGAAATTGACTAATCCCAGCCAAACAATTCTTTGGAACTGAAAAAATTTAAATGCAAAGATAAGCTAATACATGATTTTACAAATTTACACAAAATTAAAGCAGTCGAATTTCTCAAACATCAACTGTTTTTATATTATCTATAATAATAAAGTAAATATTCACCCTGTTATCTTTGTACACTGGCTTCAACTCACGGAGCAAAGATGTAAATACAGGAAATGAGTGTTTCCCAAGGATTTTTCCACCAACCTGTAGCAAGAAAGTTTTATTCATATTAAACAAATCTAACAACATGCGACAACATCAAATATAGAAATTATACACATGGTTTTCCATATTAATTGTTTTTTTAACATGAAGCCATACTATTCTAAATTGAAGTTTGATGCAGTCATTCAAACAAATGATTGTGAGCAAACTGTGAACAAACATTCTGGTTCATCATTATAATGCAATTACTTCAATTTTTTTTGGAAAAATCTGCAGCTTTGTTTTATATTATATCAGTCATTTGATGGTATAGCATTCAACATGTTTTGGAAAAAAATAGCTAAACATTCTTTATTGCAAAATGTTGCTACTTGATAAACTAACTATAAAATATATACAGGGTGTTCCAAAAAAAAAATGCCAAACGTTAAGGGCAGGTCAGGTATACAGAAACAAGCTATTTTCGCAATAGAACATGGAGTTGGAAATACAAAGAGGATTCACAATAGGGGGCTCTTTGCCAATGAATTAAGAAAAAGAAAAGGATGCACTAGATGAAATGAACAACACAGATTGAATGAAATACAAATTTATAATAGCACAACAACCCAGTTTCGTGATTAACAATATTAGAAGTCATATGTGGCAAGAATGATATGATAATGATAAGTAGGGCGCTTTAGATTCCATAGGAGTGTCGAAAGGACTTGACGTCTGAGGTGATACACGCTTTGTATATCATTATTCGTGAAACTAGGTTGTTGTGCTACTGTAAATTTGCATTCCATTCAATCTGAGTTGATCATTTCATCTGGGTATCTTTTCTTTTACTGGATTCACTGACAAATACCCCCAATACATAGTGAATCCCCTTTACATTTCTGACTCATGTTCTATAATGAAAATGACTTGTTTCTGTATGCCTAATCTACCTTTAAAGATTGGTCATGTTTTTTAAAACACGCTGTATATAAAAAAAAATCCAACTAGCAAGTTTTCAGATAAATAAAAGCCATTTAAAATGTATCATTCTTCAAACTGTTAATTACATAAATGAAATCGTAAGATTTCTTCATCCATAATCCTTCAAAATTAAAAAGGTTTTGAAAGAAAATAAGTAAATCTTCCATATTTTAAAAGTTAAGATTGATCAGAACAAATGTAGTCACAAATAATCACTGCCAAATCACAGGCATCATATATAATTACATAAGCCAAAAATTGTAGAATTACTAAAAAGATGTCAAATAAATAAAATTAGAGCATTCAATTAAAATAAATTTTTATTTAAACCCTTAAAATAAAAATAATTTTGTAGTATACAGGAACTCGAAATAATTCTGTGCGAGATCATTGCCTTTTTTTAACAATCTTCTTCTTATCATCTTCCATCTTTTAAACTGAAACATAAAGCTGAAACAGCAGATTTGTTATCACAAAACTAAAGGGGGAAAAACCATTTAAAGACAATGATTTTCATATCAACGGCAAGTATTTCACTTTTATTGTTTGAATGAAACAAACTTTTGAAATATAAAGATTGAATTAAACATTGACTAAAAGTAAGGTCAACAAAAAATAAAGTGCAGGGCATGACTTGGGAAATTCAATTTGGGATGAAACTTGGCATATTAGTAGCATACAATTAGGGTGTTCACCCATTAATCTAAAAAAGTGCAATGCCCAGCCAATTCAGAGGAAATGGCCCTCAAACTTAGGGTACAACTTATATACCAGTAATTCTTCACAAGCAGTAAGTGCTCAGATAGTTTAGATGTCAGTGTGCACGCCTACCATTCTTTAAGACCACAGTTCCATCCTGGATGCGTTTTTTTTTTTTTTTTTTTGAATTATTTGTTTCAAAATTATTCCAAATAAAATTAAAAAGTTTAATTATTTTTATGCAGAAAATAACTTTATTTATATGATACTTGAATTACAGATAAAATAATAATAAAAATAATATATAAACAGTAAAATAATTCTAAATACATCTTTAATGATGATAAATATTAACTATAATTAAAATTATCATTCTAAATTCATCGAAAGTTTTAAATTATTGGGTTTTTATATTCACAAATTCTTTGTTCTTATTTTATCTTGGAAACAGTAGAGAGCAGATGTTAATATATTGAATACATATGCAGATGGTCCAATAGTTTAATGATGGAATAAAAATAGCAGAGAGCAGCTGTTAATCTATTAAATTTGTATGCAGATGGTCCGAAATTTCAATAATTGAAAAGGGACCAATGTGTAAATGTCTTTACTCATTATCGCATGAAATTCGTAGAATGAATTTATAAAATTTATGAGTGATGAAGCCTAAAAAATATTTTTCATGATGTGGGTAATTGTAGTTAAGATTTATTACTTTTAAAGTTATATTTATCATTATTTTAGCACTTATAAAGTAAATTTACCAATAAATTCAAGTATCATATGAATAAACAGTAATTTTATGTATAAAAAATTAATATTTTAATTAAAAATATTTAAAAGTTTTGCATTTAATTCGTAATAATTTGAAAAACTTTTTAAAATGTCAATCTTTCCAATGAAAGAGAGATAATTTTTAATGTCAACGAAGCTTGTGTTCCTTACAGATCTAAAGGACCGTTGCTCTTGTGAACAATAGTCATTTATCAATTGTGCAAGGTGTCAAAATATTTTTTGTTTTCCAACATTTATATGATAATTAGTATTCTGGTTTTTGTTTATAATTTAATGTAGAAATATACAGTTACTAGTACAAAATGAAAGATAAAATGAAAATTAATTAAGAAATGTACAATCAACTCCTAAAATTTATGAAGGATAATGCCTAAACAAAAATGTTTTATGGTGTGAGTCATTATAGTTAATATTTATCACCATTAAAGATGTATTTATAATTATTTTACTGTTTATATATTATCATTTTATCTGTAATTCAAGTATCATATAAATAAAGTTATTTTCTGCATAAAAAAATTAAAGTTTTAATTTAAAATATTTTTTAATTTAATTTGGAATAATTTTGAAAGAAATAAAAAAAAACTGCAGCCAGGACCGAACTGTGGACCTAGTAAATGGAAGGCATGCACACTAACATCTAAGCTATCTGAGCACTTATTGCTTGTGAAGAATTACAGGTATATGAGTTGTGCCCAAAGTTTGAGGGCCATTTCCTCAGAATTGTCTGGCCATTGCACTTCTTTAGATTAATAGGTGAATGCCCTAATGGTATGCAACTAATATGCCAAGTTTCATCCCAAATTCAATTTCCTAAGTTGTGCCCTCTCCTTGTAAGCTAAAGAGAAATGTGAAATAAAATTGAATATGAAATTGCTTTTGACATTCTTTTTAGAAGATATATTTCTTGATATCTTACAATTTAAAAGAAAATACAAAAATGTATCAGAATGCACTTATATGAATAAATGTTGTAATGTATGACCAAGGAAATTCTCATGGCTCACTCAGTAACATTATAAACAAAAGGTGAATTAACCAGTATTTTCCTAAAGCTAAGAATCATTCAGTAGTATGGACTTTTCTAATTTATAAATAACATGATAGATAAGAGCAGTGGTTCCCAACATTTCTGGTTGTGCAGACTACCTGTTGTGTAAAGAAATATTTTGAGGCCCACTAACTAAATATACAAGTGAAAATATACAAACACATATATTTATATAAATATTATATGCACGCATAGATCAGTAATTAATAAAGCTTACTGTAAAAGGATTTAAACTATGTGGTTTTATGAAGCAAAAAACAAGTGAAGACTGTTGAATTACCCCCGACTTCTACTCTTGACTAGACTGCCACGGCCCACAAGTTGGCTGAGAACCATGGGTTGGGAACCACTGGATAAGAGTATTAGGGAAAAAAATTTATCTTATATATTAAATCTGAAGGTAAACAAACATATGTATCTATGTCCAGCTATCTTCTCACAAACCGCTGAACAGAGAAGTGCGTGGAACATACCAAAAGATGGGGAATAATCCAAGGAATCCATTTTGACCATTTAAATTCTGAAATTTTAATTAGTAAAAAAGATATTAATTAAAAACTAATTTACAACAATACTTTTCATTGTTGCAGCGCAATTCAAACCATTTTCATTGTTTAAACAAATATTTAATTGCATGTTTCTGTTTCATTGTTGAAAACTTGAACAATACAATATGGATCCATCAACAATGCAACATGGATGACATTGGTAATTGATACAAAGAAACAGGGAGAATTAAATCGCTCAAATTGGGTGTTTTACTAAATATGTTTGTTTTTCTTGAGATTTAACTTTGAGATTTCATGTATGTAATGCATCTTGCTTCATGTGTTTATAAACTGGACGAGGGAATATGAAAAAATATGTATCCCCATTAACGCTGGTTTATCTAAGCGTTTGTGTCACATGACCTCACTTCTTCTCTCCACCAGGGAATGACGCATTATTCAAAATAGCTTGTGCAATGGATAAAAAATTAATAAGTTAGGGAAACTGTCACACAGTTAGTGCAGAATAATAATTCTAAGATTAAAGACAATATTTCAACATTTTAGAAGTTAATTCTTACACGTACTTTAGAGAGCAATATAAAATACTAAATGTATAAATATTTTACTTACAGAAAATGATTTGATGGGATTACTCCTGAGTCTAAGGTCTGAAATAAAAAAAAAAGAAGAACCAAGTTAAAACAATATACACTTTATATAGATGAACATTTAATATTTTCTTTTAGTTTAAAAAAAAAAAGTAAAATTATATTTCACTGCACATAGAAAAACCAAGCAATTATTCTGATAACAGTAGGGTCATTATCATTATAGCATTAATATCAGAAAGAAAGTTACAAAAAGCATGTTTTGAAACATTTAAGAACATTCATATACAATTATTCAGAGAACAAGTTCATATCAAGAATTTACATTTTTAATAATGTGTATATTACCAATATACTAAGAAATTATTAATATATTGGTATTATTATATCATTAAGTAAAAAAAAGAAGGAAGGGAAGGAGAACTGTCACTAGCATTTTGTTTTTTAAAATTCTTCATTAGTATTAAGAGATACAAATATGCATGGTAACAGCTAAATATTATACTGTTTAAAATTTATTTTTTAATGTATTTAAGATTCAAACAGGTAAAAGATCTGGATAAAAAATACATTAAACATATGGACACTCATTGGTGTATCATTCTTAAAACTCTTCAGTATCTTTCTCGTTTAAAGAGAGATCCATTAATTATACTTCTATACACAAACACATACAACTAAAATATGTATAAATAAATGCTGCCTACACGAGTCTATTTCCATAAACAATTTCAACAACATTGTGTTATCTCCAGAAATATAGCCCTTCGAAAAATTTTCACACAATCACTATTAATAATAAATGAATCAAAACTTAGCATTTTTTTCATTTACACATTGAAATGCATACATGCATTTTAGGTTGAATGAATTTCATAATCAGATCAAATATTTATATTTTTAAACATACACAGTGAGGTTGACAGTATACAATCGCTGTATTTAACAGCAAGTATAAAACGATCAAATTTCTCATAATGTTTATATATACAGCTGTGTGCTTCCAGAAATGACATTACTCCGCAAAAATGTTCCCAAGCTTTTAAAAATTTAATATGAGTCAGGAAGCGTAACAAAACAGATATTATTAGGAATGCTGTGAAAAATTTCAGCAATATGTAGCGGGAATAATGAAGTTTTTGGAAGTATGTCTATATTTTATTTAATCATATTCGGCGCCGATATGTTAAATTCAATTAAAAACTAAGTTTATTTATGTCAAATATCATAATATTACCTTCCATATTTGACAACTAATATTTATATTTATTCTAAAACAAGATAGTTCACAACTTTAAGCGCATTCTGTTCATTATTAAAATGCAGAACAAAGTCTATCAGTTAACGTAAACAATACGTGAACTCTATCAACACGCAGACAACATCGCGAGTAAGTCGTTGCCATTTCCCATAAAGTAAGCCACATTTGAGGCTGCATGGAATGGTTTTCCTAAAAGTGCCTTGAAATTTCTTCTCAAAGGTTAATGATGTTGAATATATAATATTTATGCTAAATATTTTTGGTTAATTTGTTGCTGGGCTTTCAAGTACAAAATCTAAATATGATAGGATTACATTAGCGACTTTCAGCCGCATGAAGATCATTCTGAAACAAAGATATCAAGACGTCACAGGTATCGAATCCGTTATCAATTTATAGGGATGACAAATATTTGATGAACTGTTATTTACTACATAATATCAAAAAATCACAAATACCAATGATGAATACTACTGTCAAAAAAGTGTGATTCAATCATTGGTAAATAAATGTGCATAAAGCGTTTCAAACTTTTTTTAAAATTCTTTCCTTTTTAATATACTTTTCCTAAGTTTTAGATTTTAGTTCTATCTTCTGTCAACAGATAGCGCCATACGGATTTATTCTCGTACCCCGGTTCGGTTGGGAGCGTTTCGCCTTTCGACCGCGGGACGTTAATGGCTTTTTCTCGATCGAAAGAAGAGATCTGATTCTCGTACCTTGGTCGTTTCGAACATCTCGCTTTACTCTAGGAAGTGACGTATTTCTGCTGCGCCAAAGGAACTATGGCGAAGCGTAAATTTGCTTCCCAATTCGAAATTATGTTGGATTATTTTGAAAAATATTCACAAATTTCAAGTGGGAAAGTTGATCGCATCTTTTCAAAAGACACCAAGGGTAAGAATGGGAAGATTTAACTTCTGCTCTTATAAGATGCATTATAATGCATCTTTCTTGCTTTCATAAGTCCATTGTTAAGGGGGAGGTAAACCATTTATCTTTTACAAAATATGCATTTATAATAATATTATACATTTATAGAACATAAATTGCAGTCTTTTTTTCAATATATTGATGTAATTTTACCAGTTTTCTAGAGAGAGGAAAAGTAATAAACTTTTTTCCATGCCAATTATTTTAACATGAATAAATATTATAAATTAATATTACAAACCATTTGTTTATTTTTCCAATTACATAAGAAAATCAAACATGAAAAAAAGTTATTAAATTCATCAAGTTTTCACAACATTAAAAAAATTACATCTTTATCAAGGAACAAGAAAAATTCTTTTATTGTCAGATTTTGCAAATACTTTGTAAATATTTGACAAATTTCTTTGAATTAAAACCCAAATAAAAAAATTGTAATGATATATACGGAATGAGGAAAGTCATTTCACACTCAATGTTTAAAAAAAATGTTAAAATTTTACCCTAACTTAATTTAATAAGATTTAACTACTTTTAAAGATTTAATTACTTTAGATTGTCGTATTAAATTATTAGATTAAATTATTTAAATTCGATAAAAGATTTTTAACTACTTTTTAAGAAATCTAAAGTAATTGATAAATTCTTCTTCAGGTTGGTCAAATGGATTATATTTATCCCGATAAACCCTTTCAAAACACGATTATAATTGTTCATTGTTTGTTTCTGAATTTCAATAAACGTCTTAGCAGCCTCCATTTTAAATGAAAATTTGATAAGTTCTGATATCGAAACAACACTTCTCGCTAGTGAATAGCGTTTATGCCAGGTACAGAGCTGGCGAGAAATCAGAGTCCTTTTTTCGACCGAGCGAGATCCCAACCGGTTGGAAAAACGGGTACGAGAATCGCACTTGTCGTTAACGGGCGGAAAAAGTAATGTCTCCCAACCCAACCGGGGTACGAGAATAGACCCGTAAGAATTCGAAAATTAAAATTGTGATTGAAATCACACTTATTTATAACAGATATTTAAAATTAACAATAGCAGAAATATTTGTTATTAAAAATAACGTGGATCATGCATCCCTTTCAAGTTGCAGACTTTCGCTGTTTCATCATTCCATTTTTCAGCAGATGCTTTTACTTTCCATAACTTCTCTTGCATAGAAAAACTAATTTCGAACTGTTTTTAATATTTTATTAAGCATATTATAAGAAAAACTCAGCATTCCTTTAAATAAAATTCAGAGAGTGTTTATTTGGACAAAAAAAGTATACATGTATCCCCAAATAGCATGCACACTTGCAGCAAGTTTGATTTTGTTGTTGTTGTTGTTACTAATCCCTCTCTGTTTAGCGGCAGCTAGACATCGTCCATGAGCCCACAAACCCTCAAGAAATCGAGAGCAAGCAAAGGATTAACAGTTCGATTTTTCTTCATTAGTTTAGTTTAGTTTAGTTATATTAACGTCCCGTTTTGAAGCAACACGAGGGCTATTTTGGGACGGACCTCGTAATTTTGAACCTCGGTCAGATGACGAGGACGACACCTGAGCTGGCACCCCCCTCTCCAAACTTCCACGCCACACCAACGGGAGGACGTTTGACCACTACGTATGATTTAACGTGCAACAGGCCCCATACACGGCGGATCTTCGGTGGAATCGGGTCTCGAGCCTGGAACCCTCCGGCCCCAAAGCCGAGACCTTACCACTAGGCCACCGCGGCCCCCGATTTTTCTTCATAGTAGCTTGTCATGACAAACTTGCGGATCTATTCTGGTATCCCCGGTTGGGTTGGGAGACGTAACTTTTTCCGCCCGTTAACGACAAGCGCGATTCTCGTACCCGTTTTTCCAACCGGTTGGGATCTCGCTCGGTCGAAAAAAGGACTCCGATTTCTCGCCAGCTCTGTACCTGCCGTAAACGCTATTCGCTAGCGAGAAGTGTTGTTTCGATATCAGAACTTATCAAATTTTAGTTTAAAATGGAGGCTGCTAAGACGTTAATTGTGTTTTGAAAGGGTTTATCGGGATAAATGTAATCCATTTGACCAATCTGAAAAGGAAAGATCTTTAGATTTTTTAAAAAGTAGTTAAATCTTTTATCGAATTTAAATAATTTAATCTAATAATTTAATACGACAATCTAAAGTAATTAAATCTTTAAAAGTAGTTAAATCTTTTACTACTCCATCAAGATAGTCAATAATGATGTTTGATAATTATCATCTTAGGATTCTTCTTCAATCTCTGAAATCTTTTGACATTTATTAAGCGCACCTTTTTTGGTTTTTTGAGTGCATCTTTTTTGACATTTGTTGAGTGCATCTTTTTTGACATTTATTGAGTGCATCTTTTTTGACATTTATTGAGTGCATCTTTTTTGACATTTATTGAGTGCATCTTTTTTGGCATTTATTGAGTGCATCCTTTTTGGCATTAGGGGATAATGGCCTTTGTTGCTAAAAATCCCATCTCACCACATCTCAATCAATCAATTTGATAATTATCTAAAATCAATTACATTTAAAGATTTAATTACTTAATATTTTCTTATTAAATTAAATTAGGGTAACATTTTAACATAGCTTTTAACATTGAGTGTGGAATGACTTTCCTCATTCCGTATATATATATCATTACAATTTTTTTATTTGGGTTTTAATTCAAAGAAATTTGTCAAATATTTACAAAGTAATTGCAAAATCTGACAATAAAAGAATTTTTCTTGTTCCTGATAAAGATGTAATTTTTTTAGTCTTGTAAAAACTTGCTGAAATTAATAACTTTTTTTCATGTTTGATTTTTTAATGTAATTGGAAAAATAAACAAATGGTTTGTAATATTAATTTATAATATTTAATCATGTTAAAATAATTGGCATGGAAAAAAGTTTATTACTTTTCCTCTCTCTAGAAAACTGGTAAAATTACATCAATATATTGAAAAAAAGACTGCAATTTATGTTCTATAAATGTATAATATTATTATAAATGTATATTTTGTAAAAGATAAATGGTTTACCTCCCCCTTAACAATGGACTTATGAAAGCAAGAAAGATGCATTATAATGCATCTTATAAGAGCAGAAGTTAAATCTTCCCACCTCTTATCTTTGGTGTCTTTTGAAAAAATGCGATCAACTTTCCCACTTAAAATTTGTGGATATTTTTCAAAATAATCCAACATAATTTCGAATTGGGAAGCAAATGTACGCTTCTGCATAGTTCCTTTGGCTATTCAAAACTCGAACTGACAAGGAGAGGGCATGACTTGGGAAATTCAATTCGTTGTGAAACTTGGCATATTAGTAGCATACCATTAGGGTGTTCACCCATTAATCTAAAAAAGGGCAATGGCCAGCCAATTCGGAGGCCTCAAACTTTTTGCACAACTTATATACCAGTAACTCTTTACAAGCACCGAGTGCTCAGATAGTCCGCAGTTCGGTCCTGGGTGCCGTTTTTTTTTATTTCCTTCAAAATTATTCCAAATTAAATTAAAATTAAAAAATATTTTAAATTAAAACTTTAATTATTTTTATGCAGAAAATAACTTCATTTATATGATACTTGAATTACAGATAAAATAATAATAAAAATAATATATAAATAGTAAAATAAAATTATAAATACATCTTTAATGGTGAAAAATATTAACTATAATAAAAATTATCATTCTAAATTCATTGAAAGTTTTAAATTATTGCGTTTTATGTTCACAAATTCCTCGTTCTTATTTTATCTTGGAAACAGTAGAGAGCAGATGTGAATCTATTAAATTCGTAGGCAGATGGTCCGAAATTTCAATAATTGAAAAGGAACCATTGGGTAAATGTCTTTACTCATTATCGTATGAAATTAGTAGAATTAATTTATAAAATTTATGAGTGATGAAGCCTAAAATATATCTTTCATTTTGTGGGTAATTGTAGTTATGATTTCTTAACTTTACAGTTATATTTATCATTATTTTAGTGCTTATAAAGTAAATTTACAAATAATTCAAGTATCATATGCATAAACAGTAATTTTATGCATAAAAAATTAATATTTTAATTAAAAATAGTTAAAAGTTTTTCATTTAATTTGTAATAATTTTGAAAAACTTAAAAACAATGTCAATCTTTCTAATCAAAGAGAGATAATTTTTAATGTGAGCGAAGTTTGTATTCCTACAAATCTAAAGGACCGTTGCTCTTGTGAACAACAGTCATTTATCAATTGAAGAGATGAGTGGAAGAACATGTTAAGGGGACTTGGCACCTCCAAATTCTTTTTCTACAATTTTGATCAAACTTATTCATTTTTTTAGTAGATAGATGTAAACGGTGCAGAAACTGAAATTTCTAAAATATTTTTCATTTTGAAAAATTACAAATTTAAATTTTTTTTAAAAAATTAAGCCTTTTTTTAAAATGCTTCTTCTCATACAATTTTTAATATTTTTCTCCAAATTTTTTTGAAAGGGACCTCTCAATGTACTGAACAGAAATAGGGATCGGATTTTTGTTATCTAAATCAGTTTCAGAGAAAAAAAATTATTCAAAATTTTGTGAAACTTTTTGGAAAATATCAGAATGTTTCACTTTGTACATTTAAAAAAAATTTCTAATCAAAATTTTTACAAATCCATTTCTGATTCTATTACGCATGCATTTGTGAGTGAAATTTCAAGTAATTAGAATAAAAAGAGTTCGACTTTTAGCATTTTGTAGGAGACACAATTTTGGAAAAAAGCAAACTGAGAAAAACAGCTTTATAGTTTTAAAAACAATAAAATTGTAATAAAGCCAACTTATATGAAGCTAGTTTTTTTTCAAAGCTATAACCTGACATTTGCGAGTCCTAACTTATCAATTTTATTAATATTTATTATTACTATAATTATTAATTAGTATCATCATTTATAAGGATAATTAGAATTTTTTTTTAAAAATGCGAAAAATTTCACTTTTTTCAATTTTTTTTGTCAAAATATTTAATAAATGATCTGCAGTACTATTTATCAAATATCCATTATAACAGAGAAAAATTTAAAACCATTTTATTGAAATTTTATTGACAGTGAGAAATTCAAACAAAATGAGAAGCGAATGCAGTGATGATGATGATATGCTTAATAAATAATAAAAAAGCGAAAGCAGTAAAACAGCGAACAAACAAAGATTAAAACGCTACTCTTTAAAACAACCATCTTGCTTTGCTTTTATGGAAAAATTAGGTAGCTTTGCAATTTGCACATGAAATATGTATGATTTAAACATTGGAAGTGGGCGTGGCACGTGATGAAATGTTAGACAAAATAACTTCATATCTCACTAAATATTTGTCTGATTGTTTTGAAACTTTCAGATTATTAAGTCAAAGGTTCAAGGATCATTTTCCACTCAAAATTTGAAAATCGATATTTTCATTGACTTTCCGGAATTCTTAGTGTGCCAAGTCCCCTTAAGTGACAAATTTGAAAAAATTGAGATACAGTCGGACCTCTATTTAACGAAGTCGCTAAATCCCGAAAAAATGTTCGTTATATGGAAAATTCGTTAAATAGAGATTCTCCTATTAAAATACTTTCAACTACACAAAACAGATTTTAAATTCATAAACACTAAATGTTATTTAAAAAAAAGTAATTAATCGCACCTTTATTTTGTAAATTAATATCTATTTGTTTTATATATTTTACCCATCAAAAAGAAATCTGCGAGGAAAACAAGAATAAAACAAAACATTGTCCGGGAATACCCTGTATTTTCAATTAAAAAATAATTTTATATTAAAATTAATGAATTTTAGCGACATCATACGAGGGTTTGTTGATTTCCGCGTCATGATCATTTCCATCTTCATCATCTTCGTCTTCATCGCAATTCATTGCTGTATTGTTTTTAATTTTCACACTGTCCACTTCAAAACTGCCTCATCCACATCTTCATAGACACACGCCTTTGAACAAGAATTCGATGGATCATAATTTTGTATCTTATCACGATTTTTTTATTATGCTTGATAAGCTGTTTGGAGGAATACCAAATTTTAAAGCAAATTCCTTTTTCTTCAAGCCTTTAATCCACCTCATGAAGAATTAATTTTTTTTTCTTTGATGCTCAAGCACTTTCGCTTTGACATTTTCAAGCTTCAAGGTCATTGATAACCATAAAATGTGTTAAAAGAAAGAATAAATTTGAAATGTTCAGAAATATTTTGAGAAATAGGGCGAAAAAATATATTGGATCACAAGGAAAAGTTCGTTAAATAGAGAATACACTTCGCTATTTGGAGGTTATTTTACGAAGAAATTCGTAAAATGTTCTTGGTTCCAAGGAAAAGTTCGCAAAATAGAGAAATTCGTAAAATAGAGGTTCATTAAATAGAGGTCTGACTGTAATTGGACAAAAGAACACGTTGAAGTCTAATTTAAATATAGGAAGTTCATTAAATCTGCAAAGTAAAAAAATAATGAAGTTTCCAGTGGATGAACATGTTAAGTGCACGGCCTCTTGCTTTTTCCTCATGGAAGAACATGTTACGGGCACTTAACATCTTCTTCCATGAGAAATTTGTTAAACTTGAGTAAAATAACATCTGCTTCCATTGAAACATAATCGTTTTCTGAGCGGGAAATAGTATTAATGCAGACGAAAATATTGAGAAGACAATTCGAAAGTAGAAATCGTTTGCTTTTAAAAGAAGTTTTTGCAATAATCCTTTACAATTTTTCTATGTGGGCTTCATTACGAGTTATACATCAAGCTGAACTGCATTGCGTAACAAAAGAAAGAGAAATTAACGGTCAGTAAAAGAACTTTTCAAAACTCGTGAATTTTTTTTGAATAATGGTTTATTTCAGTTAACGAAATTTATTCTTATGAATTTGTACCAGGAGACTAACTATTTTTTTTACTTAAAAAATTTTCCATTGATCGCTAATTTAGTTTGTTTAGCTATTTGTGTTTTTGCTTTTTTTTTACGCATTTTTATTTAACTTGAATTGTTTCATGTATGTTAATAACAATATTAAAAACGATGCTTGTTTAATTAAAACCTTAAATACCACATTCATTTCCATGTTCCCAAGACATTCATTTCGATGCTCCCAAGATAGTGGCAAGACTGCTTTGAAGAAAGAGTCACCGGTACCACTAAACTCTTCAGTACACAATCTATTGAATAGGGAAATTCGTGGAAAGCGAAATATTTTTATGAAAGTAAATCAAGTTGAGATAATATCATAAAATATATACATGTAATAATCTCATTTAATTTTACTTTAAATTCTAATATTATATATTTTAAAATCTTAGTATAATATTAATGTATTCCGAAATCACTTTTCTTAAACTCCAGTTTCGTTTTTTTCCCGCTCTGGAGGTATATTAAATTTCACGTTTTGACATATTTATTACTAAAAGAATATGTTAATCGCTTGAACGCGCCCACAGAAAATCATGACGTCGTCTTCTTGGCGCCAGAATTTTCCCTAAAACACTTACGTAATTTACTAAAAATAGCTATTAATCCTTTCACTTTCATCACGTGTCTATATGTTAATCCCCTATCTGAGAGAACGCAGAGATTTTCTGCTCTCTTTCTACTTGAAACTTTAATACGAGATGTACGTATCCGCCACTCTCCCGTAATAAATAAAAAAATAGTTAATAACTCGGCCTGTTCCTTACTTAACGACTACAAGAGCGAAATCATTTTATACATTCATTTTTAAAAACTACACTCTTATTATTGAGCTGAAAAGCAGATTTCCTTATTTTAATTATTTTCTACTTTTTAGTCTTTTATTTAGAATTTATTGTTATAGGTATTATGAAATATTATAATAATTTTTCTCAAATTATGGAACGAAAATTTACTTATGTTAAGCAATCAATTGATAATCGAGTTCTGAAAATATTAAAATAGTTTATTCTCATCAAGAACACACAAGTGTACAAAATTTCAAATTGCACTAGTAAGTGAATCAAAAATGAATTTTAGAATTCTATTTTCACAAAAAAGAAAAAAGCCATGTTAAATGAAATTGTAAAAATATGATGTTAATGTTTATGACAACCAAAGAATTAATACTTCAAAAAATTAATACTCTTAATTTTATTGTTTCCCAAACTTACATATCATTTTGTGATTTTCTTGTGTGATTGTGTGCTATTTCAACATCCAATTTGCTTTATTTTTGTCGTTCAACTTGTGTTGAAAATATATAGAGCTTTATAGTAATACAATTTTGCCAATTCATTATTATTTGTATGTATTTAATCTACCACTATTATGTTGTGCAGAAAGTAAAATGCACTTAACATGTTCTTCTATGACTAAGCAAACGAAGTGTTTTGATACGTGCTTGGTAGAACATGTTAAGTGCAAAAGATTATTATTTTTCTCTATAATTAAAAAAGCTGTAACCATGTCAATAAACATAAAATATTTTGAATGCTTTCTCGTCACAAAAGTGCCGGAACAGCAAAAGTTGAGCGAAAAAATAAAAAAATGTAACCTTTAAAGCTCGTTTTCTGACGTTCGCTTAATTGTCACTTAACATGTTCATCCACTCAGATCTTCAAACGGCAGCCAGGACTGAACTGCAGACCTAGCGAATGGTAGTCCAGTGCACTGACATCTAGGCTATCTGAGCACTTGCTGCTTGTGAAGAGTTACTGGTATAAAAGTTGTGCAAAACGTTTGAGGCCTCCGAATTGGCTGGCCATTGCCCTTTTTTAGATTAATGGGTGAACACCCTAATAGTATGCTACTAATATGCCAAGTTTCATCCCGAATTGAGTTTCCCAAGTCGTGCCCTCTCCTTGTGAATCTGAAACCATAAACAAAAATATCGCAGACGATCGCTTGATTTGCTGCGCGGCAGAAATACGTCACTTCCTAGCGTAAAGCGAGATGTTCGAAATGACTGAGGTACGAGAATCAGACCCCTTCTTTTGGTCGAGAAAAAGTTGTTAACGTCTCGCGGTCAAAAGGCGAAACGCTCCCAACCCAACCGGGGTACCAGAATAGACTCGTTGATAGCAGCAAACTTCCTGTAAAGTAACAAAGCATAATCAACCAACCCATTTGGAAAACAAGTTTGCTGTGAAGTTGTTATGACAAGCTTCACACCACGATTGCAAAACAAAATTGCTGCAAAGATGATACATAACACTTGCAGATAATCTTTGTCTCTGCTTTAAAAAACATCCGATTTTAATAGCATCTCCTAGACCGTCCTTCTTTTTATTAATTCAATAAATCAATGATAATTTGTAAAAAAACTAACTTTTTTATAAAATAATTTTGAAAAATTCTCCATCTTTTTACTAAATATAGAACTCGCACTTTAAAGAAAACTATATCGCCTTTTTCTTAATGTTGAAATTTAACGTTAATAAACAAAATTAAACCTAAAAGACAGTAAATCTTTGTTGAAAAATAATAACTTACATTTTGTCCCAATTTAAAAGTTATTACTTTTCAATCCTAATTTCATAATTTATTCTATTAGCAAAACATAGTTATTAGTCAAAATTACTCTCTCTTTGACTTCAAATAATATTCTCAACTCAAAATTTAAAATATTAATGAAATCAAGAAAATAGTTCAAGATAAATTGCATGCACGATCTATTAGCGCAATATATCTTCTCGTGGATTCGAATCTAGCTGGCTGAGAGGTTGAGACGACAGGGTTAGGAAGCGAGGTGTCGGGGGTTCGAATCCGAGGTTGTCTTCATGCTCTGTTTTTGCTATAGTTTACAACGAGTTTGACGCTGCAAGCTTGTGACAAGTTTGACTCGTGGTGACTAACTCGTTTGCGTTAACCTGTTTCAAGCTTGCACTCTAGCTGTCTCAAATTTGTTGCAAGCATGCAGAGCAAAATTGTTGCAAACTAAACTTGCTATCTGGGTCCCATGTTGAGGCAGCTAGTGCATAACTTCAGAGCACCCCTAATCTTTTTCAGTATAGAAATACAATCATTAATTTATTTAATTTTCCATCTGAACTTTAAATTCAGATTCTTAGGCTTTCAAGTTCTAAAATTCCCTTAGAGCTTTCAACCTTTAGGAAAAACACATGCAAAAACGGTATGCCTCTCTTCCCAGAGAGAGTACCGATTTCTGCAACTGATGACGAGCAGTAACAAAGCGCATTCGTTTTAGCTGCATGATTTTTAAAGTTGATCAACATTTCTTAGCGTAAATGGGTCTAAAATGAAGAACGACACCGAAAAAACGAAATCTGCTAAATAATCTTTTAAAGAATCTTGCAACTTTTTGTTTCTTAATACGTGTAAAATGAATCAGAAGTTAATGTATAAATCAAATGATAGGGGAAGTGGAATGTTTTTTTGGAAGTGACCCTTGTTAAGCGTACTGTTGATGCGGAATAAACGTTGGTTAACGTATTTAATTTAAAAATTATTACTGAGGTGCTACCATTTGTAACTATATAGCCCTGTTAACATATCAGGTAAAAAATATGAAGGTTGCATGTTGAGGTATGTCGCAGCAAAATGCTCTGGTTGTACCTCCCGTCCTGGAAGAGTCTTGTGAAGATAAATCAACCAGTAACCGAGCGCTGAAGGGGGGGGGGGGCCGGGGCCGCAGGGTAACGATAAATTTTTTTTTTTTTGGAAAATGAGAAGCGTTCAAGGTAATTTCGAAAATCGGAAGGTATATGCATCTGAAGAAAAATTAAGGTCTAGATTAGAATCTATTAGAAGAAATCAGGCATCTTCCCAATGATTTGATTTTGTACTTTCAAGTGGTTTACAAGAACTGTGTGTGCGAGAATATTCAAATTAAAATCAAGTATCATTTAAATTTCAGAACATTATTTCTTATAATTTTTTTTCATGTTTTCTAATTCGCTTGCAGATCAGCTTAGTATAAATCTTTTTTTAGTTTTTAGTTGGCTGATTGACTCGGAAAAGGTAACAGCACAGGCAAAATTTATACTAGAGTATTTAGATTGTGTTTAAAAGTTTTGCAATATTTTTTTACCATTTGGTTTAAAAAAACTTACAAATTTAAATTTTTTGCACAAGGGATATTGAAAGTGACTCGCAATGGAATGTTTTGTTATCTAAGTTCGTCGTAACAGTAATTTCATAAAAAATCATCATATAGAGATGAAATTAAAATCAATAAAAAAAATCTGGTTGTGGAAGTTGGGGAGAGGAAGCCCTCCCGCCCCCTTCCCAGATAGCAATTTTAGTTTGCAGCAAAGCTGCAGCAATTTTGCTCTGCAAATCTGTAAGCTTGCAACAAATTTGACCCGACAAGAGTGCAAGCTTGAAACAAGTTTACGCAAACGAGTTAGTCACCACGAGTCAAACTTGTCATCAGCTTGCGGTGTCAAACTCATTGTAAACAATAGTAAAAACAGAGTACGAAGACAACCTCGGATTCGAACCCCCGACACCTCGCTTCCTAAAGCTGTCGTCCTAACCATTCAGCCAGCTAGACTCGGAGCGAAGATAGATTGCGCTAATAGATCGCGCATACGATTTATTTTAAACTATTTTTTTTATTTCATTAATATTTTAAATTTTGAATTGAGAATATTATTTGAAGTCAAAGAGAGAGAGTGAGTTTGACTAATAACTACGTTTTGCTAGTGGAATAAATTATGAAATTAGGATTCAAAAGTAATAACTTTTAAATTGGGACAAAATGCAAGTTACTATTTTTCAACTAAGATTGACTGTCTTTTAGGTTTAATTGTGTTTATTAACGTTGAATTTCAACATTAAGAAAAAGGCGATATAGTTTTCTTTAAAGTGCGAGTTCTATATTTAGTAAAACGATGGAGAATTTTTTTATAAAAAAGTTAGTTTTTTTACAAATTATCATTGATTTATTGAATTAATAAAAAGAAAGACGGTCTAGGAGATGCTATTAAAAAAATCTGATGTTTTTTAAAAACAGAGACAAAGATTATCTGTAAGTGTGCTATCATCTTCACAGCAAACTTGGTTTGAAAGTGGGTTGGTCAATTATGCTTTATTACTTTGCAGGAAGTTCACTGCAAGGTTACCACATCAAGTTTGTCATTACAAGCTAATATCAACAAAAATCAAACTTGCTGCAAGTGTACATGCTATCTGGGTTCGGTCTTGCTACTTGTACTGCAGAACGCATATTTCAGAGACAGAAAGTGGTTCAAAAGGTTGGGGATTAACACTTAGACTCGAAAAGAGCAGACACAGCTCAAAATGATATTTCACTTCTTAACTGGAAGTTGTGTAATTGTATCAGGCAGCTTAGAATCAACGTTCTTACTATAATCTACTTTATTAACTCAGATAATTATTAATGTTCCGTTGGTACTTTGAAATGGATTTTATTTGTTTCATTTAAGATGAATGGCTATTATACGTTTTTACCAAGATCTTCAGGATCAAGCCAAAATTGTTGGTGGCGACACCAAATGGTGTACACAAAACAATATTGGGATAGCGGAAACCTCCAGAGTGCTTTCTTCTTTCAGATTCATCAATATATTTTAGGAAAAATTGTCGAAGAAATCACCTTGATTAAAAACATTTTTTTAAAACATTTATTACTTTAAATCGATTTTTTTTATTAAATTTATCAATGCTCAATTCTTTCCCTTTTTTCTCAGTTTTAGAGTCACAAAGGATTTTTCACCCTAAAAAAAGAACGCAAGTGGAAAATGTGTGAGAATTTCTGGTTTAAATCATGAACTGAACGACACGTTGCTTTTCTAGTCGCCGCTTTTCATTTGTAATGTCCGAGATAAAATAAATACTGAATGCAGTTAATAGGTATAGCCTATAAAAGGTATTCTCATAAAACTGCTTTAGCTGATTTTTTTTTTAAAAAAATACTTTCTAAAGTAGTTACCTGGACATATGTAATATATTATACAGATAACAAGGGGAAGAATTTGTTCTGAGAATTCTAATGAATCGGAAGTACAAAAAATGAGCAGCTAAATAGGTTTTCCCGACTATTAGCCGAGTGCTATCTGCAACAGTGATTCTTCATTACGTCTGAGGTCCACAAACGTCTATATAAACAAACTGCGATTCAAAAATTCACCATGAAACAGCCCAAATGCACTGCATCAATTTAATATGAAAAACCACTGGAGATTTTGCAAGAGGAAAAAAGTGCGGCGAAGTAACAGACAGTTGATTATGCGTAGGTACTTCTCTCATTGCGGACTGCCAGAAAAAATCAATTAATTCCATTGCTCCCTTTTATTATATTTATGATAAACGAAGTGCAAATTTAAATTATCCAAAAGTTAAGAAAATCGGAATAAAATGTATAGTCTTTTTATCTCAGTAAATAACTCTTATGTGAGGACAAGATTAAATGATACATTTCAAATATTACTATATCTATATATTTAAAATAATTAGCAAAACCAAAGTACGAGTCCTCCAGCACCTAACCACTGGACTGATTTCGCCAACTTTTATTTCATATGAAAGCTTATGAACCCTAGATATGTCATCAGCGGTTGCCTGCCCCTACCCCTCTCCACTTTTGAGAAAAATACCGAAAACACTACTTCACTAAACATTCTTTATGGGGAGAAACCTTGATAAGAGTCCCCAGCCCCAACCACTCTACCGATTTCGCATTTTTTTAAATTTCGTAATGAAAGCTCATCACTCATAGATACGCCATGAACGGCCACCTGTCCCCTATTTTCGGGAGCAGTATATGTTAAAGCGCGTATACATTTCTGAGCCGAACGGTTCGCGAACTCATCAATAATCTCTTGTCGGTCGCCAGTGAAAGAGGAGCGTGGTGGTGGTGGGGTCTTTTTATCTTCCGTTATAAAGGATTCGATCTTGCAGGTTGGGACGCCAAATACATCCCAATGTAAATAAATACCTTTGTGTTCGCCAAAAAACCCGACAAGATTTTTATAGTTACTTCTTTTATTGATTTGAAACATCAATAATGTTTTTCAGGGTACGGATAAGACGAAGATCGTGTTCTTTTAAAGAGGCATTTGAAATTTTCTTATTTATTTTTCGTTAAAAAAAAAAAAAAAACAGTGCCGCGGAATGGGCATTTCGGCTCTACTACAACCCTGGATACGCCGTCTTGCTTACCATTGTATTTATGCTGCGTGCAACTCCTTAAAGCCATGGAAGGAATAACAAATATCTGCATTAAATAAAAACACCACAGGGGCGCAGGTTAAAAGTATTAAAAATACCACACATGGTTAATTATGAGAGTGCAGCGTCACTAAAAGGGGATTGCTCCAAGTTACCTATCGAAGTCATGTACGAACACAGAAAGCAGCTGTTTTCGTAGCAGCCACACACTGTACGATCTTTTACATCTCTAGACATAACGCCACTGGACTTATTTGCTCGAAATTTCATTGAAATGGATGTGTACCAGCAACAAGTTCGCTATTCAGGTGAATTCACGTTTCTTAGAATCCCCCCCGTCTTTCCCAAGTGGCAAAACCTCCGAGGCCTATTAGCCCGGGATTATTCGGGACGTTTTGGGTGTGTACGTGTGTCAGTACTTTGCCCTAGGGCCCTGCACTTCGCAAGAGATCAACTACCATTTGGACACCTACGGTGACACTTCTAGTGCTCAATTGAACTTCATCAATCTGCAAAGAGACTTAGATTTGCCTTTTTTAATACAACTGAAATTATTGAGGATCATGTTAGTATAAGCCATTACTTTAAGCTCTTTTATCCAGGACACTCTGCATTTAGTGAAAATGTCAACATCAGGAGGAAATCCATACCCAAAGGACACTGGCATGCATTCATAGATGCTCATTACAGTTATTAAGATATGTTTGATTTTATTACGAGACAATCGGTTCATAAATTGCGAATAGTATAATGATGCTTCATTGCTAATCATACCAGATTTTTTTTTTTTTTATTTCGTCTACACACACAATTACTGTTGGCTTTGGGTATTTAAAACGTTGGCCATTTTCCATATCTTTATGTAGCACATGTGCACCAAAGATCTTAAGAACAGTTTGTTCAAATACAAAATAATTCAGCATATTCGCATTATGCGATATTTTACATTAAAAAAAAGTGAGAACATCAGGTTACACTATACATCTATATACTTGAAATACAAGCCAATCTGTACAGACCATGCTTCCTGGTTTTTCTATTATAATGGTTTTTAGATGAGCTTATGATGGCAAAGTGAAGTGAACACAAACGTGTTTATATTTACCATTTATTTCTTTTACCAATTGCAGATATTTAAGTAGTAGTCCCCCTTCCCACAGATTCTTTATCAAACATCTTGAATAATGAAAATGTAGTTATTCTCAAAACAAATGACACTTATACTTACCAAGCACCCTACTGTTCTCTACAAAAGCTGTGCTCACATATATTTTTTTTTATTCCACACATTTATTAGGAATTTCAGAATAATTTTTTTATTACTAAGAAATACAAATTTCGATGATTTTCTCATCTAAATAGCCGATATTAGTAAAGATTAAGGATTTTGTTGAAAACATTTGGGAAACTGAAGTGAAATTAAATAAGGTAAAAAAAAAAGCCAGATTGATTTTCCCAAGAGAAAGAAGACAGGATAAGGTGACATTCAACTAAGCAACACAACACGGGTGAATGTATTCAAGAATAATCAAGATCATATAGAAAATTACTGATGATTTGCTTGCTACAATTCATGCAATAAGAAAAGATTTCAACAAAAAGTACAACTATTTCTAATAGTCATACACATTTCTGGGATTGCAGAGAATATACTCATTGCAAAAGCTCTTGATGACAGATCTCAGATGCTGCAGTATATATGGATGTATGCAGCTTAAAGATTCTGAATATTACAGAAATAAGAGAAAGGGATGAATGATTGCTCCCCTGGGGTAGGGGGGCTGTGGGCTTTAATTTTTAATATTCCCTTTCTGTTTGTAGTAAAATCTTAAGTTCCAGTATTTTCTTAACTTTTACAGAATTGGCATAATGCATCTGCAGAAATATCTATAATACCCTTCCATTACAAATCTCAACTTTTTTTCATAAATGAGTGAATATCGAATTTCAGATAATAATCATTACATGGAATGTGTAAATTTCAATTAATAGAGTCTGATGTAAGAATTTCTTTTCCTGCAAAAATGAATGTATCCTTTTTAAACAGAATAACCAAAAATCTGAAGTATTTTATAGGTCCCTGTACAATTGATAAATTCAGAATTCATTATGTAATGCATTTTAAAACAAGCATTGCCACTCCAGCTTTAACAGATATTTTTATGCACAACAGCTTTTTTTTATTAATTGATGTTAAGAATGTTGTATGTATAATTTTTTTCCATTATAGCATATTTTTAAGTTATCATATGAGAAAATTCATATTTTAAAATACTTATTTGTCTTGTCACATACAGAAAAACGGTAGCATATAACATTCAAAATACAATATTAAAAACGGAAAAGTGCAAAATTCTGGTAATTAAAAAATATAGATAGCCCCCTTCCCATTCCAGATAAAAGCATATGAAGTACTACATTTATTTAAATAAAAATGATTTTGCTAATTATCTTAAGTTTTCTTTGACTAAAGAGGCCTGGAAAAAAAATTAGATTTTCGTTGTTGACAGTTTGAATGTTTGTACAGCCAATGTTTATGTACGTATGCATATACTAATTTTAATGTGCTTATTGATTCATCTTACAAAAACTCATATGAAACTGTATTTTACAAACTTTGATTTATTTAAACTTTTTTAATAACTTCAAAGGGAAAATTTTAGCTAACATTTTTATTAACACTAAAAGTAAGCAAAAAAGGGGGATGTATGCATAATTTCATATTGTAATAATGCTAATGTGTTATGTAATGTCTTCAAATGCCAATGTTTTATGCTGCACCATCGTAGATTCAAGGCTTTAACACATCAAAACGAACTTCAAGGAACAAGCAGGCAGTTTGAAGTGCCAACAGTGACCATCAACATTGCTCAGCTGGAAAACAGAGAAACAAAACATCTGTGCACATTCCCCACTAGCCCTCCCCCCAATGACCCATTCCACGTACACAGTAGTGTGAACTGATGGCGAATTGGCGACATTCGGTAGGGGGTCTCAAAACCTATTTGAAGTAAATTGTAGTGCTATGCAGAGGGTGAAGTTGAGACATTGGGTAAGGGGCCTCAAAACCTATTCTAAACACATCGTAGGGCTAAGCTGATAGCAAATTTGAGATATTGGGTAGAGGGAGGGGGCCTCAAGTCAGTTTTGTGCCTGTGGCCTCATATTGACAAAATCCGACCTTGCTCCCCCCATCTCTCTGCTTCAACAGGCTCAGGTTTCCAGTCCTCTCCCAATGATTTCCCTGTTATATCACATTCTGGGACAAGGGATGTCATTTTCCACACACACAAAAGTGATTGTACTATACCAGCTTTCTAAAGAGCTAAAACTACCATTATAGACAGGTGCATCTAAAAAGTGATTTTAACTGTAGAGAGGTGCAAAATACATTGAGTAAATAGAAATTCTGCCAGGATCACAGAAAATTATAGGCAGGTTCATCACAATAGGTACTATTGTTATACACAGGTTTTGCTACATTTGCATAAAAAGTTAAATGAGATAATTTGAATTCCTTTCTTTTTTTTCGAATAAATTCCAAAAAGCTGGAAAAATAATAATTGCTACTGCTCTTGAATGTTTTTAGTGTGAATTATTTCTCTATATTTTCTTTCAGGAATAAGTAGTGAAGTGCAAATGTAAATATGTTTTCAAAGCCAAGATAATATTTAAAAGAATTTAATATAGTAAATACGATAATTTCTTAAATAAACATTATTAATGCCAATAGTAAAATTGAAGAGCTTTTTCTTACTTTAAATGCCAATTAACTGAAAAGAATATTAGTCTATAAAAATGATCCAATTTTTTTTCTATGAATATCAATGATTTATACTGAGAGTAGAAAAGATGGTAGATGAGACAAATTTAATTAATTCAGAACTGAACACTTCCTTTATTTTTGAAAGATGGTTAATTCATAGATGTCAAGCATCAGACTAGCATATAAACATGTAATAACATGATACAAAATACTATATAGCTATAGAGGATAAACTGGTGACTTTTTACTGGGATACAATGAATATATTTTTTTTAGTGTTGTACAACCGATAACTTTTGAAAGTTTGACAAATCTGACTAGCATTCATTAAAAGTTACAACATTATAAAAAGAAACTATTAAATGGCTGCACAATATAAATTTGGCTAAAGATATAAAATTTTAACATTTAACAAGCATTTAGTGTATATTGACACCTTTTTCTGGAATAAAAAAAAAAAAAAATGTAGCTTCTAAAAATTCAAAAAGTGTATACTTTTTGCCACCAAAATCGTGTTTTTCTTGCAAAAAGCTGCATTTAAATTTGTGCAGAATCCTTATTCTTCACTGTTGGAGCTCAAGCTGCTAGCAACGGAATCGCTGGTTTGGACAATTTCCGAAGAAAATACATCAACTGAAGAATCTGAACAAGAGGACGAGGAATCTGAATCATCTAACGGATGGCTACTGGGTCTTCCAGAACTATTTTCCACTTGAATAAGACGGCTTCTTTCATTTTGAGGTTCATCTTCAGAATCACTACTTTCAGAATTTGAAATATATTCTCCTTTATCGTGAGCATCAACTTCATCATGATTTGTATCCGAAGTATGAGACGAAGTCATATATGGAAGAGTGAAACTGTTACCTTGTGTAAGAATGACAGTACGATTGGGATTCAAAGTAAAAATTTGCGGATATTTCCTTAGAAAATCCAAGAATTGTGCATCAGGATATTTTTCTTCAATGTAGTCATATAGTTTCAAATTTTGAGGGGCATCTTCTACTAAGTTTCTGAGATTCATGTAATTCATTGGAATAATTTGGCATTTTAAAATATTTTCTAGGTAAGTTACCAAATGTTTTTCTATTTCCTCAGCATCAACCTCCATGTTACGGTAACTAAAAAAGAAATTGAAGTGTTAATGAATGATGAACCAGATTGTTGAAAATGTAGAATAAGCATACTGATTGTTCATCGATTAGAATTAGATAGCATTAAATACACAAATATGTGACAGAACTGATATTATAAAGTTAACAAAATTATGGAAATTTCAATTTCATTCTTTCATGTTATAAAATAATAATTTATCAAATAATAATATAGCAATATTAACACATACAGAATTAGATGCAGTAATATATTTGGGAACAGACTCCAAAAACACATTCTAGCATGCAGCTTGTTTTTCCAAAACATTACATAAAAAGTTCAAATGCAGCCTTTTACAAAAATTCATAACTGCATTATAAGCAGTCTGTTGTGAATGAATTGCAAATGGTTCAATTTTGCATGGCAAATTGAATCAGCAGTTTCAAGAAAGGAACAAATTCCAAAACTGTTTTCTAAGGAAAATAAAATCTCTTCCTATTTTTTGTTTTTCTTATTAAACAAACTTTTATATGAGATTCTTTACTTTAGAGATTTTCATTCCATTTTTGCAGCTAACAATGAGCGTCTATTATGATAACACATATTTTGTGGCTTCAATTTGTTGACAGTTGGTTGCTCCCTTCTTCAAACTGTCGATTCAATTACAGCACACTCAGAGACAAAATAAACCAATATTTGGTTACAGTAAAGATTATGGTGCACAGCCCTTTCTCTCCCTTTAGCTCACCAATTCCTTGCAGCCAAGCAGAAGACAGATTGGCAATGTCAGAACATTTGTTTTGGTTGTGCAGGAATGTTCCTATTCGTGCAAGAATAGTTATATTTTTATTTCGCGCTTCAGAGCTGCGATTTTATTGGTCAATTTCTTTGAATTTGAAAAAAAAAATTTGTTTGGAATTGAAATTCTCATTTTTGGAATTTAAAAAAAAACCTTGATTTCTAACATTCAATGAAAAAGTGAAGCTATTATTTTCCCGCTTTGTTGAAAGTGAAGCCGCTGTTTTTTTAATTTTTTTTTTGTTTAAAAAATGTGTCCGGAACCCATTTGCGATGCCGCCCGCATCGCGTGCACAAGGCAAGAATAAAATGCTCACTGCGCACCCAAAACAAATGTTCTCGCATCGCCAAGCCATCTTGCTCTTGGTGACAAAAAGTTGGCAATCCTAAGTGGGGAGGAACGGCTGTGAACTGTAAACTTTACTTTTACCCAATATTTTAAACAATCTATCATATTTCCATTTTCTAAGTTAATGTTAAGTTAGTAAATGCTATTAAAAATTCTTTCAAGACAATTTTGAAATATTCTACATAATGCAAAGAAATATTTAAGGTAAGTGCTCCAGTAGTGGGCCACTTGAATTTTAAGTTGAAAAACAAGAAATTCCAACATTCCAATGAAATAAGAGATCTGCCTCTGGTAGGCTGAAACCCTTATCAACTAAATACCAAAGGCACAGCCTTTATTTCCTGTTCAGTTAGGAGCTAGAAAGTTTGTTGCTGAAGTTGGTCTCTGAGATAAGCATTTTTAGCTTATTCTTAGTGATTTCCTTAAGAGGTAACTCTTCTTTCAACTATTTTTTAGCATACATTCTATTTGTTTTTAAAATGAATTGTTATTGATATTATTTGATTATATAATGAATATATTATAAACTATCTTTAAATTAAATAATATTGATAATTTATGGATAGTGAAGGGTGGCCCACTTTTGGATCAATGTTTTACTAAATGCTCCAGTAGTGGGCCTAGCGAGGCCAGAACTGGAGCACATGCTTTCTCTCAAATAGACTGTTTTGCGTTGTTTAAATAAGAAGGTTATATCTTGTAAAGTCTTTTTATTTAATTAGATGTGCTTTATTTTTATCAGAACCAGTAGTGGGCCACATGGCCCACTTCTGATACACTAATAGCCCACTACTGGTACACTAATGCAACATTCTGACCAATTACTTAAATAATAAATATTTTATAGTACTGTTGAGGAAAAGACTGATATTCAAGAATTAGTTGGGCCCTGTAACGAGGCAGACAATAATAACTATCGCATTGCTTTACCATCAAAAAATATTCCATCACCATTTAAAAGGCTCTTTTCTGGCTGCAGAAGGAAGATGATAAAAGAAAAAAAAGATTTATTCAACATAAAATATCAAGATTTAATATCCATAATGCCCCAAACAGAACTTAAAATGAAAGATCGATAATTAACATATATCTTTAATAAAAAAATTGGCTGTTAGAGAAAAAATGTAAATCTCATGTGACTAGAATCTATAAATAAATGATTTCACCTATATCAAGCCATTTTTATTGCATTTTTTATAGTGTATAATGTTAATATATTGTTATTATTACTAAATATAATGATTTTATTCTTTTTTCTTTGGCACAATTGGCAAATCTGGGTGGCCCACTTTTGGTATGCCCACTACTGGTACATCAAAAGTTTGCTATACCCACTTCTGGTGCATAGGAGTGATCTAAGTTTTTAAAAATTATATTGCAATTATTTTGATATTTCAGGTGATTATTATTTTAGACAAAAGTTTGAACAACCATAAAAAAATACAGATTAGCGAAACTTCTCAAAAGTTTAGATGATAATTGAGGAAATACCCTTAAGTGGCCCACTACTGGAGCATTTACCTTACTCTTTTTAAATTTTTTTCGACATTCTTATCAGTAATTTATTAAATGTTCTTTTGTAGTATGGCTCACATGGAAAAAGAATGCCACAATACGAAAAGGTGAAACTAAAGTTAAGGGTGCGCTTTCGCTTCTCACCTCTTAGGATCGCTTACTCTTTGTCGTCAAGAGGAAGATGGTTTGGGGATGAGAAAACATTTGTTTTGGGTGTGCAGGTGAGCTTTTTATTGGTTTGTTGTGCACTTGATGCCTGTGGAATCTGAAAAGGACAGATTGTGCATGCAATGCCACTGACATCTCAAGTGGGTACTGGGCAAATTTTTTAAATTTAAAAAACATCAGCGGGAGCAGGAACCTTATAGCTTTGCTTTCTCATTGAAAATGTAACACATCAAAATGATTGATTTTGAGCTGTCAATCTCTTGGTGATACACTCAGAGTTGTGTCAAGAAAAAATGGTGGAAAACAAGATCACACCCTAAACTTTAGTTTAATCCAGGAAAAAATTGAATTCTGCATACGAAGAAGCATTCGACTTTCTCCCAAGATAATAGGGTTAGCTATATTGCAAGATTGCCCTTTCCAGGGGGTAAATATTGAAACTCAACTCGTCATATTATGTTTCAAAGAAGAAATTTACTATTTGAAGTCTTCTAAGGAAAAAAATTTGTATTGTGGCACTTTTCTCCTAAGCAAATGATATACATTTTTTTAAGTGTTTAATATACATTTTTTACGACCAGAAATTTATTTCCTAAATATAAAATGTTTTGTAAAAGAAAAAAATACATATTAATTTTTAAAGATAATGAATGATATTTAAATATTTACAAAGCAAAATTTAGTGTCCCCACTCTAAGATAATGATGTAAAATAAATCAACGAAAAATTTATATCTTAGCTTTTCATCCTTTTATTTTCATTAAAAAAAAAAATGACTACTTGGCTACAATCAAAAAAGGCTTCTATGAATTAAGCAGTTTACACTTCATTATAGTAATATGTTACGCATTACAGGTATGACAGACATTTAAGAGCAACAAATATGAGAACATATATTGTGAAATCTATACTAAATACAGATGTGAAAATGCTTTGACACCAATGTCCAATTAGTCAAATGACAAAAAACTTCATTTGACTTGATATAAGGGGAAGGGTTAATTTGACACATAATAACCCTTCAGTAAGATTTAAGAACATGGTGCAGTCTTGTTGCCATAATTAAGGCAACCATTAAAAAACTCGTCAAATGTAAAAGGGAGAAAAAAGTTCCAATATTAAAACATTTGGCAAATAACGACCAAAAAAGAAATTCCAGTTTAATAACTACAATGTATTTTTAAGTCTCGACTAAATCTTCAAGGTTTGTGCAACTTCACAAGATAATCATGAAGGTACATTTTACCCTAAATTTTTAAGGTTACTAAATTAAAAGGCCATAAAAAAATTGCTTCAAGATTGGAATATATAAAAATAATTCTCACTTTGAAAGTTAATGAAATTTGGAAAGAGTTTTATATTCTTAGCTTAGTAATTCTATTTATTGGCCTCCGATTCAGAATTTTCCATCTTGCAGAAGGGTTATACAAATTTAAGATCCGACTCAAGTTGCACTTGTAAAAATTAATACAAAATCAAATAACATGTGAAGATACACATAAAAACCAACAACAATTTAATCAGAATGAATACTTAATTTTGAGAAAATAAAAAAAGAATATGTTGATGAAACATGATTCAATTCCAAACTCAGAAGAATTAAATTTAGCTATTCTTTGGTGTAATTTTCACAAAATTCTGGAATACACTTTAACATGATTTTGCAAATAAATATTTACAAAAAAAAATATTATATTTAATTTCCATTACTGTCATATTATACAAAATAAAGAAAAGAATAAAAAACTAAGGATTTTAAACTTACCATTATGCATCAATCTCTGTGAATAAGTAACATGTTTACGAATTATCACAAATTTATTATCTTTCAAAGCATGCTCCAATATGTATTTGATTAAAAATATTTTTCACACAATAAATGGATCCTGAGTATGTTGTGATGAAAAAATTTATCTTTATCAACAGTTATTCGTGTAAACTGCTTTATATTAGTAATAATTACAACATGGCAAAACAATGATTTTTCATTGAATGAACAAATAGTAGCAAAATCAAATGGAATATATATAACCAATATTGAAATAAGAGGAAGAAAAAAAAAATTTTTAAAGAAAATATAATTATCAGAATACACTGAAATTTTTCTTATAAAACATAGAGTGCATTTTCATGAAAAATTTTAAATTTATAGAATAATTATTATTTAATTTAGGACATATGGCAAACCATTAAAAATTTTTTGTCTTATAACCATTTTTCAGTTATATAGTGAATAAATGCTATATAACATCATTTTTGAGATCAAAAATGAACATTTTAATATTTTACCAAATAATGGGGAATACCCAGCCAAATACTATATGATGATTTTAAACATTTTTAAGAAGAATAATGGTTACCATAACTCTTTAAAAATATCCTTATTTCTAGAGAAATTTATTCCTCAGATCAATAAAATTTGAGTTATAATGGAAAGGCATTCTTCTGTTGTATTTTTATAAGCCTAAATAATTCTATGGTCATAAAACTGAAAATATGGACTTACAAAATAAAATTATTTTGATTAAAAAAATGCTTTCAACCAAATGTCAAAGAGCTTAAAAAAATGATTTTTCCAGATTTTTGAGAATCTCCTTATCTAAACAAAACTAAATCATGCTAATTTCTAAAACAGCTAAATCACCTACAATGATATTTCTTTGAAGTATATTGGTAAAAATATATAAATATGGGGGAAAATAATTCAGTATATGCTTAAAAACGAACTTAAACAATCTTAAAATGAACACTTCAGGCCAAAAACTCTCAATAGTTGTCACGTCTTTAATTTAAGCACAGAAGCATTAATTATTTAATCAAAAACGAGGAGTGGGAGAAGAATTCTATTTATTTTTACCATATACATTTCCAATTGAACTAAATTCAATTTTAATGTTGACATGATTTTTGTACAAATAACCAATTTTACAATCATACACTTCAACAAACTCCTGCATAAAATAAAACAAAATAGAAGTAACAAATTTTCTTCGTCAGTTTTACCGATTAAGAGGTACTAAAGAAGTTCCTAATGATAACAAGAAATTAACATGATGTACCAGACATTAAACGTCATACTGTTTCTTAACAAATATATGCTTATTGTTGTCCAGATTCCTCTTTTTGAGCAGTCTTAGCTTCATTTTGAATTCCATCATCTTCTACCTCTTCTTTAAGGACACCATTTACAGGATAGTTTGGTAAATACTCCCAATGGGGGATCTTAAATCTCTCCTTCGAATTTTCGCAGAACAGGAGAGTTCTCAGAATAAACAGTATGCTTTCAGCATTTGGTGGCTTCTGTTGCTCAACACTGTTCAATGCAACTTTGAAATTTTCTTCTAAATGCTCAGTGGACATATCTAATCGCCCAAATGGTATATCTACCCAACCAAAATCAATTTCAAGGTTGCTACGCTTCAAATTATATTCTACTCCATTAAGAAAACTTTTAACAGCTTCAGCTACATCTAATCTCAATAACCCATTGCGTGTATTAGGAAATTTCCTAGCTAAAATACCACGGAGGGTATTAACTTCCTTTAACATATCTGGGTGGCATATGAGAAAATCAAAATCTTCCTTTGATACTGAACCCGCTAAAATCTGTTTCACCAGAGTTGCTGAACCGGCATAACAAGCACCAGCATCGGTGGCTGCAGCCTGATCATCTGGATTCTTACAAATTACTGCAATTCTGTTTTTCCTTAATGTTTTGAATTCATGGGGAAAACTTAAAATGCCAGTAATATCTTCTATATAGCGATTTTTCTTTTTCAAATTTAAATCGAGTTCGATGTTTGCATACACAAGTGCAGACGGATCATTCAACATTTCAGGGACATGCGCATCTCTATGCATTTTAATGACTTCAGCAAAAGAACAAGGCATTCCACGAAATAACTTCATATTCCAAACATTATCAGCCGGCTGAGTATCCAACCAATTTTCGTCAGTGCATCTTCTCCTTTCCAATTCGGCAGATACTTTTACTTTACGCTGAAGATGCTTCGGTATAGGTTCTGGTTTATTCTGTTGTGCAAGTTTCTGGGCCTTCTTTTTTGCTAAAGCTGCAGCTCGAGTTCCTTTTCTAGCTGCATATCGTACGATATCCAAGCTTGGAGCTGCATTAATTTTGCTACAATTTAATCCTAAAGTATTTAATTGCAGAGCTTTAACAGAATAATTAACGAATACAGGAAACAATGCTTTTGTAAACATCGTGGTCAAGATAGGAGTAAAAAAGAAATAGAGATTAACTAATTATTCTTAAACACAAAGTTACTTTCTATTAAAAGGAGATTAATTAAAAATATTAGTTTTCAACATGACAAAAATTACCTTCAATGTGTTTACTGGTAAACACAATTTCGTGTTGCACGATCCTGTTCCTTTTCTGTGAAATGTTTTGTTGAAATAGAGGTCGCTGTCAAATGCCACACCCTCGAGGCTTAGTTCCTAACACAAAATAAAATAATAATAAAAAAATCCCATAAAATAAAACTTAAGCGAAATTTTTTTTAAAAATTGTACTTATTTGCTGTGTTTATTTAATAAAAGTATAATCAAAGGTTACAAACGTTTAATCATGTTAATCTGATATAGTTGGACTGAAGCTTCACTTGATGAAAATGATCACGAGAACGGTAAATTTTGCAATGTTGCTCATAGATCTTGCCTAAACTTAACCAACATTATTCTAACATATTCTATCCCTCCTTCATGGTTTTTATTCGCATCATGATAATGTTTTTAGGCTGGCATACTTTCTATAAATTGCGTGATACGTTACGCACAGAATGTAACGTTCTACAGGTCAGATCAAACCGTCGAGCTACCAAATTTTGCACGTAGTTACGGGATCTATTCTGGTATCCCGGTTGGGTTGGGAGTTGGATTGGGTTCCGCGCGTTAACAACGGAACCCAACCCAACTCCCAACCATACCAGAATAGACCCCTACATCTTGGGCAGTAGGCATCGAAGGAAATATGAAAAAAAGATTAAAAAGTATTCCAATCAGTAAAAGAATTGTTCTTAGAGTTCAGAAAAGCAACTGCACGATTAGCATGTTTTGACTTAATTTCGCACTTTGGACCTCTCTCTTTCAAAAGATATCCGATTCCTTTTGGTTTCGTAAAAGCTAAGAAAATTATGAGTGGAATCAGTGACGAATCTGGGATTCGGATGTGTGTGTGGCGTGGGGGGTCATAAAAATTTTGCATCTTCGCGACGAATGTCAAACCTCAAGGCTAAAGTAAACAAAAACTCTTTAACTTTACAGTCTTTACTCACGTGACAAAAAGAATCATAAAGAAAAATACAATACTTTCGATAATTTAATAAATATTACAATGAAATAACTAGCCAAACAAAGTCTTCGACCGCGTCAAAGCTACATGTACAAGTGGAATGACTACAAAAGTAGGAAAATTTTCGAGCCTGTCAAGCCAGAAAGCAATGGTGAAACGTTTTTATTATTTTTTTAAAACAGGGAAATTAAGAAAAAACAGTTGTAATGATTTTAAATAAAATCAAGAATTCTGGCTTGTCTTCGGGGCTGTAGCCCTATAGTACCCCCTTGGATTCGCCACTGAGTGGAATAATCTTGCCGAATTCATTTCCACCGTTCGCTAGAATTCCTGTACGCATGTACCGAAGGGTGAATAAAAAAGATAGCTGATTTAGAATCAGTGAAAATGACTGGTTAAATAGTTTCATTTCGGGTACAGACAGTCCAGTTTTTTTTTAGAAAACAGTCCCATCTTCCCAATTCTCTTAACATGACAATGTTTTTAGGTTGGCAAACTTTCTGTAAATTGAGAGATGTAATCGTGTGCGTTGCACACAGAATGCTACATTATACAGGGAAGACTGTTGGACCTAGGGCTACCAAATTTAGCTCGTAGCTACGTCTTGGGTAGTAAGTGTTCACCATGAAAGAGTTTTTCAAAATTTCAGTACGATTTTTAATTAATTAAAAATTAATCGTAATTCAGCGTTTAACCTTAATAACTTCGTAGCATATTATCGTACAAAAACAATTTTTACGCCACTTTAAAATTAAAAGGGAAAGAGAGAGAGATAAATTTTCAGTTATATCAATTTTATTTGCGTGCAATTTTTTTAAAATTTTAATAATTTTTTCAAAATTGATTTTAAGCACAATTTGTAGCATTGCTTTTTATTGTTATAATAAAATTCAAACCAATTTTATGATTTAATCAAATTTTTCACTCTCGAGCTTTTTCCAATGTTAAAAGTACTGCTGTTTTTCCACATTAATTCTAAAGCAGAACTTTGAGTTTTCGCTTTTATTGTATGACAATGTTTCAAGTCTGTCATTTTGTATATAAATTGCGGTGTAAAGATCGTTAATACGGAACGCAACGGCTGGTCAATCGAGTCAGACGAATCAAGCGTAAAGCACTGAACAGCTGTGATTCTGAAAAAATAATATGGACGAAACTTAAAGAAATCTTTTGCTACTGCAATGAAATTACATATATTGACAGCGTGCTTCGCTCACAGTATGCTTACAGCATAAAATCATTGCGATAAACGAACTCTTACTAAGTACAATGAAGTATATTGCGCTAATTTTATCAAATGCGGCGACGATTACCGCCTTCAAGTTTTCTATGGTGTTGATCTCTTGTACTTAGTTCAAATCTCATATTGAACCTCAGTATCCGATTTCGTTTCCATATACAATTCAATACATAGTACTATTTTCTGGCATTCATCGTTATCTACTGACTGTTGCGAAATAACCTTCTTCTGCTTCCCAAATAATCACATCTGTTACAAGAACACCAATCATGAAATTGTTTTGAATAAAACCACCTGAAATGTCCACACACAACATTTAAAATGTCACTTAAGTTTAGAGGCTGTGGTGAGTTGATGGCGATGTTAGGTGTTGGACAATCAATCCTACCAATTCTCCGCCATAGGCGTGGGCATGGTGTACATAAATAATTAGTTAGAATTAAACATCCTTCTGCTGTTGTGGCTTGGAGATGGGTGTGCCATCTCAGATTTCATCTTTTTCATTTGTCCACTGTTCAAAATTACGAGTTCTGTGCAAACTTAAAATTGTGAAGATTTTATGTGCCTCCCGTGTTTCAAAAAAGAGATCGATACAAGCACTCTTTCATTAAAAAAAGAAGCATTAAAATCTTAATTAAATTCTCAAAAATCACACTAGGGAAACAATATTTTTACGGAGCGCACGGCTTCAACGGTCTAAAATCTTCGAAACCTAATGATTATTTCGTCCAAAATCTTCAAAACCTAATGATTATCATAGGTATACAACATATGCTATGCATATATTGATATGCGCATTTTTTGTGTTAAAGTGATGACATTTTAAAACAATTCTTCGTCTGGTCAGGACAAAATATAGTCTACAGATGGTTGGCAAAACTGCAAGACTACAATACAGTTTTCCAGGCGAAACTTCTGGCCTTGAAATATGCAACAGACCATGCAACCAGCCTCCCTCACCAGCCAATAACCATTCTAGTGGACAATCAGGCGAGTGTCCAGGCGGCAACTAACCCAAGGAGTATAAACAGCTAGAGAGATCTGTAAGAGCCTTATCACGAATAAGCATATTCACATTTCTTGGATCAAAGCTCACGTGGATTACGACGGAAACGAGGAAGCGGACAGATTAGCAAAAGAAGCTGCGGAGTCTGATAGAGACCCACTATCTGTTAAGGCTCCGATTTCCTTCCTGAAATCAATCTTCAAGTAAAAATGATGGAGGACTGGCAGTCAGACTGGGAAGATGAAGATACGGGGAGGTCCACATTTAACATCCTGCCAACAGTCTCGATTCAACCATGCTACTGGAAAAGGGAAGAAATCCTGTTTTTTAACAGGACACAGCCCATTTCCCTCGTACTTGAAAAGGTTTAACCTTGCCTCGAAAGCAAATTTTCTATGTGGAAACACATATGGCACTCCTTTGCATTATGCGACAGAGTGCGTTCTGACTGTATCCTTCCACATGACTAAACCGGCAAAGCAACATGAGCTAATCTGGTTCCGCAACGTCGCTTCCGGCAAAGGTTCCCGACTTAAAATACAACGATTTCTTCACCGTCTTGATGATTTTCAAGAGCTTTTTCGCATAAATCCATGATCATCTCTCAATTCAAACTTCTTCCACTACCTACAGGCCGACATGGGGAATTTTTTGCGCCCTCTTCGCCGAAGTGACAGCGCACCTGAACTATTTTCCGCTTCCACACAGAAAAACTTCCCTTTTTGGAGAAAAGAACAATCAACAGAACAGACACACATGTTCTGCTTTAACACTCGCATTTTAGTCTGTTTTGTGGACTTCTTTACTTGATTAGTTTTTTCTCACTTCATACTCATATTTCTTTCCTGTTTACAGTTTTTGTTTGTATATGGTTTTATATGATACTCCCCTTTTGTTTCTTGTATATTATCCCAGATTTGTATTTTTGTAACCTTTTTCATCTCTCTGCCTTCGTCTTTATTTGCTAGGCAGTTTAGGAGCGTCTTCCGAATGTCTCTACCACTTCATGTCCGCCACACTGTTTAAATAACCAAAAGGTTATAGTCGCAGGGGCATGAAGTGGTGTTCTGTTCTATATACCGACGATCATTACGATGACGAACAAATAACCTCGATTTACAGTGCAAAAGATTTTCTACTAATAGGCTATTTTCAAGCGTAAGTAGGTTGTTGACATTTCTGAATAACGTCATCCTAAGACCTGGCACAAATGGTCGAGTGCAAATGACCAAAACTAATCGGAACTTTTTTCGCACTCATTTCTTCACACTTCATATATTTAAACTGGACACTTTCTATTTGTTTCGGTTGAAAGCTGCTGTTAAAACCAGATAGCCAGGAAAAGCATTCGACTTGAAAGTTTCTTAAACTTTCCATTGAATGCGTTATCCATAATTAGATTTGATTTGTAAATCCTCGAAAGCGTGAAGTACTGAAGGATACAAATAAGAACCCTAATGATTATGAATTTTTCGACAAGAAATTTATAAATTCAACCCGATCAATTTTGTCGCAACTTGTTCGTTTCCTATCGATGTTTTTTTTTACTCCCTTATTTTTATTGATTATCTCAGGAAACAACTTTATAGTTGTTTTAACCCTTTGAAGCGCACTACCCTAAAAAAATTTTTTTACTTGAAAAGAGATATATTTTTGAATTTCTATCACCTGAAAATAAAATATTTTCCAAATAAAAACATTTTTTTGCCTTTAGTTCTTTCTTGAGAGGGTGGGAAGGCGTATGTCCCACCGCCCCTGAAGGGACTGTAGGATTCCCCGACTCCCTTCCGTCATTCGCGCCTATGTTCGCTTTTTATCAGTTGCACTTGGAGCATATAATTGGTTATTTAGCACATTTTCTTTTAACAGCTGTAGAAAATGTATACTGTGATTGAAGTGGAGATCTTTTGCCACATTCTTCACACAAATGGAAGAACTCTTCAATAGTATTTTTATGGATGTCGCTCTGTTTGAAAGCTTCAGAAGAAAGCAGGCCACCCAGATTCTATAAGTAAAATGCTACTCTCCTCTCCGGTTTATTGTATGGGAAGGAACAGAAATTCGTTATCAGTTCATGGGATCACTCACTTCAGCCAAAGAAATGAGACACTAATGACCGCGACTGGACAAGACCTGTAATGAAAACCACTGCTGTAAGAAGACCACCGATTGTAAATTATCGCGCAAGAACCGCGCTGCTGGAAGCTGTCAAGTTCAAACACCTCTTCTTTGAGTATCATTGCATTACAATAGCTGTGCCTTAGGAAATACGGCGTTCTCTCAAAAGCAGCAAAGACGTAAACAAGTAGGGGGTGGGGTGGGCAGATTCAACGGAACTATTTCCTTTTCATTGGACCATCGTTTCGACCTTCAATTTTGAGAGATACAGAAAGACTTGAATATTCTATTTACTTTTCGTTCTTTTTAGAAAAGTATATTTTTATCAGTTTATAAAAAAATTCCTCAAAAGATCGCTTCTTGCTTTCAAATTTCCACTCAAAATAAATTTAGATATGCCGTTTTTTTTAAAAAAATTCTTGTTTGCATTTACAGATTTTTTTTTGTTTAATATTATTTAACTGTCTTCTGAAATATATAAATTTATTTTCTGTATAAGTATTAAATTTGAAAGAGTGATTATAATTATACCGTATATAAATCCAAGTTTATCATTCAAAAAAAGAAAGAAATAGGACGGAGTCGCGAACTTTTGTGCTGCCATCTACAGGCTGACAACCTTAGATGCGCGGTGGGACAAAATTGTCCCACCTTTTTTTCATCTATAGTAATTGATGAAAAAATTACTTTTGAAAGACAGATAATGTTTGGAATATATTTATTGAACATTGAAGATTTCTTTTGCATCTAATATTTGTTTCGAAATTCATTTTCTTTCTCTAGAAATTTAAAGAAAATCATTGCCAATAAAGGGCATGATTTTAAAAATTATTTTCAATAAATTTGAATAAATTCTCAATGGTACTGCAATTTTTTAAAAAAGTAAGAGGTCTTGAAATATCCAATAAAACAATTTTTATAATAAAATACCTTATACAAGTTTATGAAAAAAAATCTTAAAGAAGGTGGGACAGACGGTGTCCCACCGCCCCTCAAAGGGTTAACCAACGGGAGTGATCTCCCTTTGACTCTCTCGCATACTTACACAATATTGCGCGTTTTGTGTTTAGTTTCGTACTATAGTTTAAAGAATCACTTATGCATTTTGGATATCTCCCTGTTCACCGGGTCCAAAATTTGATACAGATCTATGATTTTCATGAAAAGAGTAACCATATCTACGATTTTCATGGAAAAGTAGATAAATAAAATAACCAATTTCTTTTATCTACCTCCCCCAGTCTTTGAGTTGCATTTGTATACAAATTTGTGTTTCAGTTTATTGCGTTCACATATACGAGTACACAAATAGACAGACAGGCAGACAGTTAATCCTTTAGTGGATCTGGCCCAAAATTTGGAACAGATAATCAATCTAGGTCGTTGCGTTTTTGGATTATCGTATTTACATACACAGGGGTAGCGCTAGTGTAGGTTCGGGGGGGGCCAAGGTCTCTTTATCGGGATACTGTGCCCCCCCCCGTCGGGGCAAACTTTTGTACTCCGTTGACGCAACGGGCTATTCAACTAGAAAATAAATAAAGATTTGGCAGAAATTCGAGAGGGTCATCATTACGCACCGCCCCTTGTACAGCAGGTTCTCCTCCCGTCGGGCCGACGATGCCCTCTACGTCGGGCGAACTCTAACACCGCTCCTGTACATACACCCGGATGGATAGATAGACTGGCTACCAGTAAACGAGTTTCGTCCAGAATTTGTTAGAAATCAACAGTTTTGTTTTAAATAACACATACCAAATTTTATTCATCTAGCTTGTAGCGTTTTTGAGTTCTAGTGTTCACATACAGACAGAGCAACATAACAGACAAAATTCCAAAAGTATATATATATTTCTTTGTACTCAGGAAGGTCAAAAACGTTACATATCTAGAATTTTTGCATTAAAACCATACATTTTTGAGTTATTGTGGCTATCAGGCAGACTTTCCGTAGCAGGATTTCGTTCGAAATTTGATACATACAGGGTTCTCACTTATATCCGTTACACCCCCTAAACTTCTAAACGGTGACAGCTTAGGCCATAAAGGTGGTGTCTAGGTATAGTAAAAAGTCTATGCACCACTGGATGAGACAACTTGCAACGCCATCTATCGGCAAATTTTGGATTTAGCGGTCCTATCTCGAAAACAGTACAAGATACGGGAAAAAGTTCAATTACAAAATTGTAGAGCGTCTTCGATTTAGTACAAAAAGATACCTTGTACACATTAATACGAAGAAATGAACGTTTAAAGTGCACATTTGTTTATTCTCGATTTCCGAAACTGTGACATCTCTAAACGGATTAAAACGAGAAAAAACAATTAGCTATCACAATATACCTTTATTTTCGGTGCTCAAGGTGCTCTCCGTCATCTACAATGCAGATTTGAGTCCTTGTTTAAATTTCACTTTGCATACATTTTAGCATATAGTTGGTGCGCAAACACAAGCAACAGTAATACGTCCTGCAATGTTGGCGGAAAGGTCCATACACCTGCTGTTTGAGTTATTTCCACAACAAAAAGTATAATGGGATCATTTTTTCCCCCGAAAAATAACATTTTCTCCTTTTATTCGTGCCATATAACGTCAAAATTTCTGAAAATGCGAACAAACAAACGCGCATTTTACACGTTTTGTTCTTAGCATTATTGCGCTCAAATTGTCTTTTCAGACTAAATCGAAGACGCTCCACAATTTTGTCACTGACTTTTCCCGTAACACGTACCATTTTCGAGATAGGACCGCTAATTCAAAATTCTGCCGATAGATGGCGTTGTAAGTTGTCTCATCGAGTTGCGCATAGCCATTTTACTATACCTAGACACCAACTTTATGGCCTAAGCTGTTACCGTTTAGAAGTTAAGGGGGGTGTAACGGATATAAGTGGGGACCCTGTATATACAAATAAACAGATAGAACACAGTTCATCCGTTGATGGATTTGATTCAAAATTTTATTCACATTGCAATTCTAGAAAAAAAAGTCATATGCCATATTCCATCTATCTAGCTTGTTGCGTTAGAGTTACCGCGTTTAAATGTAAACGGACGGTCAAACTTCCCGTAGACGCATTTCATCCAAAATTCGATATAGACTGACAATTTTGGCATTAAGACCACATATTAAATTTCATTCACCTAGCTTTTTCCGTTGTTGAGTTATCGTGTTCAAAGACAGACATAATTCGAAAAATGGTTACCATGTTGACGGACAGACAGACGTAATTCCAAAAATAATTATCATGTTCACAGGCAGGCAGACATAATTACAAAAGTGGTTATTATGCTCACGGACAGACAGACAGACATAATTCCAAAAATGGTTATCATGCTCACGGACAGACGGACATTTTTCCAAAAATGATTATCATGTTCACAGGCAGGCAGCCATAATTACAAAAGTCTCGAGAACGAATTTTTTGATGGTTATAGTATATTTACTTTATAGTGAAATTCAACTTACCAGCGTACTCGCCATTGGAAAATTTTAAATTTAACGCTTTTGTGACACAGTTCTAAAAGACTAAGCAAAATAATGGATTACGAATAATGATCTTTCCATTAATCAAAGAATCTCGAGTAAACTGTAAATAAGTCAAGCTTGTTGTTGTCGAATAAAATTTTAAATGCAGTTTTATTAAAGAGGTTCGAATAAAAAAACAAATCTAGCTTTAATATCGTAGTGAAAGTAGGGCAGTCTTTGTCTAATAATTCCCACTGAAAGTATGACGATTATGTATATATATATATATATATATATATATATATATGTATTTCGGAATGAAGTAAGATAATTTTTTTAAAGTAGCAAAATTAACAAGATTAACACTGCTGATAGGCGTCTGATTTTCGGTAAACAATTATTTGCATAGCTGTCTGATAATTAGCATGCTGTTTGCTATCTGATAATCAGCTGGGAGATGGGAAGTAACATATGATTCACAAAGAAATCCTCCAAATCTGGCACGAAGCCGTCCGGTGTATCTGAATGATTAGGTCCCCACGAATAGTAACACCCCTATTAGCACAAGATATTTTACGATGTCTGAGGCCGCGGTGGCTTAGTGGTTAGGTCTCGACTTCGGGGCTGGAGGGCTCCAGGTTCAGAACCTGATTCTACTAAAGATCCGCGTGTATTGTGCCTGCTGCTACCCTAAATCGTACGTAGGGATCAAACGTCCTACCGTTGTTGTGGTGCGGAAGTTTGGAGAGGGGGTGCCAGATAGAGTGCCGTCATCTGATCGCGGTTAAAAATTACGAGGTCCGTCCCCAAAATTTCCTTCGTATTACTTCAAAACGGGACTTTAATATAACTTAAACTAAACTAAACTACGGTATCTCCACGATGTTCCTACGATATTCCGATTGCCGCACAACATCGTAAAGATATCGTATGAATATTGGGGTGAATCTAGTTCTAATAGGGTCGGGCACTGTGGTCAGTTACAAAATGGTCCTCAAAGGCTCTCGCCAAGGTCGCCAAGTTTGTTCCCAAAGTCGATGGTCATTGGCTTGACCTCCATCGGCATCCAATACGAATCACTGTAAATACCTCTTCCTTTCTATAAGACTAGCATAGCATGGAAGCGGTATTTACAGATTCGTAACAATATAATATATTTTAGTTTTTAATAAATACTTATGGAATTTCTTTTTTATAATAGTCATTGAGACTCGATTTCTTCATAGCATTGTTTTCAGCACCTCACGCTTTCACGATTTTGCTTTGACTTCCATATCCTAGTTAAAAAATTATTTTCATCATTTTAGCACGATCATAAAAGGGTGCTCTTAGAACCTTTTTATTTTTATTATTTTCTACTTTTTAAACTTTAATATATTTCATAATTAATTATTATAAATATTAAGGAATCCTAAAATCAATTTTTCTAAAATTATTTGTGAAATGGGCCTACTCGTATGGAGTTAAAATTTAATTAAAAACATGATACAAACATGAAACAAGACAAGTTCAATGAAGCATGTAGAAACTTAATCCAGATTTGACTAAAGGCGACATTTTACGAAAGAAAATATTTAAAAAAAATGCAAAAGAGAATATATTGAATAACTAGACAAGCGCTATATCGCCTTTTAAAATGCCATAGGTCGTATATCAAAAATTCAATTGAAATCCACAAGTCAGTACCCTTTCATATCGCCAATGCTTAAAAGCAAGATGGCTGCTAAGCTAAACAATACGATACATAGAGGTCTTAGTTGAAGATTCACTGCTTAATATTTAAACGAATTTTCATTTTCACCAGATCATTCATACATATATTTTTTTTTATTTTCGAAACTTCATAGGTTGTGTTTGCTCTTTTTACCATATCATATACCTTAGGAGTCGTCTTGCTTTTTGGCATTGGCTACTTGGCGTCCGTTGGTGATATGAAGTGGTACCGACTGGATTTCAGCCAAATGGAATTTTTGATATACGACCTTTAGCTCTTTGAGGGACGATATCTAGTGTAGCTTGATGACAATTTAGTACAATTAAATATTAATATAGCATGTTTCGAATCAACAATTTCAGTTTCTTTCTCTCTAATATGTCGAAAAACCTGATTAGGAAGGCCATCTAAGATTTCAACAATTCAGAACAAGAATATTCTGAAGATTTCAATAATGCAGGTTCAGAAATAAGAGCACTACATGTATTTGAAGACTTGTGAAATGTGAAAGATACCGTAGAAACATGAAATGATTTCGCAATTAAAAACGATTTTATTTGGAGCCGAGAAAATGTTTTCAAGAGATCTCCTGGATGCTTTCTTGAGGCCACTCAAAGACAGAATGAATTTTTGAGAAAGAGAGAAAAGAAAAATGAATTTCTGACCACACAATTGACATATGGTCAAATTCTTTGTCATAGAGTTAACTAATTACCTAAATTATATTGTCAGGGAACAGTTTTCTTTGATTAAAAAAACTATTTCAAGCACAACAACAACATTCAAAACACACACAAAAAAATAATTCATAATTCCTAACTGACTCATTATGTGAAATGCTATAAAAGTACACAAAAGTTCCTCAGATTGAATTCCTCTTCATTATGTTATGAATCGTTAATTGTCAAGTGAAAAGATCATTACTAGTTCAAATAGAATTTAGTTTTTATTAAAGTGCTAGGCTTATAAGTGTTATCTGTAGCCGGAGGTGACAAGTTATCTACCAGATTTATGTGGTGTAAATTTATCTTTTATATCTACAATGCTGATATAAGTAATTAAATGCAAAACGAGACACTTATTCAGTTTGTAAACATAGTTTGAAGGCGATGAAATGCGGAAGTATGACTTCAGCAAACTTTTTCTGTTACTTTTATTTTATTTCAGACGGAGCAAAGGACTGTTATCTTCATCAAAGTGAAAATGGTAAATTAATTGAATTGAAGGAAATAGAATAGATCTATTTGTGGGAAAAGGGACAAAGTATAATTTAAGATACAAGAGGAGCCTTACCAAAATTATGTTCTTGACCCAGCTTAGTAGTCAAGAGTTACATTTAAGTAAGATTATAATTTTTTTAGCAAGTAAACAATGGCTCTGAGTATTTTTAATGATCTTTTACAGAAACAGAATGCATAGGGGTCCGGGCTATATGAATCAGAAGTAATTGTGATATTGAGAAAACAATACATGATTAGTCAGGAAAGTGTTGGTTGTTCATCGGATTGTTTAAAGTTTTTATCCAAAGTATCTATCAAGATCGCGCCCTACAACAGTCGCATTTTAACTATCATTAAACATATCGATACTATTGCCTAATAGTGCCAATGTTTCATTAAAATGGCTGTGTAACAACAAAAAGTTAGCAACGTGGATGAATTGAAACCACGCGTATTTTCAACCATTCACAGATTTAAGAATACCAAAAATGGCAAGAGATTAATGACTAATTTTTAATCTGCGCTGTAGAATCACTGACGTTAATTAAGCTAATTCAGCTTCATAAATATGCAAAGTAACTTGACTAGTTGCTCTCTTTAAAGCAACTGAAGTTGATAACTAATCATGTGCGGTTCTCTCAGAAAAAGCTATTACATTTCGATAACATTTTAGTTCGGATACTCCTTCGTTCCATACCGTATAGCGTGAAAGAGAATTAAAACTTTCTACCCAATCTTGTTTAAGATAATAAATTTTAAATTTATCTGAATTTTAACGTTTCGTTATTTTTATCTTAAGCTTTTATGTGACAAAAGAAATAAAGAAAAGAGTACAATAAATATGAAATTGATATTCTATTTTTTGTTTGTAGGATGGCATGATTTATTTGAATATTAGTAAACAATGGTGACAGGTTTTGAATATTCCTTTATATTCACTGAGTTTATGATTTTATGCTATTCTCTTGTAGAAAGATTTTATTGATGGATGGATGATATTAATTTCAGGTGAATGCAAGCTTCAAGGTTGTGCTTGTAATAAAATATCATCGCCTGTGATTTCTTAAAAGTGATGGATCTTCGTCATCCATGAATTTGATTATACCTTCTCTGTTTGGGCAATGTAAATCTGCTAATTGCGATCGCGTTTTCCTAAACTGAACTCTAGGAGAACTTCTTGGAATTCTGCAGTCCAATACATCTGTTCCTTTTTCATATGATGGCATCTTTGGATTAAAGTCTGATTTGGTGACTGATTTTAGATTCCGATCGTAACCCATGTATGCATCGCCTGAAATTATGTTACGAAGATCAGAAGATCGAAAATAAGGTTCTTTGGTAAACGGAAACTCTCCAACGTTTGGGGAGATGAATTCTGCGTAACTTTTAGCTTTGGAGGGTACTGCTATGTTTGCTTTTTTCTCTGCTGCTTTCGCTTCGGGTAGTAACTCTACAGTTTTCTGTAACGACTCTGCTGTTTCACTCAATGGTGGTACTTCTGATGCAACACGATCAGCTGCTTGATAAACTCTTTTGTTAGTCGAGTCTGCGAAATCATCGCGTCTGAAATAGTTCGGATTTATGTTTTCCAATGTGGCTATATATTTGGGCTGTTTGCATTTATCCAATACTTGTTCTGTTGTCGTTGGGACAAAAGTATGGGATTGTTCAGAACACTTTTCTGGACTGTTCATGGATTTCTTATAGCAAGGTAAACACTTTCCATCTAATTTGAGGTTGCTTTTGTTGTGTTTAGCTTGAGTGTTTTCCATTATCTGCGACCATCGTTTGCATACGTCTTTCGCATTAACCAAAGGTGTTGTCATCTCACTGTGATTTGATGGAAATAATAAAGGTTCGGAATACTGGAATTTTGGCAAATGGGTTTCTTTTTTGCAGATATTGTCAGGCAAATCGACACGTTTCTTTCTAAAGTTTTTTGTTATGTTGCCCTTATTATCATTGCTGCCGTGCATTCTAGGCGAAGCAGTACCTTCAAAATGTTTTCCTAATTTGGATACATTGTTACAAATGTGAGAAGACTCACCATCTTGAGCGGGAGGATTAAGCAGAGATTTATTAATAATTCTTGAAGGACTGCTAGATAACTTCCGGACATAATCAGTCTCGTAAATAGTTTTCGAGATCGGTTCAGGACTCTCCCAGTCAACAGCTTGCATTACTCTCAGAAATGTACATTTCGTATCACGGACATCTTTCTCATAATCAGTGTGTCTATTTGACGCTTCTTTATCGAAAGGACCCTTTTCATGTAAAGTAGACAAGATGGCCGATGTGTCTTTGCTAGGACCAGAAATTGCCCTTCCATCCATAGATTGTGTAAACAAGTAGTCATTGATATCAAACGGTTTCGGATGACAATCTTTTGCAGTTACCGATTTCTGATATCGACCTGCTGGTAAAATATCTGCTGCTTGCATAACCCTTTTAAAAGTTGTAGAAATTCCATCAAGTTTTTGTATCAGTGAAGGGTTAATGTTTTCGTATTGGCCTTCGTTTTGAGATAGATTTCGTGACTTTCGCACCGACGGCATGCATTTCTTGTTTGAGGTTCTTGCGCTATCTTTCGGTTCTAGACATTTCAAGGAAAAGTCTTCCCTTGTCACTGAATGCGGATTTGTATTATAGGAAATGAAGTTTGCTGCTTGATGAATTCTTCTGTAGGTAGAATCAAAATCTTTTCTCGGAGTAAATTTATAGTTGCAATTAAATTGGTTCCCAGAAAGAGGCCTTTCAATTATGGTTTCCATATTCTATATAATTCTTAATCTGTCACAGATCGCACTCTTATCTAGACATAAAATTAATTCAGCTGTTTATTGTGTCATAGAAAAGACTTATCACGAGGACTATTTATAAAAGTTTTGAATACAGTTCTTGAATTTGAGTAGCAGTAAGAATTAATCAGCTTGGAATGAACATCACCTCGAAAATGTGATTGCGTTTTTCTATTAACTGCAGTTATATTAAGTTATTGGTGCTATTAGTGCAATCTTTTAATCATATTCAATGAGCTGGAAGTTATAAAACTAGTTGTTGTATGTGAAAGTGAATAAAATCCTTTGTTGAAAACACACGGTTTTAATTGTTCAAGGAAATAATAGTTTAGATTCCAACAATGAAAAGAAGATAGATGTTAAGTGAAAAAAACAAGAGAACAATTGGTTCAAAATATAAAGAAAGCTACAGATTATGGAAGTAACAATTGAAGCTAAAGAGTTTGATTTTAAGGAACAGAGGAAGCAAAAATTTTAATTAGGATAATAAATGGTAATTTATTAACCAAATTTAATTTTGGCATTGCAATGACTAGTGAATACTTTGATCGTTTTGATTCAACAAAAATAGCATTTCATGGGATATATTACACCAAACATAATAAAATTTTGCCTGAGAAAAGCATGTGACTTTCCGTAGTATAAGTGCACAATCTTATTTTACACGTGCAGAATAACCTTATCTAAACATTAAATGTATGTACAATTTTTTAAATTTGACAGCTTCTTGAGTTATTGATTTTTATGTAATACAATACAGCTACATAAAGCTACCACGCTAAAGGGCGGGGAGTGCAGTTTTGATGTTTGCCTTGGGCGCCATTTTATGTAGGTACGCTTCTGAAAATACAGTGGGTTGCCAATGTAATATGGACACTTTAAAATTTGCATATGTTTGCGAATATCTCGAGAACATTTGCATGGATGTTCTTAGAATTTTGAACATGTAAAGATTAGGCTTGAACTCACATTTTACATTGAAGATTCGATCACGAGAGAATTTAGGAGACCGACCAGAAAGTGATGAAATCTACAACAACAAAAAAATAGACTCAAAGAAAGCTGATAACGGTATGAAACTTTCATCAATGGTTATATTTGATGTGAATAATATTTATATGCATTTTCGTAAACATAGAACAAATAATTGGGAAGATATAAAGGTTTCTTTAAAAAAATCCCAAATTTTTTCGCATGTTTTTTTGCTTATAACTCGCAGAGTTTAAAACCAAATTGTATGAAACTTACAAAATACGTGACAATATGTTAGAAAAGTATTGTATTAAAATTTGAAGTAAATACTTTGAATATTAAAGGAAATGTGAGAATTTTTAGCAAATGATTTTTTACTGCACATGTGCGAAATGTAGCGTAATTTTACTTTCATAATATAAGAGCAGTTATATAGGGCAACTTATATAAAAATTCCAGTTCAATACCATTAGTATTCAGAAAGATTTAGGCATTGCAACTTGGTGAATTTAACTTCACTCTAAGAGAGGCTTAATGATGAGGGTTCTTGCACAAACTGATATTTTTTAAGCTTGAATCTTCGAACAGTAATATTCAATTTTATGAAAGTTGAATGTCCTGAATACTCATGTATACTTATAAGTTAAATACATAATTTAAATTACAGTTCGACGATTACTATTCGAAGATTCAAGTTTAAAAAATATCAGTTTGTGTAAGAACCCTCATCATTAAGCCTCTCTTAGAGTGCAAATTCACTAAGTTGCAATGCCGATATCTTTCTAAATACAATGGTATTGAACTGGAATTTTATATAGAGCCCTATTGCTCTTATATTATGAAAGAAAAATTACGCTACATTTCGCACATTGAAAAAATCATTTCTAAAACTCTCATATTTCTTTAATATTTAAAGTATTTACTTAAATTTTAATACAATACTTTCTAAGATATTGTCACGTATTTTGTAAGTTTAATGCAATTTGGTTTTAAACTCTGCAAGTTACAAGCAAAAAATATGTGGAAAAAATTGGAATTTTTTTAAAGAAACCTTTTTATCTTCCCGAATATTTGTGCTATGTTTACGAAATGCATTTAAATATTATGCACCTCAAACATAACCATTGATGAAAGTTTCATCTCGTTATCAGCGTTCTTTGAAATAAGATGAGTCGAATTTTTTTCCATCTCTTTCTGGTCGGTCCCCTAAATACTCTCGTGATCGAATCTTCACTGTAAAATGTGAGTTCAAGCCTAATCTTTACATGTTCAAAATTCTAAGAAGATCCATGCAAATGTTCTCGAGATATTCGCAAACATATGCAAATTTTAAAGTAACCATATTATACTGGCAACCCACTGTAAATAATAGAATGAAACATTAACTAACACTCCTGCCACTGACTCCGTTCGACTCATGTCTGTGATTCACACCTACTATCTAATTATATGACTCCTTCTCTGCTATAGTTAACAGATAGTATAGGAGGACTCATCTAATTAGATAGAAAGTCCGAATCTCTCTGTCAAGCGTTGGCAACGAACGTGTTAATGATGAATAAAAACAAATTCTATTAAAATATTTATTTAAATTTAATGATATGGATTAAGTTAAGATGATTCCTTTTTTAGCCATTTTTGATTAAAAATTTAAAAAAATCAGAAGGAAAAAAATGCTACGAAATTTTTTCGGACCTCATTAAACACTTAGAGCCGCGGCCCATTGTTTAAGCAGCTGTGTTCTAGATTGCATTTGTTATGCTTGTCAGACACATTTTTCAATCAGATTTCTTAAAATAATCTTTTCTGATTGAAAAATTTTGTTATTTATTACGTATGCAGATTAACCACCACTTGATTGATTTACGATAAGCAGGTTAGTTTTATCTTAACAAAAATCAGCTATTTTAAGAACAAACCTACATACACTCCTTGTGTTTCTTTCTATAAAGGAACAAACAAACAGTTCACAAATTCTAAGGAAGCGGAAAAGGATGTTCAGGTTAAACCTGAGGAAGGAAAGAACATTGTTTTTATCGGGGGAAATAATCCCTTACCTTTTCGGAATTCGCGCTGGAATTAACGGAACAAGATTCGACCTTGAACTGGAAAATTGTTCTGGAATGGACGAAAAGGAAACCGATTTATAAGTTCTTCCTACCTCATTCGACAAGATTTATTCTTATCTTACCATATCTTTCTTGCAGTAAACGGCAGGCAAGTGGATTTCTCTTTTCTGTTTTTGGGCGAGATAATTTTTTTTCTTGGAAGTTGCGATTCGTGCAACTACAAATGCTTTATCGAATACTAGCTACAACTCAACTCCAGTTGGAGTTAATTCAATTTGGAAACATTGTTCCGTCGTTTGATGCAAACATACGGTTTTAAAATTTCTGTAAATACCCGCAATTAAAGTGTTTTCTCATATAAAGTCCATAGTATTTATTGAACTTTTAACAGGACTGTTGCCATGCGACAATAAGCAATAAGAACGATTTCTGTGCCAGGCACGTTAGCGTTTTATATATATATAGATTAGTGACTTAAATTAACGACATAAAACAATCACTGGTCAAAATGGGTGGGAAATAAGAGCGATTGCGTCCCCTTTTCAAAAATCCAGAAAGCTATTTTAAAACAGAGCTGCCGAGAGCCGAGCCTGCCCCAGTGCAAAATGCTGGAGTACTTCCAGCCACCTACTGTAATTTCAATTAATATAATGCCAATGTGTGAGTTTTATATTCAGAGAAAAGAAATGGAAAAATATAATTCAACTCATGCCGGGCTCCATTTGTCATGGATAAAAATAAATACTCTTGAAAATTAGAAATATATATTTTCCCTTATCCCGGATCCGGGACTCGGAGATTTTGTCCCTCCTACCCCCCCCCCATCTCTCGGTGGGCATGCCTTAAAGTAAAATTCCAACGTAATATCCTACAGTTCAGAACTAGGAACGACTCGTGCATAGGCATTGTGGAATTGCATCACTCCCAACTTTTTCAGTGTATAAATATAATCACTAATTTATTTCATATTGTTCATATTATTCAAACCCATCAACGATTTAATGCACTTCCTTTTAGAGCTTTCAGTCTTAAGGAGACACGCTCGGAAAAACAGTATGCCTCTCTTCGTAAAAGAGAGAAAACTCCTCAGAGTATTGCCTTTCAAATCAGTACTGTTTCTGCTTCTGCGCACAAGCAGTAATATAATTCTAGAGATGTTAGAAACGGGGTGTAGCATCAGATCAAAGAATATAACCTTTCGTAATATAAAAATAATTTAATTCGGCTATTTACATCGTATTTACAAAATGTTTTTCAGTCAGACTTCAATTTCTTTAGAACTCTCTTCGCCAGATCATACTATCGATGACGTCTCATACTCATTTCACACCTAGCTCGAGTGTCCAAGACTCGAGCAAAAACATCTTCTGGAGAGAATTGGTAAAGCCTTCTTCAGTTCTAGTATGTTCAAATATAGTTCATTCAAGCCGTTCAAGCCAAATATAGTTCATTCAATTTCGTTACAGGGGTGTTGAAACCAGAGCTCGAATGTCACCTTCCAGGTCATATTGTACTCGCTTGCTGATGGATCTTTTTGTTAAGTTTTTGTTATGTGCTTGTCTTGTGCTCCATGTTATGTTTTGGTCTCGTTCACGTCCATAAATGTTTATGTTGCTTACGGATAGGAGTTTGTTGTTGCCTACGAGTCCTTTACTGACAAGTAAGTAAACTAAATGAATAATACGAATACGAATTGTGTATTAGCGAATATATGAATTTACGAAGTTTCAACATTTTTCCACAGCGGAAATTTTTTTCGTCACACTAGAGTTTGAAAATAAATATAAAATGTAGAATAATCAACGATAAGAAATTATTTGAGAAATACTTTTTTTGTACATAAATACGAAAATAACATCCTTACAATGTGTATGTATTTTAACTTGAACTTTCATGATTTTGTTGCGAAAATTTTATAAACGAGGGCAAGGACTGCGGGAAATATAATTAAGAAAATTCATTTTAAGGTTAAATTTTTAATTAAAATTAATTAAAAATTATTAATTTGTTATTTACAGTTTAATTGTTAGAATTTACATTCATCAAGTCAAAATTAATTAAAAAGGCAAAATTTAATTTACGCGGAAGGCATTACTGCCCAATGGAGAATAAGTTTCCTCCACGGCTACAAAGTACTAGCCGCCACTGCAGACCAAACAACTCATTTTTGGAATTATGTTTGTCCATCTATATGTGAATGCGAATACTCAAAAACACAACAAGCTAAATAATGAAATTTGGTATGTAATCTTGACATGACAAGACGCCACCCCACACCCCTTTTGCCTATAACCTCAAGGTTATCTAACCAGTCGGATGGGTGGATGAGTACAATCGCTTCCACCACAGGGCCCTGAGCTTTAACTTTAAATTCTCCCCTCCCCATTATTAAAACTTAGGAAAAAACCACAAAAGTTACACTGGAGCAATTACAGAATCAAGAAAAAACCACCTTGTCTGGGCAACACACTCTTGAAGAGTTTGACATTTACAGACGGAAATGATAAAAAACATTTAAACAACAGAATTTGATTAAATATAATACATGCAGGAAACACACAAAAAAAAGATCAGAAAATAGGCACAATTAAACACAAATATAAAAAAAACTGTTCTGAATAAAAAAAATTGAACAAAGAAATAATAATAAAAAATAAAACAAAATAAATTTTGACAGTAATTGTTTGTAGTGTTGGTATTTTGGCAGTTGATTTTTCTTGCTCCTAAAAATCCACATCCTTCCGTGTTTGTACCACACGCACGCCAAAATTGTAGATATTATTACGAAAATCGTCCTGTGGGTTACAGTGAATGCAGTCCAACATGGTGGATGAGGGAGAATGACTATTTATTCACGAATATTCTAGAAAACAAGAAGCACAGGAAACAAGAAAAACAGCACTTGTACAAATTAGAAACGGAAATAGACAGCAAATTACTAATAATAACAGTAAACAGCACTTTAAATAGCGCTCAGCTCACCAATTTACCAGCTCGCACTGCAGACAAAAAATAACTCCAAAGTGTTTTATCCTCTCCTTCGAGCCTCCCGGTATTTATAGCTCTTCCAACAGGGAGTGACGTCACATAAAATTCTATGGAAAATTTCAGATCTCGGTTCCTATTAGAGATAGGAACATAATTCTTTAAAATTCCAGAATCTACATTTTGTCCCCAAAGTCGCTAGACCCCCCCCCCCGGCATCCAATAAAAACCTCTGTAAATGTCTCTTTCCAACCATAAGACTAACATTGCAGGGAAGCAACAATGCAGATTATTAACAATATATATCAAATTTTGGACTCAATTGGTCAACGGGAAGAGGTTCAAAATGTTTACTCGATTTTTTTTTTCATTATACACAAAATGCGGCTAAACACAAAATGCGGCTTATTGTGGAAGTACAGTAGAACCCCGGGAATCCGAACTAATTAGGGCTGACTTCTATTCGGATTATCCGGGGAATTCGGTAAAATACTTTTGATATGAAAAATGCAGTAGAGTATTGACTTTGGGTGGTCTGTTAAAGCGAACGGAAAGAGCACGCGGCGATTCGCACGGTACAGTGGCAAACAAGTTGAGGGTAAAAAGAAGATATCTGAATTCGTTTATACTAATTAAGGTGCTGTATTCATTCTTAAATACCACTTCAAATACTTCTTTTAAGTTAGGAATAAACATTAGCTTTGTTTCTGATTCGTAATTGTTATTTTTTCTTCGTTTTTCAGTAAAAAGTTTTCAGAAAATTAAAATAGTTGTTCGGATTATCCGGAATCTTGAATTTCCGGGATTCTACTGTTTATACTAGAAAGTCGAAGGCATAATACTCCCGTTGGTTTGTTAATCGAATTAATTTTGGATAATTTATTCCTACATTTGTACTGAACTCCTTTCTCAGATGGCCGTTTCTGGCCATCGCTGAGCTATCGCTAAGTGGAAGAATTCTAAACTATGCATAATTGCCTCAAACAATTAACATGATTATCTCTTGGACCGCTCCGAAACATTAAATAGTTTCCAGTCTGATCCTATCATAATGTGAGCTAGACCTGACTTACACAAGTCTCCATTTTATGCTAGGGAAATGATAGCATAAAATGGAGCCATATAAATTTATGCTTGCAATCTTCACGTAAATTATTTTGCAGGTAATGATCAATTTTCATTTTTACACATTATCGATTCATATGTTTCAATTTTTTCTTCTTACAGGGCTGGCAGCACGCAAAAAAGAACTATCGACGACTTATCTACTAAAATATCGACGAGAGAATGTGCATTTACTTAACTTCTGTCTATTCTCAGCGAGAAAAAAGAAATCAGCTTTGTGTTGCGACGTTGGTTTCTCTTACTCGACTTCGAAGAGAAAGTTATATTTTTATGTGGAATAATAAAAATTATTTATATCTGTCTGATACATTCTTATGATACTGATGTAGTGATGTTTTTTTTGTTGCTTTACTTCTACCAGCTTCCGAGACCCTTAAAACTTGCGCAATATTTAGGAAATAATACCTAAATGACATATTTTGGTGATGTCTCATTTTTCAAGCATCACACGACGTATGCAGCCGACATTCAATAGTAGCTTTATGACATTTTTAAAAAGATTTAAAGCAAAATAAATAAACACAGAAGAGACTCAATATTGGTGCTAACATGTAAAGTATTGGGTTATGAAAGTATGACAGTAGATTTTACTAAAATAGGGATTTCAACTTCACAGAATTAAAAAAAATTAAACCGAATAACTTTTAAAAAGTCAGATTGTTTTAGTTCACATGACAGGTTTTCAGTTCTCTTTTGAAACCTTATTACAAAAAGTATTCTACTTCTTTCGAAGTGAATTTCTTAACTATAGTTAATAAAGTCAGTTTTCTTATTTTGAGGTACTTTGTGTCTGAAAGTGTTAAATGTCATTGTGAATAGAGTTGCTTCACATTTTCTATGAACCCTGCGTAAGAGTACTTTTTAAAACTATTTTATAAATTAATTATTCGATAAAACTATTAATTTATTGACATTAGTATATTAAATAATGTCTATAAATTTCATTGTAAAACATTTTTAAGTGTATCATTCTTCCGTCAAAAAATGTTAACTTATCTTTTTCCTGAAACGCAAATTTATCCCTTTTCCAATGAAAAATTTGTAGAAATGCGTATTTTCTTGTTAATAAGTTTGACACAATAATGCCTCATTTTGAAGTTACTCGAAAAATTTTGGGTGGGACCTCGTACTTTTGAACCGCTTTCAAATAACGAGGTTGACGCTGGTGCCAGCACTCCCATTCCAAATTTCTAAACCACACACGAGGGAGGACGCTTGGCCCATGAGAGTCAGCTCCCTTAAGTCGGCATTCACTTCACAGACAAACTGTATATTTTGGAACGCTAGAAGGAAAAAGCGATAAAAATCTATGGAAATGAGTCATATGGCTTGTGGTGGCTGAATTCCGTCTGGACTGAAATCGGAACGAAAAATCAGAGGGACCCTGAAAGAGGCTAGCGAAAAGAACAATGCCTTGCGTAGATTGAAGCCTCGCTTCGCGGGGAGCATAAATTAAAATCTGCTGACTGGGTAAATTCGACGAGCGATTGACAAGCAGCTGTAGAGAGGGAAAGAAGATCGCTCCCCCTACCTTCGTTCAGAGTTAGCGTCCTTTTAAATACAAGTGGATGGCGTGCCTGTATTTTTCCGATTAAAGTGGGTGGGGGAAAAACGGGCTTAGGACTTGGCTACACTTCAAGTGAATGGCCGGCTTTACATGTGGATATTTCGGTGTGATTGGATCTCGAACCGCTTTCCTCCGGTTCTGAAGTAAGAATCTTTAGGAATGTTCTGGATTTGAAAAAAATATTTTTGGCAAGGACAGGTAACATCTTACAATTCTTAGCCAGTTTAGCCACTTAGAGCTGTTTGTTAGTTCTTTTTGTTGTCAGATTAATATCCGCCAATTACCTAAAAAACACTAAACACTTTGAATAATACTGTGTTACTATTCAAAGTGTTTTTGCATTTATTGAACTTTACCTCGGAATCTGGAAGTTAAATAGTTTTGTATGTCTTACCTTTTATTGTTTTAAACTACAGTAAAGCACCGTTTATAAGTCTTTCAAGGGACTGACATAAAACGACGTATAAACGAAAAGACGTATAATCGAAACTTTAGTAAACAACTTTGATTATTACAAATTTAATGCTACTGATGCAAATTCATTTAAATTTATTAATTTTAAAGTATTTTAAGATGGTACTAGTATAATACTACATAGTATGGAAGTCAATTATTAAATTTTAAGATTAAACATTTATCACAAAAGTGAGAAAAATCATACCTTTGTTGCATATCTTGAGTATTAATTATACACCTCTTATCTTATACGATTTATGTGCATTCATATAGGTGTTTAATTAAAAAAAAACCTTAATCGTCGCCTGATGTATTGGTTTCCATTGAGTATTAAGTACAGCTTTATGAATCGAATTAAAATTCATTGAATGTTTTTTTACTAGTATTTTGGCAAAAAAATATGTTTGTAGTTTTTCAATGGAGTCCATCGCGTCTTTAAAGAAGCGTGGAACAACTTCTTCACATTCTTCTTCATCATGTTATTCCCCTTGCTTTCTAGGAAAAGTTTCTCCATTAATAGGAACGGAGAAATAATGACCGATTCAGGAAATTTGCGAATTTTAGAAAGCGGGAAAACGGCGTATAACCGAAGCTTTGCGTTGTATAAACGAACTATACTTTATCATTAAAATGATTACGAATGAATCGGGACTGTGATGAAACGATGTATAAATGAGAAACGTATAAACGATGCTTTGCTATATTTAATTTTCTTGGCGGTTTTATTTTTTATTGAATTGATATATATATGAATTTTAAATTGTTTTCGACTTCCTTTGGAGTTGGCTCCAAAGGGGGCCTTGTGTCAATTCAATTTAATCTATCCTATTTCTTTGATTGTATTTATTAAGTTCAGTGCTTTTTGTAAGTAATTTTGCTCTTAGTTTGTTAGTCCTAGACATGTTTTACTAGGTTTTAAAGTGTTTCTCTTCCTCACCGGTCTATCTTAGGCCTAACATCCTTTTGGATAGGTTGGGACGGTGTGGATTTTGAACTAAATTTAATTCGAATTTTTATTCGAAATCATGAATACTAAAAGATATGATACCGATCCTGGATATTTTATCCACAATACAGGGGAATCCAAAAGGGCTCTGATTTTTTTTGTGTTTTGATGTCATCTGAATTATTTGTTTTTTATGCATTAGTTTCCTTCTAATATCTTAACACAACTTTAAGTAATAGTATATGGTTTCCCCACATCACATAACGATTGCTTGTGAGTCAGGAATGAAAATGATTGAATCATAAACAATATTTAAGGGCATTTAAATTTTTAAATTATTGTTTGTAGAAAGCACGTATTCCATTGACTGAATACTTATTATAGTAGGAAAAACCACAAAAATTGTGATTAGATAAATGGAATTTCCTACTCAAAGGTAACATTATTATTATCCATTTTCGTGCGAACACTTACTTATCTGTCTGTTATCCATTAACTATTATTTTTGCCTATAATTCGACACGAGTAGAGATGAAAAGCAATGATGAAGGCAGATATTATATTTTGTTTCTAAAGGGAAGCTACCATTTACGTAGTAATAATAAAAAAAGAAGTAAACGACCCAATAAATAAAAGTAAGAGAAAACATGTTATCACAAAGTACAATAGAATAAATTAGAGGAAATGCAATAATTTTATTTCGGTCAGTTTTCCTGCTGTTCATTAACTGTCATTTCAAATAGAGAGCGCTTTACTCAAAAAAGCCAAACCGATAAAAGCTTTTCGAAATGAATACAAATCGGAAATTCCCTTACCGCGAAATTCTAAAAACAGGAAAACAGAGGAAACAATAGGATTGCTCTTCAAAATAATCCTGCTAGGGCAAGTTTAAAAAATGAAAAACAAATATCATTTGTATTCAGGTATTGTTTAGATTGCGGCTCAAACACTGCCCATCCTGTTGAAATGAGAGCCCCTTTCATTGCATTGTTGCTGGATACGCAATAAAAAGTGGACAGTTCCGAGCGCTCTATTGAGGTAGAGTAAATGTCATCGTGTTAGGCGACGAAAGCATCAAGAATTTTTTAGCACTGATCGTGTATTCAACTGTAAAATCAATCACTGTTGCTTCTTTAGGAATAAAGACTCAATAAATATGTAGGTTTTACGATTTTCTTGCTGAATGTGGATGCAACTGTGTTGAATGAAAAAGTCTTGCGACTTACTTCAAAAATGGGAACAAGTGTGATAGTTATTGCAAAAGAAGAGAATGATTGGGCTTGATCTTCTATAGTCTTGCTTTCGAAACGGCTTTAAAATATGTTTTTTTAATCCATCAAAGGAAATATGATTTTGAAATTATGTGAAAGTCAAAGGAAGGAAAATAATATTTTCCAGAAAACAATGGCGGTTTTCAAACTTTATTTTGCGTAAGAATTTTACTTTAAAAATATTCCGCACATGACCCTGTGCCGGAAAGAATAATAAGTAATATTTTAAACAAAATTTCGATTATTATTCGAATATTTACAAATGTTATAAATATTTTTATTAATTTTTATTGCAGATATTTCTTTGTGGAATCATGAGAATAAGTAGTCTCAAATAGGTAAATATTTTATGTATAACTAGCTGCCAGCTGGTTCGCCGAAATTATTGGTTGGAAAAATTTCAATAAAACTTTTTATGCCTATCTTGGTCTTATTGGTCCCCTCGGCAAAGCATTTGAAAATTTTTTTAAAAATCTTGTTTACTTTTTATGATAAATCTTATCTGTAATTACCATAAATCTAAAAAAATATTGAAAGCATGCTTTAAAAAGAAACCTATTTAATATGCAAAAAAAAAAAGAAAAGAAAATCATACCTTGACTTTTAACAATGAAAAGAAAAACCCAGCATAAAATATTTGTAGTAACAACGAAAACGATTTGAATTTCAATACAACAATGAAAAAGTATTGTTGAAAAATATTTCTTATATAAGTTTTAAAAATTTATTAAAATTAGAGAAAAAATTGTACGACAACTAAATTTGATCATAGAAAAGATAATTTCTTTATTTATTTTCAGATGATGTAAAAATAATTTTAGTGCTCTAATTTTTTCGAAGTTATCAAAGAAAAACGCCTATATTTCGCTTAATTTATAATTAATTAAAATTCTAATTACGATTTGAAAACAATATCTCTAGGAGCACATTCCAACCCTCCAAATTATATTTGTGTCAAATTTTGTAGCTCTATGTGCAAGGGTCGGCCCTGAACATCTCAAATTAAAGAAAATTTTCAAACATTACCAGTTAATGCTAAAAAAATTACTTTAGAAAATGTTTTCTCTTTTCTGAATGTTCAGTCCATATCAAACCTTATGAGAGTCTCGGAGTCCTGATGGTAAGGTTTCGGCTTTCAGGACCGATGGGTTCCAGGTCCGAAACCCAATTCCATCAACAATCGGCTGCGCCTGGGGCACGTTAAATCTGATGCCGAGAGTCCAACGTTCTATGCCTCGTGTGGCGCGGTAGCTTGGAAGGGGAAGTGCCACCCTCGTCATCTGACCATTGTTCAAGATTACGAGGTTCGTCCGAAAATAGCTCTCATGTTGTTCTAAAAATGAGACGGTAATATATTTAAACTATGCAAACAGTCCTTATATTTGGCACTCAAACACAAATAAAATTAAGTTTTTTCTAATTATTCTCTAAAGTTTTCACCCACGTATAATTTTCTTTATTAAAATAAACATTGCATTTGTAAAAACAAGTAATAAATGGAAAATTAAAGTAAGATTTAATTTGGATGTAATATAAAACACTAAAAATATCAGAAGACAATAAAATTATTTGGACAATCGCAAAGATAATCCATAAAATTCTGCTGAACATACTGGCTTAGAATTGAGAAAGCTAAAATATAATATAAACAAAATACTGAAAATATTTGTTTGGTTTTTCATTCATTCCTTACAGAATATAATTAAAAGATCTTTTTATCAGAAAAGAGTGAAAGTTAAAAAATAATATTAATAATAAAAAATCCTTAAATCCACAAAAATGACATTTAATCAGAAATCGGGTGTTAGAATAATTTCCTCATAAATATGAAAGCAGAAATAAATTCTAAAACGCGTGGATAAGATTTTCCTAATAGTCGTCTGCTAAAATTTTATTCGAGACCCATCTGGTAAATAATGAATTGTTTTATGTATCACAGATTGATTTCAGCTGAACCACGTTTATTGCTTAACATCAGTGCTGAACATAAACGTGAACTAGATAGGAGAGCTTATTTGAGCAAACCTTGAATTTACAGAGGCCAACGAAAAGATTTTCATCGCTATTGCTGAAAGAAAAAGGATTTTGTCAGAGAAAAACGCCCTTTTCACAGCAAAGTTACCATTTCTAACGTAATGGGTCAGTTGAACGACCTTTGAAGAAAATGTCTCAATAGGTGACAATTTTTGAATATGTTTAACCTTTTGTAACCCAAGGTTATTAGTCTTTACGTCACTTCCTTCAAACCGGTACATTTAATTATTCAGTTGAGCAGATTTTAAAATATGGATAATTGGGTTTTATTATCTTTTCAGCTTGGCGAGTTTTATTGTTGAAAACAATACGATTATAAAATCATAATTTGCGGTGACGCATCTCGAAAAGTTGGTACACTATTGTAGAAAGACTAATTTGAGTATATGTTTTGATATACGATGGTCATCACTTTTTGTTTACTCCAGCTGGCCTGTCAGTGACAAGGTTCTGAACCTAGAGATGAGTACCATAATATGTATTTATGTTAAAGGTCTACACTGCATTTGCATGTAAAATTCGTCATACAAGAGATGTCCGTACTTTAGATATTGTAGTGATGAATGAGAGAAACTTTAGTTCATAGGAAGGAACTTTCTGTGTTTTCATGAAGATAAAAATTTTCTCTTCGTGGATCACTGTGTCTTTGACGCCTTCATGGAGTAGAGCTGATAAATCAAATAAGTAAGTTGTTCATTTGCAATATTCTAAATAATATTGAGTTTCTTTCATTGTTCTTATTTTTCAGAATCTTATATGTATAAATTTCTTAATAAACATCTTATTTTTTTAAATCGTACACTTTTAGTCATCAAGTTTTTTTGGTGTGTATATTACGATCAATGTGATAAATGGTTGTTATGATATTGGTGTATATGTTACGGTTTATGTGACCCGGTTATTATGCATAATAAACGGATCTTTAAGAGGTTATTATGCATAATGTCTGGAATTTTTATGTGGTTATTATACATAATGACCAGTTATTATACATAATTACCGCTGTTATTATCTATAATATTCACATTGACCGTAATATACATCAATTAATATACCGTAATATATACAAGCAATTATTTATATCAAAATTTCTTACGGCCCAAACAATATAGTGTATTGTTTAGCAACGGGTTCGGAAACCCTCCGCGTTTTTGCGCATGCGCCGGGCGGAGTTATTTTCATCAAAATAGGGGGAAAGTGAAGAATGGAAGGGTGATGCTTACATTTTACTGAGCTTGATCTAACAAAGGACTCAAGAAATGCGCTGATATGACTCATTGCCTGACACCTTTTTCCGGTTAAAATCGTCCAAAAGTGCTAGTCGCGGAATCCATTGCTGAACAGTATTTAAATTTTGTGGAACGGATGCATCGTCAGAGTATATATTTTTAAGATTCAGAATAATAGAGTATATATTTTTAGGATTTTCAGAAAACTCTCTTGATTTGGAACAGTTCATCAAAATTTACCAAATAAATATACTTGACTAAATTAATTTTTGCTTATCATTACTTAATGTTTCTAATCACTGACCTGATTTTTCCTACTTATGTGTATAATTTGGGTTCATTTGAAAGAGTACGTTGTGCTGTAGGAATCCAAAACTATTTTAATTTTGTTTCTGCTGCAGTTAGTAATTGAGCTACGGATGTTGAATTCTAAATTCTAAATGAAACAATCTGTTGGCGGTGACAGACTCTAAAACAGTTTTTGAAAAACCATTATTATTTCTTTTTAGTTTTCGATATGAAAACTCTGTAAGCTTTACAATATATCAACAGAATTTAATCATTTGTGGTTTGAATTAAGATTCTCATTGGGTGTTTCGATTTGGCGATTTTATAAGAATTTTTGCACGATAATTATAAAACAGTTTTTAGAATTCACGTTTTTTCTAGGTAAGGGATGACACATTTAGTGAAATTTGGAGTTTATTCTCTGAAGTGCGAAGTATTTGAAAAGAAATTACTGTAATTATCAAAAATTTCAACCTCAAAATTTTGATGAATCTCCAATTTTCAATCTTGGAATTACGTCGGTATGTCTAGTTAACACGATACTCAGAAACACAACCAGCCAGAAGGATAGAATTTGATATGCCGTGTTTATATCAGAATTGCAGAATTGTTTGATTGCAGAATTATCAGAATATCAGAATTGTTTCTATCAAATTTTGGACGAAATACGTATGAGGGAAGTCTGCAAGCTGGTAGTCTGTCTGTATGTTCGTCCTTGTGCATGTGAACATGATAACATAAAAACACAACGACTTAGATAGATTAAATTTGGGGTACGGATTTATCACCAAAATTGTAGATCAATAATAAATTTTGGACCAAATCCATCAAACGATTGACTGTCTATCGGCCTTTCTATTCGTGCGTATGTGAACACGATAACTCTCTTACGAAACAAGCTAGATGTATGAATTTCAGTACATTATTTTTACACCAAAATCATAAAACTATATAAAAATTTGAACTAAATCGGTCCAAAAGAAGAAGTCAAAGATTCAAATTCCATTCTCTTGGCTGTACCATGAAGTTAAACACAAAATATTCTGTATAGAGTAAGTATACCAGAAAATACAGGGCAGAACACTCCCATTGTTTTTCAAAAAGATTAAAATATTGTTCAAATTAAATTCATTTTTATCAATGTTTGACAAATATTAAAAAATATATACATATTTAAACAATGCTTTATTTTTAAAAAGTGTCCCAAACGTATGCAGGTACCTTTAAAAATTATCAGATTATCCCTGACCTTGACTTTTTTACATTTCATTCGCTTTTTTTTCTATTTGCTTAGCTGTCTAACATGTCCAATTGTTGGTCATTGCGTTTTTGTAGTCTAAAAACGAAAGCTATACCTCCCATTCTTTTGTCTCAAATGGCACACTACATGACTAGTTTCCTTGAACATCGCAGAATGAATTAGCTGACTGAATTTCGTGTGGAACACAACAATAACTCGTTCAACTCATCGCGTGCTCTGTTTGTTTCGAGAAGGCTTTCAAATGATAGAAAGGACGTCATTGGATTAATTCAAATATAATTTATAGTTGGATAATTCGCCATAACATTTGTTATCTGAGGGCCGTCGGAATAGGTAATTTTAACTGAATTGTTCAATATCAGTCTGGGTAAGTTGGAAATTGCTATTGGTCCATTCTTAAATTTATTGTCGACTGTTTTTAAAATAAAATATTTTTAAATTAAAACCATTTATATCGATGTTTATTGAAATCATAATTGTGGCGTAAAATCGATCAATTTCTTTTTCAGCCATGTATTATGATATAATGTAACAATCTATCAAATAGGCAATCCATCAATTGAATCAGAATTAAAATTCTCAATGTGCTAAGAGTCCATCGATTGAGTTGACTTATAACAAGCGGAAAAAATGAATAAATCTGTTGATTTCGCATTTTTTTACTATATAGCTCTGTGAGGGAGAACAGTAATTTTGTGAAACCTAATTTTGTATAGAATGAGTTGAATTTTAATTTTTTTTTTAAATAAATGAAGGATTAAATCAATTATCTTCCCAAAGTCTAAATAAATTTTTAGATAATTTTCTTTCAGAAAATTAAATAATAATAATAATAATTATGACCGAGTTATTGTTAATAATAATATTAATAATTAAGACGCAACTGCTCTATAGTTTGAATTAACGTGCAAATCTGACTATATAGTAATGATTTGTTATATTGTGGAGGGGGTGACTGATTAGTTGAATTTAGCAATGTATAAATTGACGATTATTAAATGCATTCTTAAACTTGTTGTAAGAAATGGAATCCTGGTAAAAAAAATTTATAGAGGGAAAGATTTGAAATACAATTTTGCTGAGCTTTTGAATACTTTTAAATGTGTACGAAAGAAGAAAAAACATAATGCATATGAATTTAAGTATTTAAACTGATAAGATTTGCGTAATCATTAGTATAGTTTCATTCACTATACTTTCCAGACTTACTTAAAGTCAACGTGAGGTGGAATTACAGGGTGCAATACAAATTGATGAATTCTTAATTTTAAGTAAGGGGATATTCAGCAAATATGGATGAAACAGGTAACAAATATATGAAATTGATCAACTTAAGAAACACTGAAATTATACTACCGTAGCAAAAATCTTAATTAATAATATAACAGGAATCTACAAAATGAGCTTTTACATTGTACAGTAAAACCTGTTTAAAACGGACACTGTAAGAACGGAATCCTGTCTTAAGAGGAAAAAATATTTGGTCCCGTCGAAAAATATAGAAAGATCCATATTACATTCCCTCCATAAAACGAAACCTGTCTAACGCGGAAACGGACGATTCGATAGCACTAGGGCTCGCGCTTTCTAAAGGCCCCGTACAGCTTATTGATTTTGCAATTTAAAAATGTCTTCTTATTTTTATTTTACTCCAAATATATATCCATTTAAATACAATGACGCGATTTATGCACATTTACAACCGATCAATGAAGGCAAGGTTAGGAGATTTGAATCTCACTACATAGCCAAAACAGAATGAGAAATGTAAAAACAATGTGCTTCATTATACTTGCGTTGTAACAGCTGACAGTACATCGCATGTTTTCATCACTAGGTGGGAAAATAAATAAAATATTTTTATTTAAAGGGAAGACAATTGTTTAATATAATATGTTATTGAAATTTGCTAAATAATATATTTCATTGTGGATATATTCATTGTAATCACATTATTATCATTGATGTTTCATTGCAACCATACTGCTGAAAAAAGACTGATCTTAATTTTTTAATTTTATTTTTGGACAATTTCGAAACATGACTAGTAAAGACAGATATGCTGGAAGAAGATATATGTGTGGATCTGATAAATTTAAGAAAAACATAAAAAAAAGGAAGGAAAAAATTGCCGATATCTTTTGCCATCTAAAACTCTTGCTATCAAATCGGATACGTTTCATGGTGGCAAAAAAGAGTAAAGTGCGATTGACAGTGTTATTGTGTGCCAATGCAAATGGGTCTGAAAAATTACCTTCTTTGATTATTGGCAAATCAAAAAAGCCCCGCTGTTTTAAAAAATTGAAAACATTACCAACAAAGTACCTAAGCAATAAAAAAATCATGGATGACCATGTCTTTCTTTAAGGATTAGATGATAAAATGCGAAAACACGAACGGCGAATCATTTTATTCATTGATCAGTGTCCAGCTCATCCACCTGATACGGACATTCTGAAAAACATAACTGTCAAGTTCTTCCCTGCAAATTGTACTCACTGGATTTAGGAGTAAAAAAGTCCCTAAAACAACACTATCGAAAACTTTTGATGGAAACAGCTATCGCCAGTTTAGACCACGGAGACTCCAAAAATATGAAAATTGACGTCTTGCAAGCTATGAATTTCATAATGACGGCTTGGCAAAATGTTTTACAGAAAACGATAAAAAAGCTTCGCCCTTGGCGGATTTTTAACTCCAGTGGATGTTAATCCTATTAAAAACGCCGAATCTGATAATTTTGTTCCACCAGGAAACTGGTCAAGTTTAAGTGATGTTACTTTATTTGAAGAATTTGTGCAATATGATTCAGAACTTGCAACATGTTCTCTTCTACCAATCGATGAAATGATCGCAAATGAAGAAACTAGCAGCGAAGAAGAGGATAATTGCACTGAAAAGACTCTGCCAAGTTTTCAACAAGCTTTGGCGGGTTTTAACACCATGCAAAAATACCTCATTAGCAGTGATTTACATAATAAAATTAAGATGTCACTTTTAACTGCGCACAATGAACTTTTTTTCTGTGCATTCCAAAAAAGCCCTGCAACCTAAAATAACAAATTACATTTTGTAAATGCTGAATGAATATGAATAGTTGTACATTAAATCCGGAATAAAAAGTCTTGCATTACGTACTTCTTGTATTTCGTTTTCATGTAATATTTTAATTTACCTCTGACTTTTTATTGTTGGTTATTACGAAATTGTTCGCATTTTTGTGAATTTCGTTTATGCGTTTTTTCTTTTCTCAGTCCCTTGAAAACGTATAAACGGCGCTTTACTGTATTTAAAAAAATAATTTATCTGAACTGTATTCATATCCAAATATCATTTTTTTATTATTTTGATTGTATTTAATTTTTTATATAAAGTTAACATTTTAATCACCTTAAAAATCGTTCATAAATCAAATAATTTAATTATTTAGGGTAATTCCGGGAGATATTCTGCATATTTTTTTGAAGCTATGTATAAAATCCCATGGTGCACATAAAATAAAATAAATCATGCTGTGCTATTTAATGTTAAATATACAACATGTGTACTGCGACAAAAAAATTTTAAAAAATAATTAATATTTTTTAACAATTTTTTTCTAAAAAATTACACTGTGGCGAGTCAAACATTCAGGGTGAGACGCCGCACTTGTCTGGTAGTTATGCTGCGCCTGACAGAATGAAATAATATATAAAAAATATTTATATCTGGGCTATAATTACCTATGTACTAATATAAAAAAACTAAATGAGCACAATAAAACGTACAAGTAGGTTTAAATTAATATTAATGTGCCTACTTAGTTCACTACTAAACTATTTACTTATTTTTTGAAGATTGAATTTTAATTGTTATTTCAGCAACAACGTAACATCAGTGTATTAAAGAGGGAAAAGAAAAAAGTAAAATAGTGTTTACATTGTTTTATTTGTTAATAGACCTGTTTTTTCGACCCCCAATCTACACAAAAGTGTCGAAAATAGTACAGTCTTCAGGTAACCACATTTGACGCATGATGCAACGAAGCCAATTACACTTTCTCTTAGTTTTGTAGTAGTTTTCTGAACATTCCTTGCAGACAACGTCTGCGTCACATGTGTGATCCAACTGTCCATTGTTATCATCTTGACTTGCATCTTTCTTCGCCTTCTTACTCTTTATTTTCCCCTTTTTCTCCTTTGGTGTAGTAAACTTGATATTGTTTGAACATTCATCAATGTCTGATGAACTGTGATGGGATCCTCCACCTGATTCAAAACTAAATTTTCTCTTGGTAGTTTTTTCATCTTTTTTTGTTAATTTTCTTACATTATTGGAATCTTTTCTCTAAATTTGCTTTAAGCGCATTCCTATTGTCAATAGAGGTTAAGAGTACTGCTGTTTTCTTAATTCTGTGCTTTTCTGTCACCTGGCTAAGTCTCGGAATAGGAGAGATTTCATGTAGGTGTTTGGTAGGTGATGGTGGTTTTACACTGCTAGTTCCAGGTTCTTCAGGCTGTAAATTGATTTGAGGTGTGTTGATTAGTACTTTACTTGATTCATTTGCCCCCTCTTGTGTCGTGTTTTCTGGTACGGGCGCTTCACTATCCGCTAATGCATAAAACAAATGATCTGGTAGAGCGTTGTTGTTAAAAGGGAAGTTGCCAGTGACCTTAAAGCCCCTAGAAGCGTTGCCAACAGTTGTTTGTTCCAAGCATCGCAGATTAAAGACCCTACCTGATACCGAGTCAATTTGCGTCCAACATGCTGCTCAACCCAAATAAGTGCTCAGTAACATAAAATTCAGTAACATACTAAAATAAGACACGGATAGATAAATTTCAATTTTATTAATCGCGGTATCCCATACAAAAGAAACTGCGGCGTGTATACCGGATCGCAGTGCGGCATGTATCCCATTTTGTACGGTACAGACTCCGCACATCATAGTTGCCTACCCTCGCAAAGGAAAATGGCGTAACTATACACACAGTACTCTATACAGACTCTACACTCAGTTTTGACTTCGAAATCATGCATGGATTTAGTAATTAGAACATAAAAAGTATTTAAGCATAAGGCGTTTAAAAGTTTGGATGGTGAAAGCATGCGCTTGCCTCAAAATAACGACTGTACAACTAAAAATAATCATCGAATTGGGATTCACGCTATAAACTGGTTAAAGAAATCTCATTGCGCACCTATACTGCGCGTCTGACTGTCATCTATCGACAATTACAAGAAATACAAGGTGTGCGGCATCTATCCCGGATGCGCCGACTCTCCCGGAGTTACTATATCATTTTCGCGTATTCCTCAAGTCCTTAATATACCAATTTTTACAATGTAATAAATAGCAAAAAGTAATCAATTATTATTTTGTTTTACGAAATTAGTTTCAAGACCCCGCAAATCAACTTTGCACCAGGCGGCGCTTTTGTTCGGGCCGGCCCTGGGTGGGGAAAAACTTGGTATAATAGTTTCGACTTGAGACCTGATTCCACCGAAAATCCTCCAGGTTCTCAGTCCTAATACACGTTACATTTGTTAGAGAAGAACGCCGTCTCATCATCCAAACACGGTTCACAGCTACTAACACAATTACAACTCCCAAAATAGCGTTGGCCTAAGCAGGAGTTAATTTAACTAAACTAAACTAATCTTGCTCAGATGGAAAGCGAAAGGTCACAGAGAACAGAAAAAAAGAGAGAGATGATTACAAGTGATATTAGATATGAATTCCTTTTTATAAATTTAGCTGTGAAATGAGATCAATTATTCATTTATTTGTTAACGAAAATCCATAATTCGTATAAACGAAAGGAGAAATTTTAAAATAAATAAATTAAAATTCATGCTGTGATTTTGAAAAATGATTTATTCTTATCATATTTTAGGTTTAATTAGTCCTTGACTGAAGTCCGGATGTAAAGATAATTCAATTGTTTGAAAGAGTAACTATTCTTCTCTGAATTGTTATCTTGTACGTTTGAATCTTCCTGAATAATATCTGTTTATCGTATTCACAATTTAGATAGATATCTCTAATTTTTACCTGATTTTAAATTTTACGTTAAAGCAGAAATTAAAGTTAAATCGATTGCACTTATTTTGTTAAATTTACCTCAAAAAGTTTTTTTTCTCATTGAATAACTAAATTTCAGCAAAAGGAAACTAATTAGAAGAAATAGTAATGGGTTAGAAAACACTCAAAAAAGATTTTTTAAAAATTTTCTAGATCAGGTATTCCCAGACTTTTTTCCCCCTCGCGTACCCCTTGATTAGTATTTTTATTTTCTCGTATTCCTCACTGACATACCCCCCCACACACACACACCCTCCGACAATTCGTCTATGCAATGGAGTTTTTATTAATAATGTTAAGGCTTAGGCAAGCATAAGAGCAAATGACTCGAATTAATAACATCTGCAGGACTTATTTTTGATTTTACATTTTATTCCGTTTTTGGAATGCATTAGTTCACTCTTATGTTTTCTTGTGTCCGCCATTACCGACTTTGAGTTCGCGTACCCCTGGGGGTACACGTACCACAGGTATTATTAGCACAGGTATTACACCTCTGATGTTGCTAAAAATAGTTACAAAACATTTGTCAGTTTTCAGTTCTGCAAAGAAAATAGTTTTTCAACAAATGTGAATCAGTGTTGTTTATTTATTATGGATGTTGCCTACAAGATGTCAATACTTTTTATATGGAACGAAGAAAAAAATACAGCATGAGTATTCTGCACTCGACTTTCTTGTATACTTCAAGAGTATGGTGCTTTTTTGGCTTATCTTCGCCGCATGGTAAAGTGAATTAAAAATGTACTATTTTAAACCTTATTGATTAAAACAATTTGGTCAAAATTTGACACTGTCTTACAATTTAGGTGTAATGAGCACATGCTAAAATTCATTCATCTAGCCTGTTGCGTCTATGAATTATCGTGTTCACATACACACGGATAGACATACAGTCTACCCGTAAGCATTACAACACATCTACAAATTTGTTGTAATGCTTACATACTGAAATTAATTTTTTGGCTTGTAGGATTTTTGAGTTATCGTGTTCATATGCACACAAATGGACGGGCAGAAAACAATCGATGCTTTGACTAACAGAACTTTGGAACACTAAAATAGTAATAAAGGGTGTCATAAATTATTGGAGCCATTTCAAAATTAATTTTTAAAAACCCAATACCAACCCTCGTTGGAGTTCTTACTTGGAGAGTGACAATTTCGATACTCTAGGCAAAAACATCTTTGAACTGTTACAATTGATTTACTTTCGTGAAACCAAAGGTGTTCCAGACGTGCCTTCTGCTGCACGGTAGCCATTTTGACACTTATGTTGGGAATTTCTGGCTGCAGCAAATTTAATGCTTCGTAATAGCGCATTACCTATCTGAAAAAAAAACTTTTTGAGCTTCTCTCTCTCATTAAGAAGCAACGTTGCTAGATTCTAATTTTTTTAAAATTAATTTTTGAAATGGGCACAATAATTTATGACCATCCTGTATATCAAAAAACTTTCAAATTACTTCACTATTATTAATTAATTGATTGAAACATATTAACGAAAAAGTTAAATGAAAGATCCAATTAGTGAGACTGAATGATATTTAGCAGATCACAGATAACTAATTTTACTTTTAGTAATTCTAAGTAGTTTTACGTTAGATGTTGGGTTTTTATTAAATACATTTTTCTTACCATAGAACGTAATGTTTACTTAAAACTGTAATAAGAGAAACTTACAAGTTTGTAGAGCAAGCTTTTCCATATTTTACTTTTGTATTTTTTAAAGGAATTTCGTAATTGTGCCAATGCAAGTAAATAAGCTTTTTATAATTCATAGGCAGTTCGACTTTTTTAGCCATTTTGTTATAGTAACTGTTTTTTTGTTTAGTTTTTTATTTTTCTGGCGTCATTAAATATACAGGCTGGAAAGGGGAGGGATAAAGATAAAACACTGTTTTTTTGTATTAAATTTTACTGTGATAGCATGAAAAAACACATTTCTGAAATAGAAAATAATTAGCAGTATTGAAAGAGTTTCGATGGTTGCAACACAAGAGCAATAGATGATAATAAAAAAAAATGGACAGGAGGCTGTCTCTGCGGAACGGCAGCTGGGATTGAGGGGCGTAGACTTACTTACCTTACTCAACTGTGACTTTCTGTGACTAAAGTAGCTGTATGTGACTATTAACTCTATAGTGACTATTAGTCTAGTGTGACTATGTGATTCTACTTACGTAAAATTCTTCGTGATTTTCACCAGCTTTGCAACTCAACTGTGACTAAACCGTAATTACAAATTCTAAAATTCTTTTTGCAATCTTCAATGTTTATCTTTCTCTGCTAAATGAAACTAAAACCAACTCTCTGTGTTATTTGGTTGAGGAGCTATAAGTCTTTAACTTTAGCACGAAATTCGACGCACTTCAACAATTCTTGAGTAATATTTCGCGAGATCGATGAATGAATTGCCTTAGTCTGCTTGAATGAATTGCCTTAGTCTGCTTGAATGAATTGCCTTAGTCTGCTTGAATGAATTGCCTTAGTCTGAGCGCGCGCATCGGTCGCTGTGACGTCATCAAAATTTTTAGTGATATTCACCAACTTTGTAGCTCGACTGTGACTAAAATTTCAAATTCTAAAACTCTTTTTGAAATCTTCAATGTCCACCTTTCTCTGTTAAATGAAACAAAAACCAACTCTCTATGTTATTTGGTTGCTTATCTATATGCGTTTAACTTTAGCGCGAAAAGCGTCATAATTTTTTCCTTTCCCGACACACCATTAGACCACTATGGAGAGACGTAAGTCTATGTCAAAGAAATCTAATTATTTTGAAATCTTCAAATCAAATATTAAACCCGAAAACTTATGATTATTAACAATCGAAATATGAATAAAAATAATTCCTTGACGTAGATTTTAGTAATCAACAATTCATTAAAACGCTGACGTTATTCCTTCAACGGTAAAATTCTGTAGAAAGAATAACGACAGAAGAGTTCCGTTCACACTTCATGAGATTATGAAACAACTTAAATGGCTATAGGAATTTTAGAGTTTTCGATTTTTTTATGATTTGATTTGAAAGTTTAAATAATTCTGAACATTTTTAAGATATTACACATATGTGTACTTTAAGTAGTTTAGAAGTACAATCAAAAACCATCTCAAACATAAAGAACTTTGGTAAGTTATTTGTTTACTTCAAATGCTTTTATCTCAAAACAACGTTTTCAAATCTTGCCCGTAGGATTTTTAAAATACTGTTAATCGCATCACTATGAAATATTCCACGCATGTTTATACAAACGCAGTCACAAAAAATCAAAGCATTATGTGTTACGGTTTGCTTTCAGTGCTTAGTATCTTACTTATAATTTTTAAGAAAAAATTATTATATTTTAACAACATAAAAAGTAAGTAAAATATATCTGGGTATTTACCATATTGAATAATTTTCAAGCTGTGTTATTCTGGAAGGAATTTTCATAACATTTGTTTGCACGAGTTGCTAAGTTTTTTTAAAATTCTGCGCGCAAGCGAAATCTATGCTCAACAACATATTTTTTAAGATAAGAATTTTTGCAAATATTGCTAATTTTCGACTAATTTCCTATTGCAGAAAATCGAGAGTTTGCTTAGGAAAACTATGCACACGTGCGTGATATTTTTTGCATACAAGGTATTCATTTATCTGCAAATTGAACAAAAAGAACCAGGTGTATGCAAAAGATTGCAATAGAAATTTCAATTCACAATGCAATTTTTACCGTTTATATTTCGAAATAAAAAAATAAATTAAATAAAGGCTGAAAAAATGAAAATCAAAACTTATTCACACGCAATTTACAGTACAATGCTAGAAATATTTGTACTGAAGCACCATGTTTGTTGCATTCCAAAAGTTTCAGACAAAAGGAAGAGCTTGTGAATTTAAATTTCCGCAATCTGTTTTTCAAAACAGAAGTAAATGCTTGCGAGTGAGTTCGAAAAAAGAAGAATGAAATCGATTTATTAGCGCAGCCGCACGAAACAACACACGCATTGAAGAATGTGGAACAATGTGTGATCGCTCTTCCTTTTCTTTTTATTCCCGCTTTTTTCGAGAAATCGTATGACTGTTGTTTCTGCCGAAGTCAATAACCTGAAAGAGGACATACTCTATATAAAATACCTTTAAACTTATAAAATGGTCCTGCATTTTTTTTAAATAGATAGGTTCTTCTATTAATAAGTGTCTGGTAAAAAAAAGTATTTCTTTTAGCTGAATACTCTTACATTGAAGAAGCACCGTGTAACGTGTATTCATTTTCATCATCTTGACTATCTGAAGTTCTATCATAAAAGTGTAGTAAATTTCTAGCTGAATTATAGAGTGGTATAAGTTTGATGCGATAATTAAGGTGAAGTATTTTAATAAATATTTTATTAAAAGCAGTTATAAGAATAAACTAATAGTTTTTTATTATCGTATCTTTATTTTTCTAATTTAAGAACCAAAATTTGAACAGTTAAGTAATCCAAAAATTTGATTTGAACTTGAATAGTTTTAGTAATCAGTTTTATGAACAGAACCTGATGGAAGATTAGATACTGTAGCATAAAATATCGATTTTTAAATTGTAACGTGAATGCGAAAGATATCTTGATTTCTATTTCTAGAAATCTGAATCATATTGCTTTCGTATTTTTTTAATTTCTAAAAATATACATCGCATACTTAGCAAAAAATATTTCTAAAATATACGTTCAAAAACATTAAAAAGTTTCTGAAACGCATATACATTCAGTATTGAACATGAAACTCTGCACTAAGCCTTCATGTATACATATTTACCTCACTTAAATTTTGATCTTCTGAAAATCAGTCTTCAATAATTTAATATGTCATTCATAAATTATTTTTGCTTGGGACATTTTCGGTTTGAAATGGGAATTTCTTTTAATTAAGAAGATTCAATGAAGCAATTAAAATTTTTAAAATTATTTAATTTTAATTAGAAATGTTAAAAAATAAATTTAATTAGGTTAAATTGTAAAAAAATTTAATTTAATAAAAAAATTTAATCTAGTTATAAATATTGATTGAGGAGTATAAAGAACAGAGGAAAAATGGATTTTTCTTCTGTTCTTCATACTGCTCTGTATAGATTAACACAGTTGCTGTTGAACAGTAAAGTTAAGCTTGAAAATATAATAAAAATTGCTCTTATTCCGAAAGTTAATTACCTATCGACAAATAACCTGGGAAACGAACATTTGCATGTGTTCTGGAAGAAACAATCCTCTGATTTTCACTTGATCAATAACTGCGGAATATTTAAAACTCAACAGATACAGCTGTCAAAAGCTTTGATATTTTCTAACATCAATGCATGTTGATGAAGTATTAAGCTCTGATTTTTTATCTATACAGCCCCAATCCATATTTGAAACTGAGTAGCCTTTATCGAATTGCCAAGCACAGGTGATCGATACTATCCGGACAAAATGCCTACTAGTGGTCAAAATGAAAGACGAGTCGTTTGACAAGTGGAGTGCTGTGGATATGATACGTCCAGACAGTTTAATGAGGAAAGTGAGGTCTCATTTTCATTCAAATAAGTCGATACAAAGCTTATACGGCTTAACTTTCACATTTATGTCTGTTTGACATTATTCTGTGAATTCGGGGCGAGTTTGTGTTAACAGAAATCTTAGCTGCTTTAGTGCTGAACAAGAGAACGAGGTAAAGGATTTTAATTTCTGAACAAATCCAGTTATAACGCATGAATAGATAAAAAAAATTATTAGAAGTCATTACAAAGACTTTAAATGAATATTTTCAGTCCTTATTTATTACGAGTTCATTCGTTTATCGCAAAGAATAACTTTTCCAAAGAATCAAGTGACTATATGCCGGAGGGCACAACTTTCCTATAAGTCTAAATCACGATCACTTTTCCTGTGAACTTTTGTTGAATCTTTCCAGCCCTGTCTGTGTCAAAGATATGGAGATTTACTATAGACATGTTTTTTTATCTACTATCATAAAAAAGTATTAAATTATTTAATAAGATACATATTTTTCCATTTGCAAATAAGATACGGATCAGTTTCTCTTTACAAAGTTTGACGCTTAAGAATAGGTACGCAGTATCTTACTGTAAACAAATAAATAAATAAATAAAAATCGGTTCTAAGTAGTGAGTATAGAGGATTTTAATAAAATACATTTCTTTAAGAGAAGGAGTAAATAAATTACATTATCTTACGGAACTATTTATTTAATTACATAATCTAGCATAATTATGTGTTGAAATAAAATGCATAGTTATGGAAGACTATGCAATTCGATTCTTATCAGATATAGTAAAGCCGCGGTGGCCTACTGGTAAGGTGTCGCCTCGGAGCCAAAGGGCTTCAGGTTCGAAACCCGATTCCAGTGAAGATCAGTCGTGCATTGGGCTTGTTGCACATTAAATCATACGTAGGGGTCAAACGTCCTCCCGCTGGTGTGGAGCGGAATTTTAGAGAAAGGGGTGCCAGTTCAGGTATCGCTTCGTCACCTGACTGCGGTTTAAAATTACGAGGTCCGTCCCAAAATAACCCTCATTTTGCTTTAAAATTGGACATTTATATAACTAAATTAAACTTATCGTATATACCATAATATATTTAATAATTGTTATTATTTAAAACCTGTATTTTAAAAAGTCCATGCAAGATTAGAAGACGTGTTTTAAAATCCATGGTATTTCCTGTATTTGTCAGTCATATAATTTGCTTTTTTCTTTGTACTTTAGTAAATTAAATAAATCGGGAGTGTTTCCCTTTACTATTTTCTCATGTTTACTCACCAGAATGATTGGGTTTGACAAGAATGAATATTACTATAGCTGAAGATAAATACAATACATGAAAACTAAACATAACTTTCAATGATTTGTTACTATATAGTTTTATAATAATGAACAAAAATCTGTTGAATTGCAGACACAACGAAACTGTACATAAAAATAAAAGAATGAACTTGAATCCAGTTCTTATATTTATTTAATCTAATCTTACAGTGATTAAGTTAATACTTTCACTGAGCGGAGCGACAACACGAATGTAACTGAAGCAATAATTAAAATGGATTTATAATATTTTCCTTCGATGTGAGTGGTAACACCCAGGCACAAGAATTCTATATCAATTATATTACTATCATATCCACGTAATTTGCATAATTACCAACTTTTTCATTGCTCAGACATTTTGGAACAGAAAACACTTTTCAAGAATCATAGCATAGAATGAATGTCATAACTACAAGTAAGTTGCTTTAAGAAAAACGCAAATGAAAGTTTCTTTCATAATGGATTTGACCTGTGAGTAAAAGAATGCAATTATAAGTAATACCTGGGGAACATCTACAACAGTTACCCAGTTTTAATATGTCGTAAACCTAGCCTAATCAGGGGTGGTGCAAGTGAGGAGTCCGGAGGGGGCAGGGCCTCCCTGTCGGGGACACTGTGCCCTCCTCGCTCGTCGGGGCAAATTTTTGTATTCCGTTCACACAACGGGTTATTGAACTAGTAGATAAATAAAGATCTGGCGAAAATTTGAAGGGGGGAGGGAGTCATAATTACGTCCCTCTCCTTGTACAACTGGTCGTAACCCCTCCGCCGGGAGGCCTCTAATGCAACTCCTGTGGGGCGGCGTTCTGTGTCTATTATCACCTTTTTATGTGCTTGCCCGTAATACGGCAATTATGTAGTTACCTAGTTATAGCATTCATACTACGATATCATCTGAACCTATAGAAAATATTTTGAAATCAAAAGCTGGTTAATTTTTGTGCACTGCATAGAAAAGAAAAAAAGAAAATAACATTTATCTCCTAGATTATGAAGACTTTTCAGAAACATATCAAGTAAAATCAGAACCAGGCACAAAAAACATAAACATTCAAGCTGAGTTATGCAAAGGGATACTTTGTTCCTTCCTTCCAATTTAAGCTCCGATAACGATAAAAATTGATAAGAAAGAGGAAAACGGGGGAAATGAGAGGGTGATATTTCCCTTAATTCATATCTCTGTGAATGTAAATAATGGCGATTCTGTTCCTGAACCATGTCGGATAAACTGTCTCTTGAGGAAAGTGATAGAAATCATATACTGAGGTTTATTACGGAATTAACTGCGAATTATGAAAGGAATTAAATGCAGTTATGCAAGAGCCTGTATTACTTTAAGAGATCTGATTATTATATAAAAGTTTTTGTTGCTTAAATTTTTTTCTTTTTCGTATACGAAGCATACAGAGAGTATTAACATTAACGCCACCCCATGCCCCTGATGCCTATAACCTCTAGGGTTATCTTACCAGTTTGATGAGCATGGAGTGGAAAGGCGAACAAAACCCTCCGCTGGGCCAGCGCCCCCATCGGTGCTTTATTTATGAATCAGAAAGTGAGTTTTACATGAGGGTAACAGGTAATAACTCTTGAATAACATAAGTACATATACAAACACATAAGACACAAACTGTAACAAACAGAAAAACATTTTCGCTCACAGAATGATATTGCAGGTTATACAAATTGGCTGGTAGGATTAATATTTTTGACGTGTATCCACATTGCTGGTTTAGATTGTTTAGTCCCCATACAAGATTCGGGATCGTTCAATATTAGTACAGGAATTAGTAACCATCAAGATTTGTACGGGCGAAGAATATGTTATACAAGAGTAGTTGAGATGAATTGAACAGGAAGTCTAAATATTTAACTAATGGTTACATAGTTAGTCTTAAGAGATGCAGTACCCTAACAGGATGTGGGACTATTATCATTATAGATATTATTGATAGGAAATTTTGACATGAAAAACATGAAAAAAATAAAGCAAATAAGTGTAATAACATTTCAATAGAGAGAAGAACAAAACTTAGGTGGTCTCCAGACAAGATATGCGACCGATGGCAGTGTGGCAGTCTAATCATTTCTGTTCTTTGGAAGATTGGGAGCAATTCCGTTTGGACTAATATGGTAAAAAGAGGATGATGAATACAAAATCACAGATGGTGAATACGAAGATGATGAAAACGGAGAAACCAGGAACAGAAGGCTTTTATGTGAGCAGGAGAGGCTACGGCGGGTCTGGTCTGAAGAGGTCATTATAGTTAGTGATGTGGGCAATGATAGCACGGATTTTGTTGCGGGCTAATTGGTTAGAGGCTACGCTTCTGTACCATTCTTTCTCAAAATGAACACTAGGTTTGGTCATATGCCATGATGACGTCAGAATGCAATCTGTTGCATAGTGAATTGGGATGCTCTCTTCGCCACAGCTGCAGTTTGATGTGTGGGAAAGGTGGAACCTTTTAAGGAAGTAATATAGAGAGTATTGCAATCGTCAGAAAGTTCGACCTCTTTGGATGAATCTGCAGGTTTTAGACCTCTGCACGTCAGAAAACAGTCATTTTTGGAATTGTTTGTCTATCTGATTATGAAAATGTTAGCTCAAAAACAGAATGAGCTAGACGAATGAAATTTTGTTTGCGGTCTTTACACCAAATGTATAGATTTCTGTGAAAATTTGGACGAAATCCATCAACAGGAAGTCTATTTGCCTTGCCACTCGCCTGTATGTGAACACAATAACGCAAAAATGCAGCGTGCAAGATGGAAAAAATTTGACGTATGATTTTATCAGCAACGTTTTATGTCTCTATGAAATTTTGGACTAATTTCATCTATTGGCTGATTGTATGTCGGTCTGTTTATTCGTGTGTATGAGAATACAATAACTCAGAAACGCAAAGAGCTAAGTAATCGAAATTTAGTATGTGGTCTTGTCACTAAAATTGTAGATGCTTGTCAAATTTCGGACCAAATTCGGCAAACGGTACACTGTCTCTGTATACAGAAGCACGATAACTAAAAACTGCTAAGAACTAGATGCATGAAATTTAGTACCGGGCTTTTACACCAAAATTAAGGACATGTGTCAACTGGATTAGAATTTAGACCCAATCGGTCATTGAGAAAGAAGCATTGATCTGAAATCTATACTCAATTTCCTTCATTATGCGACGAATTTGTTCACTAAACGAGCCATGTTGTAGAAATATAAGAGAAAGTAAAGAGTAAAAAAATCCTCCTGACATTTTTCTGTTACTTAGCAGCATTCAACTCCCCTGGAGATCTACTGGGCCTCTGTCGCAATAGTTTGCCAAGACGAAGTTTTCCAAGAAAGCAATACCTCCGCAAACGACGATAAAAACGCGTGAAGATTCATGAAAATTATTCTGACTACTTCCTCTTTTATTGAAAACATTGGTAACGATGTAAATCGAACTGCACGCAGAGACGAACTATTTAATTATTGTGTATAAAAATAATTTATTAAGTATATATGAAATTTTAAAACAATTGATCCCGTTTACCACCGGTACAGATTTTATACTTATCTATTAGGTTATTTAATTTTCGGTACGGAATTCTTACTCTCATAGATACCTGTTTGACTCCAAGAGAGAATGACGAACCCATTGTTTCAATTTCCGCGTGATCACGTGGTTCATCGCATCCGTGCTGAAGCTCCGCGACATCCGAAGGACAGCTAACAATAAACCAAATAAACATAAGCGATGTGGCCGAATAAAGAAGAACTCTTTTTGTTTATTCGCTCTTGAAAACGCTTCTGCGAATGGCTAATTGGAAAAGGTTGCCTTGAAATCCTCTTTATTACACTGGGTTTTATAGCGGCCTCTCGACCTTTGCTGATGCGATTCTAAGAGTTACATATGAAAAGCGTAAGTATTTTTTTCAGAATTAAAATATAAATTTGAAATTACCGTTTTTAAACACTTTTATTGAATTTGACTTGTATCATGTTTATAAAGATGGAATTTTGCAGTCGATTTTTCACTGACTTCCTGATGTACTTGAGAATTGAAATTTTCTACACTTGCGTATTCTCGTTGATTATACATTATTTAAATTTTTCTTCAGAACTTAATGGTCAGTTAATCATTAGTTAAATTAAATTTCGATTCCGCTTCAGGTCGTCATCTGGTAGTGAGTTTGAGAAACAGTAGGTATCAAGATTAAAAAGTAGAAAATAATTAAACTAAAAAAACTCTTATGTTTCGTACACTAACAAAAAAGTGTGTTTTTAAAAACTTTTTTAAAAAAAATTAAATTCCTTTAAGAAAGGCATGTTCCGTCACAGTTTTTCAAAACGGATATGATTACATCGGTTTTAACACAGTTTCGACGTTGAAATCGCGTTATTTTTTTCTTTGTTTCACCCGTATCGTCTATCTATGCACTTTATGATATACAGTACAATACATACGAACAGTTTATTGCAGTAAAGTTAATATTTATGATGAATTTTTGACGTTGCTATAAATATAACATCTTTTTTATAGACAAAAAGATGACAATCATCTGTTGAAAATAATTGATTCTAAAGAAGAAAAAAGTAAAGTGTCAACAAAAAAAGTTTCCCTAAAAATGAAAGTATAAGTGCTCTGACTACTAGAAGATGGAGAATGCCACGATAATGTGGGTTTTACATTAAATTTTTATCTTCCTCATCTCAAACTAATGATATATGAATAAAAATCGACATAATATGAATAAAAATCGATAAAATATGAGTAAAAATCGATATTAAACTAAAAATGAGATAACTATGTAATAAAAAAAAAGTAATGCAAGTAAAAAAAATGACAAAAACATTCTTCTTTAAAATTTGTATTTCCTGTTTCACCTGTGCCCATTATAAGCATGTTGACCTGTTTTAAAATGTTTTATTTAGCTTTTAGTCTGTTTGAAATGAATTCTCGGAGTTAAAGGTGGGTTTCACTCTATGAAAAAAAGGACTGAAATTATTAATGTTAATCTGTAATTTTTTCCTGTTTTTCTCTTGTAACAGAAGAAACATTTCGTGAGGATTTGAAAATATAGTCTTAATCGATTTCATACCCCAGTCAGATCAATGAACTAGTTCGAAATCTGATATCTACACTTCTATAGATCGAATATAAACATATCATTATCATTTATAACTTTTCTGAAAAATTGGAAAAAGCCAGTTGAGAAAACTTACTCACAGTGGCGCAGCTGCAATTTTTTCCGGCCGGGACGAAATTAAAATATCCCGCCCCTCCTTTACAACACATATAGGGCATATAAAACTCAAAATTGCAGAAAAAAATATTTTATTAGTAACGTAATTCAACGTTTGACGCCCTCGAACTCTGCAGATGGGTTTGCGAAATCACGCATCCCCCACCAGTCTTTACGTATCGGCAATTTAATGACAAAAGGCGAAAAATACGAATTAATTGCACTGGTTATTTCTTCTATACTTATAAAAGGCAATGTTTGTGTGTGTGTGTGCGTGTGTGTGTGTTTGTCTGCGATGTCCAGACGAATCTATCGCACTTACAGCCATGAAATTTGGCACACAGGTAGTCGTAATGGTGACTGAATGCACCTCGAAGCCGAAATTTTAAATTTTAATCTAGAATTTTTTTTATTTAATGTTTTGTGTTGTTTTGGTTGATTTTTCGCACTAATTTCTCAATAGAATAGTTACGAATAAGTTTACGATAAAAATATATACCCCATCGGAAAGAGCACGCGATTTCCGTTCTAATGAAGTTAGTTTTGAATTTCTAACGTAATTTACTGAATTTTGAGAATTTTTTTAAAAATTGTCACTTTCTCCTTATATTTTTAACTGTCAATGTTTTTTTCCCTCGCATCCAACGTTCTAATAAACCTATGATTTTCAGTTTTTTTATGGTAACAACAGAGGTATTTATCTCTCATTTAAAACAAGAACGGTTAAAATATCTTTGTCCGTTCGTTCTTAATAATTTTTTTTCTTAAAGGGTTAAAAAAATTCTTTTCGAATGAAGTTCTTTCTCCGGAACGGTGAGTTTCTCCCTGGCTACGGCTAGCGCCATCTGTTGGAATTATTCTCTCCTCAATTTTTAGCATGTTTTGCTAGGAATAATTTGAAATCATTTCGTTGGACGCAAGGGTTTAGTCGTAAATTAAGCAGTGCTGGAAGATTCTGACATGGGTGATAAGTTGGCTTTG
>BGPR01000210.1:764370-843815 GCA_013235015.1 Araneus ventricosus | reverse complement strand
CTTCTAACGTAATTCGCTGAATTATGAGAGAATTTTTTTCGTGATGATCTAAAAGAGTTTCTTTACCATCTGCGTAAAATGTGCCATAGCTTTTCACGCAAGCTCCAGGGGGGTGACGAAGGGGGTACTGTCGTGACCTTGAAACGTCACGGTACTGTGGTTTGAGACTGTATTGCATCAGCATAACTTGGATACACCATTGCTGTATATTAAAGATTTTCACGTTGCAATTTTTTTTTTATTATTGTTTTGGAATAACGTACTCTGTACTGCTTTTCTACATGTCATTATCGCGGGAAAATCAATGTGTATCTTTTGTTTTGATTTTGTTTCAAAACTTTTTCGTGTTATTGTGGGCGATTTTTTTTTCATGTTTTTGAAGTCCTGATTCCACGGGCAACGCCGTGCGCGTTCTGCTAGTAGTGTATATAAAAGGCAATGTTTGTGTGCGTGTGTGTTTGTTTGCGATGTCCAGACGAATCTATCGCACTTACAGCCATGAAATTTGGCACACAGGTAGTCGTAATGGTGACTGAATGCACCTCAAAGCCGAAATTTTAAATTTTAATCTAGAATTTTTTTTATTTAATGTTTTGTGTTGTTTTGGTTGATTTTTCGCACTAATTTCTCAATAGATTGGTTTCGAATAATTGTACGACAAAAATAGATACACCATCGGAAAGAACACGCGATTTCCGTTCTAATGAAGTTAGTTTTGAATTTCTAACGCAATGTACTGAATTTTGAGAAATTTTTAAAAAATACCCAGTTTTGGCATCAAGATGTTACTTTTGATTTTAAATTTGTTGCATCCGACTTTCTAATAACACTATTAATTTCAATTTTTTTCAGCTTATAACTAGAACGGTTCTGTCGGATTTAAAACAAGAATGGTTAAAATATCTTTTATCATTTTTTTTAAATTAATTTTTTTCCGGGCCGTTGAGAGTTATTTTTCTCGATCGAGTTCCAAAAGAGGCACTTCTTCCGAACGTTGATGCCAATTTTGATTGGCGGACGCGTAGGATACGTCATGACCTTCACCTGAATGAATTACTTCGATTATTATTTTCGGATTTTATTTATATTTTGCTTGCTGTATAATAATCATTTTCACGTTCCAATTTTGTAATATTGTTTTGGATTAACGTACTCTGTACTGTAGCGTGAAAAAAAAATAAGCAGGAAAATCAAAAAATGTGTATCTTTTGTTTTGATTTTGTTTTCAAAACTTTTTCATGTCATTGTGGGCGGTTCTTTTTTTTTCATTTTGTTAAAGTCCTGATTCCACGGGCAACGCCGTGCGCGTACTGCTAGTTATGTATAAAGTGATTGAACAATTGTGCCGCTCTCTTCTGAGTTATAAAATTGCTTTCCTGCATATGTGATTTTGCCGCTCTTTTCGAAGTGCGGCCCTCCTCTCCTCTTTAGCTACGTCACTATCTATTAACATCCATTTTACATGAGAGTTCTGAAAACTGTTTGAATTGCTAAATTATTTTCTCATTTTGAAACTACAAAATGATTAGTGGAAGGGACCGCGTAATTTTAAATCGTGGTCAATTGACAACAATGATGCATTACTTTCCAAACTTCCAGACTAAGATGAAGACCTTTGACCCTGATAGATTTGATCCGTACTATTCTAATGAAGCCAAAGCTCTATCTGGAGCCAATCCTTTTGAATGTCGACTTTTCGGATTAATACAAAATGATTTCTTCGAAGTATCTTTCTTGTAAAGTATCTTTGTCCGAGAATCATTCAGATTCTAAAAAACACACCAAGAGTCCAAAGTCTGGTGAGGCATGCAAATTTGAATAGTACGAGGTTTCCAAAGCTCTGCCATTTAGTGTTCATGTTTCTCTATTCGATTGACTGTTTTTCCGTAGTTATGAGCATAGAATTTGCACGTAATTCCAAATGAACTTTTCAAACATTTGAAGTTTGCATACAGCCTTTTTTCATTTTAAAATAGCCTTGATTGCCTAGAAAACAAATATGTTTGGCAATCTTGACACATTCCGTATTACCTTCTCACTTGTCAAAAATGCTAATCCTTTCTTTTTTGTGATTATAATTCTTGTAACGACTAGAAGTAATTTATTCACGGATGGCTTCATCTTTTGTAAGGTTATCAACTTACATACTCGCTTAAGGATAGCAAGTTAAGTCAATTTAAGGACAATATTTTAGGTTTATATAATGTACATAATAACCTTGGAACTTAATTAAAAAAGTGCTAAAATAAAGGTCTCGATTGCGAATCTTAAATTCATCTAACTGCAATCTAAAATATGCATGCTATGGCTTATTTCTGCGTTAACCCTTTATCTACTGACGGTACTTTAAAGTACTGCTTTAATCACGTTCATACCTTCGCAATATGGCCGTTTTTCCTGACAGTATTCACAAGAACACGGAGAATGGAGTTTCAATAACAAGCAGTAAATGGCAGCTGAAGGCACAAAGTAAAATTTTTCAATTATTAATTAAATTAATTAAGTAATTTTAATTAATTAAAAAAGTGTTTTACTCACTACCAGGGTTATTCTATATACAAAAATTATCTAATGATTAAAAAACAAAATTAAAAAGTTGCCAATAAGTAAATTCAGTAAATAAAGGGTTAAGAGATTTAATTTGAAATATAAAACAATTTTCAAACGAATTAATTCAAATCGTTTGAATTTTAAAATTTACTGCTGTCACGTTGCTCATTTCTGAAAAGTGTATTGGAGACCGATTATTATATGCCATAAACATTATTATCTGAGACTATATTAAGACAGAAAAAGGTCACAACAAAGGTAGACTGCTACACAGCATGAATAGTGTAATTTAACATGAATGCCTTATTTGATTCAAAATAAAAAGTCTGTTTGGAGACTTCGTCTTCTTTTCTAAGCTTAATATAACTTATTTGTGCCAGTGGCTAGTGGAGTCACTCTATACTCATGCGATATACATAGGATTGCCATAATTGTTTTGGTCAAAATCCGGACTCTCCGGGGGGGAGTTGAAGGGTTTCGGGGGCCAAGGTATATTATAAAATTCTAAAAGCTGCCTACGACCTTGTTTCATAATACTAGCACAGAACTTGAGGAAGTAAAAAAAAATTAAAACGTCAGAATGCAAGAAAAGACACAATTTTTAGTAATTCAAAATTATACAGAAAAACAGAATTAAAACAACGCTGCCAAAACTTTTAATTTTCAGTTTGCAATGGGGCCTGGATAAGGAGGTTCATCCACTTTCGCATCATCTCATCAACAATGGATGTAAACAATGAATTTTCTTTGATTACGATGAATGACGTCAGTTTTTTCGAATACATCAGATTTTCCCTTTTACAACTAAATTCCTCTCTCGCGGCATTCACTGGCGTAAATCTGGACATTTTGAAGATCCGGACACTAGTCCGGACGTGAGCTCGAAATCCGGACGTACGGTAACCCTAGATATACGGAAAAAGACCACCCATGCACATTATAAAGTGATTTTTGACTCCATTCCCATTGCAGCTGAAAAGGAAATGTGAAGCCATACTGTAGCATAAGGCAACGTGCAGAGAGGTGACATGCGCAGTTATATTTGTCTTGTGACTGTGACGTCACTTGCATTGGCACCACTATCTGATCCCGATACTCTTACTTGGTTTAGATTGGTTAATATTAACTTCCCGTTCTGAAGCAATACGAGAGCTGTTTGGGCACCTCGAAAATTTCAGCCGCGGCCAGAAGAGAAAAACGATACTTGGAACAGGCACCCTCTTCTCTAAACTTCCACGCCACTGATGCGAGACTCTTGACGTTAGATTTAGTGTGCATCAGGCCCACATACATAAGGTCTTCGGTAGAGTCGGGTTTTGAGCTAGGAACCCTTCAGGCCTGAAGCTGAGACCTGACCATCAAACAACCAATGCCCACGCTCACTCAACATTTAAGAAGAGAAAACAAGAAGCTTCACATTAATCTTCATTCAAGATAACAGTGAAGCAAGCGAATAAAAACCCTGTCTACCACTGATGTATGCGAATGATTTAAACGAATATTCTTTTTTGCTTTTAAAAATTATTGCTGTTACTTTCCTCGAATCTCTAGATGTGGTTCATTTGCGGTTGAACTAATGATAACAAGAAAAAGCTGGTAACATAAAAAGCACAAAGAAGAATATTGCATGGATCTCTTAACCTATTTTGTTTGCGGTTTTCTCAATTGCAATCGACTAGGCATTTACGTTCTTCCTCAGAACTATCACATAGCAACAAACTGAGACCTTCCACTTTCTTTTTCGAAATGCCTCCTGGTCGCTAAACCTGGCCTCAGGAAAAAAAATCTGACTTTCCTCTTGCGCATAAAAAAGAAACCTTGAAGTAAGTGCTCGAGCCGTTTCCTACAACCGCTTTTTATTAAGTCTGCACGAATTAACGTCGAATACAAAAACAAATCTTCGAACCAGACATAAAATCGGCAGAGCCGTTTCCAATCCAGGTATTCTTCGATTCCCAAAATAGCTCGGCGCTCTTCCTTGTTTATGGTGTCGTAATGGTGGTCCAATTAATTCAGTTGCACACCTCAACGAGCATGGACGGACGGAAATAGCAAAAGTGTTTCCGATAGGTTATTTTTTTCGGTGATTTCTAGTTCCACATGAGAGTGGAAACCGGTTCCCAAGAGCTCGACTCTTGTGGAATTCTCGGCGGGTGTTTTCATTCGGCAGTGTTGACAGGGAAGTACGTCCAGCTGTCTTCTGGTGGGATAGTTACCGTTGGAATTTTATCGCAGAGGTGATCGGACTTAATTATGTAAGTAAAATTTCTATCCATTTTGCATGAAAAAACCACGAATTTATTGACCTCTACAGTTTGGTTCCAATCCTAAAAAGATGCCAAAGTGTTTTTTTTCCTATTTGCATGGAATTAATTATTTCTCTGTGTTAAAGTAGCCATTCCTGGTCTATCGCCATTTCCATAATTTTTGTTTAAACGTGGAATTGTCTTAAGCTAAATAATCTCTCCTAGGATGGAAAAGAGGACTCATTTCTTTCTTATTCTAAAGTTTGCCTGTGTGCTTCTTAAGTTCATGAATTCTTAATTTTATTTAAAGATAAACGAATGGTTGATGATTTTGATCCTCTCTCACTTACGAATTCTATGTCATCGCAGTCTTGGACTCAATTATTTCTTCTTATTCTTTACCTCATCCTTTTTGTATCCGGAGACATATCCTAGAAAAGACTGAATATCCATTCTACCTTCCTTTCCTTTGCCTTTCCCTCCTTCACGAGACTATGAAATTTCAGCACGCTGCTACATTTTATAATAACTTTAAAAGCTCCAAAAAATTCCTTTCTATTTCAATTAAAACGTTCTCGACGACTAGATTTATCTAACTAATTTCCTCAAGACTAGTATGGTGTTTTATAAAAATGCATGCATGAAGTCTATAATGTTATCAACACAAGGGGAGAAATCAGTATAAAATTCCCTAAAGGATGGTATCAGATGGCACAGTGGAGAACTTCTAGGTAATTTTGAAATCATGTGATTTTTCCAACAACTATTTAATTGTAAGTTGATAAAAAATCCATAAAAATTATTTATGTTAATTCACGTTTATATTTAATAAAAAATTCTTCCATTGTTTAATTGGGCAGCAAATTAAAAAAAATAATGTAAATTCAGGCATTAACTATAAATCCAGACGTTTGCTGTATGTTACGATCAAAAGAAACCTGTCATTTTAAATGATATGACGGGAAGTGTTGAGACATATGCCACTTTGTTTTCTTGAGGAAAATTGTTTACGAAAAGAAAGCATACCTTATGGATGTATTCTAATAGCAAAATGATTTGAATATCTGTTTTGTGTACTGAATTTCTTGGCAAATGGTATTGCATGTTTAATTTGCAAAACTTTTTTGATGTACTCTCTGTTTGTTTATTGATTTATTTGCTACATTTAATTTAGTTTGGTGTATACAACAATCTATCTGTAGTAAAATTTATACAGATAATGCATAGCAAAATAAATATATAAGGATTAATTTTCAAATAAAAATAGCAAGAGTAATTGCTTAAAAGTGGATTCATCGAATGGAGAAAAGCATTAAATTTCTAAAAAATAATTATAAGCAAAGGTGATAATCTGTTCAATAAATTATTTTTTTATCTTTCGGATTCAAAATTTTCGGTAATTACCAATTAACTTGTGAATCCATGCGTAATAACGAATTGGATAATTATCAAAACCGATAAATATTACGCATAATCCTAAGTTAATTATACGGTTCAGAAGTCAACATATAATTTGATTTGGAGAATCAAACTGGAGAATCAAATCAATGAACTGTCACTTTCAGACGAAATTTCTTTTCATTAAAATGCTTTATTTTTCAACTTTCCAGTATGAGCAAGATTGTTCGAGAAATTTTAATCAGAACTTCCTCATTCTACTTCCACTTCCTCACAATAATCTTTCGCTTGTTGTTTTAACAACACTAATCAAATTTCTTTTCTGTATGCTTTGTATTGTGATGTAAAGTTTAAATGCTGAAATACAGTTAAATATTAATCTGCACCGAAAAGATCTAAGTAGACATAAAGTAACATAAAAACGCTTCAAAATTAAAAAAAATATTATAGATGCATTTTTATTAAAGATGGATTTTGTTTCCGAATTGTTATACCTTTTAGTACTTTCTACTGAAAAAATTAAACAAATGTATTTCCTTAAAAAGAAAAAAAGCTATTAATTTTTTAAAGGAAATTTTCTATAAATCTTTTAATATAGTCTATTATAAATTGTTTAGATATCGAAATTTGAAACAAATAATTAGTACTTTTATCTGAAATATATTTTATCTTTTAAGAACATTTTTTAGCCTCATTACTATTGAGTTGTTCTTGTTTTTAGTTTAGTTTAGTTTAGTTATATTAACTTCTCATTTTCAAGCAACACGAGGACTATTTGAGACGGATTTCGTAATTTTGAACCGCGGTTAGATGACGAAGACGAACCTGAGCTGGCATACCCCCCTCCAAACTTTTGCACCACGCCAGCGGTAGTACGTTTGACCCCCTAAGTATGATTGAACGTGCAACAGGCCCATGCACCTGGTGGATCTTCAGTGGAATCGAACCTGGAACCCTCCGGCTCCGAATCCGAGACCTCGCCTGCTGAGGCTTAGAATAGTGAAGCATAGGTGATTGAATTGTACCGTATTCCTGGAAGAGGGACTGGATGGATCATGCTGTGTTACATTATCTTTTGCAAACGAACGGATAATTAGCCTTGCATTTCCTTTTGGTGACCATTGTGCTATCCGGTTGTCACTCCCTGTGATTTTCGGTTGTGGGATCATCTGAAAAGGTGTTTTACAAAGGGAACTCTAATTATCGAGTCACACTGAAGGATCGCATAACACTTCAAATTCGACAAATCAGCGTTTAACTGCTGCGTTCTGTTGTAGCACATGCAATACAAACAATTGTTTTTTGGAACACTCGAGAAGTCAACTCGTTGAACTTGATGTATCGAAGATGCCAAAATAAAATTTGTAGTGGAAATGATTATTTCTGTAAATCTTTCCACTAATTGACTAGGCCACCTGCCTGCACAACGCAATGCTGCAGCTGGTGACGAAAATTAGAATTAAATTTCTTTGTATAAATCGATATCTCATGGTCTGAATAGCATGCAGACCAAATTTGATTGCATTGGTTTAACAGATTTTTTTTTCGATCGAGCTCCAAACATATTACATTATTTTATGCCCCCCTCAGTATATCGAATTTGTAACAAAGCAAATCAGTTTAATTTAATTTATAGCATAAGAAAGTCAAAACTCTGTTTTGAGTAAATAACGTTTTTCTATGCATTTTTCATTAAAAGGAATGCTGTTCTATTAATGAATTAATATCGTAAAAGAGTGAAAGTAATTTAAATGTAAATATTATCCAACTTTTTAATACTCGCTGATACATAATTTAAAATAATGAAAAGGAACACAATTGACAACATTGTGTAAGGAAGTGAATGTTACAAAAGTATTTGATATATTCCACTTATTAAATGCATCGCAACTTCCAGTTTATTTTTTATGGTAAAAAACACTTCTGTTTTAAAAATAGGATAATTGTCATTTTGTACGCCATCAGTTATATTAACCCTTAAATATACGAATTTATTTAACTTCCTAATTAGATGACACATCCCGTTTGGGACATCTTATTGCTTTTTCAATCTATATAAGGGTGTAAAGAACATCTGAGATATTTAAGCGTGTCCAAATGATTTATGTCTTTCATATTAATTGTTACTTTGACTTGATTACAGATTTCGATATCAAAAATTCGATAATTCGATTCATGTGTTATACTCGTCATTGTCAACGAAGGGTTTAACAAGAATTGTTCAATTAAAGTTCCAATTTCTAGTAGCTGTTAAAAATTGACGTCATAATTTTTAACCGCCTTCAAATGACGAGGTCGACATCTAACTCACCAAACTTCTACGTCATTTTATATTTTCACTTTTATAGCAAATTTTAGAGAATTACTTATAATCTAAACATAATATTTTTTATCGATTGAAATGAGAAAAGTAAGAGAAGTTTTTCTGTAGTCCAATCTGGTTTAATGGTATAGATTAGTTTAATTTTTAAGATTAATTCAATCTGTAAAGTCAAGTTATTGGAAAAATGCATGTGAAACTAAAAGAATGCTAAAAGTTTGTCGGATAAATGTTGTTCGGATAAGGATATCGAATATATTTTCTACATTTTTACAACTACATGTGAAATGGTTGTCTAAACAGCAAAACTTTATAATTCTTAATAACATAATAAATCAATAAAAACAAACAGGCACTCTGGATAAATTCTTGGAAATTTCTGGAAAGTTTACTTGCATTTTGAAGAAGTTCTTACAACTGTGCAAGTTCTATGCAAGTAACCCAGTGACATGTGATACATTGTTAAAATCTGTTTCATTGCCTCTTCTACATTTTATTAACGTATCATCTTTGTTTTATTTAATCCACGCACGTTCGAATGTACGTGCCATCAAAACTGCGAAATTTTCCTTAAAATGGAGTATTCTGGCTAAAACTCTGGATATGGAATTAAAAAAATTAACAAAATCATGGATTTTTAAAGAAAATAAATGCTTATAAAATATTTTGCTGGGTTTTAGAATTTTTAAAATGCAGTCGTAATCCTATTAATATTGTTTTAACGGTATACATCAAATAAAAATTTACCGATGCAGTACAAATAAAGTTAAATAGAAAGAAATCAAAGTAAAAAAATGACGTTTAAACACATTATCGAATTTTAGCTTTGCTTCGTCTAAATTAAAACAATTTAGATCAAATTATGTTTTATAGATAGGCTAATAAGTTATAACCGAATCGCGAAAAATTAATTTAACACTAGCAAACATTATAGCAAATTGCTTGCAATGCTAAAAAAATGGATAACTTGAAGTATTTATTATTTTTTCTATGAAAACCATATCGGTTAGTGTCGATTACAATTTAGCGGTTAAAAGTCTTAACTACATAAATTTACATAAGAGATCCAAGTGTTATAATAAAATCCGTACTGAAACATGCAGTGCTTATTTTCCCGGAAAAGCACAGTTTTGAAAATCAATTAAAAACAAAAAAAGACATCTATATTTGCCACAAAGTTGGGATTGACTTATTTGAAATATCACTCTTCTTTATAAATCATAATTATTCAAAATCTCGTGAGCCATTTCTTTCACTATTGTCCCGTTAAGTTCACAAAAATCACATACTATACATTTTGGTATAAATTTTCCTACAAAAAAATCTTGTAATTCTCTGTGACTTTTCTTTTAACCTAATGAAGTAAAAACATATTTCGAAATATAGGATTCGAATTTTATTGGTTAACACAAGTTGTTTTTTTTTGTATTCGCTTACTAGTCATTCCTCTTTAATTGTTTTTGTAACCTAACAAATATTTTCGTTTATTAATAAAGCGTGGGACGTTTGTGTCAATTAGGAGTTTCTGCTTATTAATGCGAAGACATTTTTTTAAAATAATTTTTTTATCTCCGGTTTTGTACTCAAATAACGGAAATGGATCAGAAAAATCAGTTTCGAGAGCTATTAATTAATTTTGTTTTCATATTGATCATCCTTAAATAATGCCAGATGTAAAACATATTTCTTTTTCTTGACACAAACACTGCCTTGGAAATAAATTGAAGATGTAACACTGACAATACAAAGTGCTTTCTTGCAAAATCACTTTCTTAAAAAACCGTTCAACACACACAAACATACTCTAACACATAGTTTTGGACAGAAATTTATACTTTTGATTACTTGAAAAAGATTTCATCTATTTGAAATTGGTAAATCTTCGTCAAGTCCTATCTTCAAAAGCTAGTTCGTATACAAACCATCTCAGTTTTCTGGTTGGAAATATGTGAAATAGTCTTTAAAATGGAATAATTTTGAAAAAAAGTATAAATTGTATATTTTGTTTCCGTCGATTCATAAAAATCTGTACATGCATACGCTGTTTCGTAAAACACTGTATTTTTTCACGAATAAACGGATGCTTTTATTCTGTTCCATACAATTCACAAACCAAGGCTTTGCAGACAATACCCGTCTCCTGTTATCTCTCGGACAGTATAATCAGAAATTGGCTCGGATAAGGCCTGTTTAGTGTCCGTCCTGAGGATATTTTATATTCGACTATGTTATACCATGTATCTTGCGATAGAAATAATGATTTATTGATGCCAGAATAAAGCAGAATAATCTCATGAAATGAAAAATTGAACAATATAAATGGTTGCCATCAAATGAATGAGAAATAAATTAATAATAAATGGAAATTCTGATATTTTTTGTGTCATAAGAGAGCTATTAAAATATTTACCTTATTTATTCAAATTCCTGCTGTTTTCATGCACGTGAGAATACTAATTTCAGCGTGAGTTGAATATTGTGTGAGTATGGAAGAGTTTTGTGTTTTGTTTATTTGGGGTACTATGGAGCTTCCATGGCCAGGACGGATTTCCGGTGTAATGCTTCGTCAAAGGGAAACTGGAAGTAGGAATGGGCAAAACCGAACCGTTAACCGAATTTTTTTCAGTTATTTTTTTGTGCCGGTTATAACCGGTTGGTTTTTTTTAAATCCAGTAACCGGGTAAAAAAACCGGGTCGGAGTTAGGCTCGAATTTAGGTTCGATTAGACTTAAATTTACCAAGTTATGAAGCTTTGAATTTCATCATCTTAGGCCAATCAACGACAACAGCTTCCTCGAGACGTTTGTTGGTTGGGGGATTACTGAAAGAGTCTTCATGAACATATAAATATTGGCCAATGGATTGATTTCCTGTAAAAACAGTATTAATAAAAAATTGTGTCTACAAGCGGCATTTATTTTTTTATACCCCCCCCCCCGAAAACCGATTATTTTGAGCGGTTATAACCGCCAGGTTAAACCGGAGGTGAAAAAAACCCCTGAAAAACCGAGAACCGGTTATTTTCGCAATAACCGCCATCCCTAATTGGAAGTGGATCCTCGGCACGGAAGCTCTTTCTACTCAAAAGGAACAAAACATAAAACTCTTCCATAAGAAAAGGATATCGAAATTGTTTAGCGTTGTGCGCGCCGTCTCAGTCCTTTCTTTTTTGGAAACACTTTGTGAACACAAAGTGTTTCTATTACTTGCAAATAATGACTTATTCATGTCAAAATAACCATGTATTCAGGTTTCAGACCCATGAAGTTCACAGTTTTCGCTACCTTCATTCACCTGTGTATGAGCACTGAACGTTCAACACCTATTAAGCAATAAATGCAAGTATTTCATTGAATGAGTGTTCATCTACGAAATCGATATCAACGATTGTCATTTTATTTGAAATGAGTCGACTTTTAATAAATGAGTTTTTTTATTTACTTATCATGCATATACTTCTAATTCATTCTAATGGCTTTGAAAAATCATTAAATGTTTCATTACACCATAAACAGGAAATGTCAAGCACTTTTAGAAGTGTTTTTATTTCTACACTGATGATGTCAAAGATAATGAAATGAATTTCCTTAGTGGAACGCTAATAAATTACGTATTATGAAATTCTGCGTCTTCCTCGACAGTATTAATGAATTGTGTCATGACAACAAGTGACTGACAGACATTAACGACAAATGGAAAGGAAATACCATATTGCAGTCAATGAATTCTATTTAATAAAACAGCTGAATATTTGTTAAGAGGAAAAAGCACCGTGTATTTATTTCATTTGTTCAAGTTAATAGTCTCAATTCACGACATTTTAATTAACATTCACAAAGAGAGACATGCAGTTACAAATATAAAAATTTCTGGTTAAAATGTTGCGAAATAATTATTATACTGTTAACTTTCTTAAAATATGTAAAAACTTTGCTGGAGAAAGGCTTTTTTTAATTAATTGGGTAATTCCTGTATGCCTGAAAAAAAAGAGAGATTCAAAGTTTTATTCGAATTGTAATGCGAGCTTCAGTTAAAAATTGGAGTTTTTTAAATTTTATTGGTGGATACAAGTTTAGAGTGTAGCTTTGAATTTCATCATCTTAGACCAATCAATGACAACGGCTTCCTCGAGGTGTCTGTTGGTAGGCGGATTACTGAAAGTGTCTTTATGAACAGATAAATATTGGTCATTGGATTGATTTCCTGCAAAAACGATACCAATAAAAAATTTTATCTACAAACGGCGTCTGTTTTTTATTTAAAAAACCCCGAAAAACGGTTATTTTGAGCGCTTATAACCGCCAGGTTAAACCGGAGGTGAAAAACCCCTGAATAACCGAAAAACGGTTATTTTCGCAATAACCGCCATCCCTACGGTGATGGCTGTTTTGTCATTGACCACAGTACCAGTGTTTTCATAGCGGCGAATTTGTCATTAAGGAACCGGATGCCCAGGCACGGCGGGAGTTTATTATTTTTAGTTACAAAAAGTAATCTGATATCGAAGACTTTTACTTTTTTCTGAAAAACTTTCATAAAGCTAAATATTTTGCAGCAGTTTTCTTCATTCCCCAATTTTTGATCCTCTGGCTGAAATAAAGTTTTTTCATCATTAGTTTTATACGCTGCATTTTTATTACCTTCAAAAGAATAAATGCCTTAAAAACCAGAATTAAGTCAGAATATCAGTAGGCTTCCAAATCCACGGAAAACTGGTGAGGCATAGTCTAATTGTGTTCTTTTAAGATAATAAGTTTTTTTATACTAGCATTTTCAAAGTTCCCATAATAATTCTTTATGAGAATTCAATACAATAATGCTTATTGAGTGCAAGTAACTTAATAATCTCCTAAAAGAAGTTATTTTCATGGATAAACCTAACATCAATTCTAAATGAATCCATGTCGATTTAACTGTTAGCAGATGAAGGACACTGTCAAACTCAACCCAGTTACCAATGCTGGTTGATATTTACACAATCATTTGTAAATAGCCTAGTGATTATCTAATTTAGATTAGCATATTGTGTTTAGTGTCGATTGCAGAAACAAAAGAAATCTGTTCAGTAATGCACTTATTAATATGCTGGTAGAATTAATTATGGAAATGAACTAATTACGCGCAACATTCATGGTAGTAACTTGAAAGTATTAATTCTGAAAAATCATCACAGCTTTGTGTTTTAAATTCTTTTAAAAAATATCAAGTAAAAAAAGAGAGAAAAAAATCAAAAGAAAAAAATAAAATGATAGGTAATACATAATTTTTAGCTGCAACTTTAACTGTAGTTTAAAAAAAAACCCATCATTTATTGAATTTTCGCTTTATTTACGTTTTCAGGGCTTTACTTTTTACTTTTTGAAGAGTTATTTATGCTTACATTTTACTAATATGAGTTTTAAGAATTTTAATTCATGTAAGTGGAATGCATCAACAAATTATTCTGAATCAATGACAAAATAAGTTATGGCTTAATGGAGTTTAGTGACATTTATAATCAAATTAATCAATCCAGAGAATAAAGAAAGACACAGTTTTCTGCTTTTTAATAGCATTATTGAGTAAACGTAGTAATTTTAGTAAGTAAGAATTTGGATGAAACGAATGAAGTTATAAGTTCAGATCATTAGCTTTTCAACTTGTTCTTAAGCAATTACTCACCAGGGGTGTAGTGGTGACGGAACGTCCTATCATTTGATTCCCACATTCAAAAAGCACTTAATAAAGCCAAAACCATGAGTTTTACGCTCGGAAGGTTAATTGCTCGAAAGAGTAAATAGCGATTAAGCACAAGCTTTTTCTCTACAAAGAAATTCTAAGACCCATCCTGCTCTATGGTTCTCCCATTTGGGAAACAACTTCCATCAAAAACCTGCGTAAATTGCAAGTATTTCAAAATCAGCAGCTCATGAGGATAGTTGACGCCCCTTGGTATTTTAGACGCAAGGTCGTTCATAATGACCTCAAAATTGACCCTGTTTTGGATTTTATGAAAATTATTTCTAAAAATCTTTTTTGAAAAATTACCCCAGATTCCCAACGAACTGTTGCAATTATCCCCATATGATCCAGCCGTTCCTAGTTCTCGAAAGAGACCCAGATCGATGCTTAATTGCATATTTGAAAATTTCTATATAATTAAAAGGCGTTGGGGTGTGAGTGTGGTCGAAGACCTCAAAATTCACGTTTCGACCTTAATCAACCCGCTACGTTGTGCAAAACCGTGTTTTTACCGAGAGCTCTAACATCAAAATGATCACCGATTTCCTACCAAATTGTTTTTGTTTCAGTCCATTTGAATCTAATTTTCATTCTGTAGAGTTGCAACGCAGTAACTTAAATGAAAAAACGGATCTGGACACGGAAACCCCCCTTTTCCAAATTTTCACATCGCACTAGCATCTTGCAGTGTATTTCCGCTAAAGTTTTAATCTAATCAATAGCATTAGCTTTGCCCAGCATCTAGTTGCTCCCCTCAATTACTTCATCTGATTTAATATTTCAAATTTGAATTATTATATGACAAATTTAATTAAAAGACCAAACCTTAATTAAATGTGGAGGAGCAATTTGGATGCTTCTCATCCTCGCAGTACAGCATTTTTCATGAGAAATAAATAAGAAAAAATTTTAAAACATCCTTAAAACAGCGCGATTTTTGTCACCTAGGTTAGAGCGTTCCGGCACAGCTTATTTTGCGACTGCATTCCTGGCACTCCCCTTACCAAATTTTAACGCACGAACCAAATGATAAATACGAGTCAACTGAAATGGTAGATAACTTCATTTAATCGTTTGTAAGAGTAATAAGAATGTATTCAAACATGGATTTTTTGTAGTGAATATCTTTAGAAATTATTCCAATCTCAAAATATTCATCAAGAAATGTACTGCTTCACAAGAGATATTTTGCATCAATCTCAGAAAACCCAATCCTCCCGCTGGTGTGGTGCGAAAGTTTGGGAAAGGGGTGCCAGCTCAGGTGTCGTCCTCGTCATTTGACCTCGGTTCAAAATTACGAGGTTCGTACCAAAATAGCCCTCGTATTGCTTCAAAACGGGTCGTCAATATAACTTAACTAAACTCAGAAAGGCTAATGTAGTTAATTCATGCCTCATTACACGTCAAATGCGTTGAGTCGAATTATTTTTAAATCCATTGTGAATCATGCAAGAAACAAAGGACGTGACGTAACAGCACGATCTAACACAACGTGCAATGAAATGCTAGATTACATGCGCAGTTATGTTTGGAGTGATTTCATGAAAGTCTTCTACCTTCAGTCAATGATAAAGGATTATTAACCCTATGAAAATTGTGGAAGGAAAAAGAAATAAAAAAGAACAATGCCCGATTGCCATTAAATTCAGAAACTTATCTTTTTGAAAATTTTATACAACGATTTAAAAATGTTATTGTTTTCTGTTTACCGGCATGTTGCATGATTATGGGAATGAATCTATTGTTGTATTGATTGAGATCAGCTGCCTTACACAAACTGCATCAGTTTTGTAAGTGTGGCTTGATGGAGCGGAAAGGTATCTTTAGACAACGGTGTGAAGATCGGAGTTATTAAAGAGGCCGAGAAGCATTTATTAATAATTTTTACCCCTTGTAAGACGGTAAACCGTGAAGTAAAAATACATCAGATTTTGGAAAGTGACGCCTTCCCGGCTGGTCGGAAACGTGATAAGCTATTTTCAGAGTCGCCTTTTGCTTTATTTCCTTTGAAGGATTAGTTTGAAATCATCGGCAAAACACAAAACCAGTCAATGATAGAAAATCATATTTTTTACGAGTTATTATGCATTCTAAATTATTTTAAGCGTTTTTCATTTATTAAACGCCTTTTTAATAGTAGAAATAAAAGCAGTTTTTTAACTGATGTTTTGAGAGTGAAATTTTCCTTCCTTGTATTTGGAATGAAAAATTTATATTCACTAAATATCTGCTGATTTTCAGTTTGAGTTTTTTTTGAAGTGAATATGGCCAAGAAAGGAAACATGAAGATCATTGGCGAATCCAGGATTCGGAGGTCATAAAAGTTTAGTATCTTAGTGACGAATATCAAACCTCATGGCTTATGTAAACGAAAAACACCTTAACTTTACAGACTTTCCTCATCTGACAATAAGAATCATAAAGAACACTACAATACTTTCGATAATTTAATAAAAAATACAATGAAATAACTAGCCAAAAAATGTTTTCGACCGCGTCAATGCTACAAGTGGAATGACTAGAAAAGTAGGAAATTTTCGAGCCTGTCAAGCCAGGAAGCAATGTTGTCACTATTTTTTTAAATGAAAATTAAGAACAAACAGCTGTAGCTATTTTAAATAAAACCAAGAATTTTTTGTTTAGCTCTGGGGGGCTGCAGCCTGATAGCCCCCTGGATTCGTCACTGATGAAGATGAATTTCATTATGATTTCCGTCTGACTGAATGAGTATTATGAGGACATCCCTGGTATTTATTATTTTCTCCTAGTCTATTGTCTCTAAACTCCCTCCCCCACCTCATCTGGTCATAGTAGGATCAAAGGAGAATTCATGTTAATTCAAATTTTTCTATTTTCAGTGTCATGACCTGAAGTATTCCAACATATTCCGTAGCACGAATCGATATTTCGCTTTGCCTTGGTTATCTACGTTTTAACAAGCTACCGCAAATCTGTAAGAAAATAGGATATTGTAACCGATTGCTTAAATGTACGAATTGTTAGAGCAATAGTTTCCGAAGTCATAACCGAAAAACATAAAAATCGCAAAATTAAAAAATAGTGAGCAAAAACGGTAATGTTAACCATCAGTAGAAAATATCACTTCAGACAATTTTAGAGAAATTTAATTGCCGGCAATCGGGATTATTTAATTGCAAACCATCATTGACCACAACTGGAATAATTTTTGATCGCAGGTTATACGTTCTTTGTGTTGAAGTATAGGGAAAAGACGAGGAGAGAACTCTCCCAATTTTTAACATTTACAGCAAATAAGTAATAAATGTAGCAAGTTAAAACGTCGTATAAATGTGTTTTGTAGAAAATGATATAGGATTTTTTTTTCTTTTACAAATTCCCGATTTCAAATTTAAACCACTCACGCCAACTGGCTAGCGTATGAAGGCAGAAAGTCATTAACGACAGGTGGAGATCATTAAATTTATATTTTATGAACTATTTTAGATTTTTAAGGGATTGAACAAGAGTGTAAAACACCACTTTATTATATTATATTTAACCATAAATCTCAGAAAGTCTGTCTTACTAACTGCAAAAGACATGGTCGGTGTTGTGTTCAGAGCGTCAGGTTTCGAATTCAGACTTTATTCGTCAGTTATTACACACACAGTTCAGAAACGTTCACATTTATATTCAATTTTCCGCTGTTAAGGATCAGTTAAGCTGTACTGATTAACACAAATATTTAACAAGGATGTAACATTCAACAAAAAAATAATTGAACATGAATTTAAACACAGTCGCAACATTAGTCTAATACGTGCTTTTCTTATTCTGGTGCTTCGACGAAGAACGACAGCAGTAGGCATACTATCTGCTGTATTTGGATGCACGGTCGATGATTTAGATCTATGTTCAGGAATTATTGCGGTGGGTGTAGGTTCTACTTCATCAGTAGGAGCAAGATAAACTGGAAGCAACTCTTTCTCTGTAGTAGGAGGAGTAGACTCTGGAATACTTGGAAACCTTAATTCAAAGTCTGAGCTCAGAGGGATATTACTTCCTATGGATCTCATTTGATCAATATGCCTACAATGAATTTGGTTAGCAACTTCTACTTGATAATTAAACATTTCCCATATGTATTTGAAAAATCAAGTATGGCTACTGTATCTCCGGCGTCAAATTGATGCACTGGTGAATCTGTCGCTTTTTCATACGGTGTTTCATTTGGGTGCAATAAATTTAGGCGTGTACGAATATCACGACTTAAAAACATCATAGCTGGATATTGGTGGGTGGTAGAATGTGGCGTTTTACGATAAAAACTTCTGCAATTTATAGTCTACTATCAAAATCAATTTTAGCTTGACGCATAGTATCTTTAAATGTTTGAACAAATCTTTCAGGTTGTCCGTTAGAACAAAGTACGGACTTGTTTTAATATGATAAATGCCATTTTTCTTTTAAAATGTTTGGAACTAATTAGAAATAAAGAATCTACCATTATCCAACATTAAAGTTTTGGGTAAACCATACCTACAAAAGAACGATCTTAATATTTCGATCGTTTTTCCACTAGTGATAGTACTCATTGGAAATTCTTCAGGCCACTTCGAATGAGCATCTACAACAATTAAATACATATAATTCATGAATGGACCCGCAAAATCTATATGAATTCTTTCCCATGGTTTCGAAGGCCATTCCCAAGGATATACCATTGTTTTTTGCATATTTCGAACACTGAATACAATTTCTAGATAAGGATTCAATTTCTCGATCAACTCCTGGCCACCAAAAGTATAAACGTGCTAAAACTTTCATTTTACAAATTTCAAAATGACTACAGTGCAATTCATTTAAAATAATCCTTAGATACTTTTTAGGAATTAAAACTCGATGACCGTAAAAAATAACCCCTTTTTGTAAACTGTAATCACCATCTTTCCCAAGAAATCTTAATCCTGTTATTGAATCTCCGTTTAACAATTTCTCATATAATGGTTTAACCTTCCAGCGGGCGCGCTTACGCAAATTTTACGACATATCGTGCATCCTATTACCTATATATATCGTGTTATTTTACAAGAATAAATGCAACTTTTATTTATGTTATCTGTATTTATTAGCCTAATAGTAAACAAAGATTTTATAAATAAAATTGCACTTAAATTTATAAGAACGATATAAATATGTAATACGATGCACAATTCAAGTTTCTTTTCCAAACGCGCGCCCGCTGGAAGATTAAGTCGCAAATCAACTTTCGTTATTCTGGATAAATCTCTAGAAATTACTAGCATAGTCCCAATCTGACCAATTTCAAATGCATCTGCTATATCGGCTGTCACATCAGAAATTACTTTTAAAGGCAATCGCGATAAAGCATCTGCATTCCCATGTTTCTTAATTTCCTGATACTTAATATCATAATCAAATTCACCAAGAAAAATTGCATAATGTAATAACCTAGTTGCACTCAAAACAGGTAAATCTTGTTTAGGGCTAAAAATATGAACTAACGGTTTATGGTCTGTTAACAATATGAATTTTTTCTCCAAACTATTGCTAGAGCCTCTTTGTCAATGTGGCTATAATTACGTTCCGTTTTTGTTCAAGTCCTAGATGCAAAAGTTATTGGTCTCTCTATTCCATCATCACAAATGCGCGAAATTACAGATCGAAGCCCATACTGTGAAGCGTCCGTGCCGATAACGACACGCAATTCTGGATTGTAGGGGAATCAAAACTTTATTAGAAGATATTTCTTCCTTAACTTTTTGAAAAGTTTTCGAACATTCTTTGGACCGTTTAAATTTAACACTCTTTCTAAGCAATTGATTTAAAGGATGCAACATTGTTGCTAAGTTATTTAAAAATTTTGCATAATAATGTTAACTAACCTTAGAAAAGACTTCAATTGTGTTACATTCGTAGGTTGAGGTGCATCTAATATAGCTCTCACTTTCTTTTCGGTCGGATGTAACCCATCTTTATCAATTAAATGACCACAGTATTCAATTTTATTGACCCAAAACTCGCATTTGTTTAAATTAACATGTAAACCATGGTACTGTAATCTTTTCAGCACCTCACGTAATCGTTTATTATTAACTTCGACTGTCGGACCAGCAATTTTAATGTCATCTAAATAGACATCTACCCGAGGTGTATCTTTAAAAATCCGTTCCATAGTACGTTGCCAAATACTGGGAGCGTTTTAATACCAAACCATAATCTTTTACAACGGTATAGATCTTTTGTAGCATTTAATGTTGGTAATTTTTGGTCTTGTTCATCTACCTCCATATGTAAATATGCTTGCGACAGGTCAATTTTCGAAAAAACTTCCCGTCTGAAAGTTTAGCCAAAACATCCTTCATTCGAGGCAGCGGATAATCGATATCCTCTAAAACAGAGTTTAGGGTTACTTTAAACTCTCCACAAATTCTTACACTACCATCAGGTTTTATAACTGGAACAATTGGAGTAGCACAATCACTTTTCTCTATGGGTTCTTAAATTTCCATGTCTACCAATCTCAATCTGATTTTCAATTCGAGACTGGATAGCATAAGGAACAGGTCTTGGTTTGAAAATTTAGGTTGACAGTTTTCTTTAATGTAAAGCATAGCTTTAAATCCTTTAATTTTACCTATACCCTCTTTAAAAATATCAGGTTACTCCGACAACGTAACAAGGATTTTCTCGTTAAAATTGTTACAATTTAATCCTTTACTTACAGTTTTTAATTTAATGCTTTTTATTTCTTTCCAGTCAAGTCGGAAGTTTCTAAACCAATCAACACCGAATAATGGATCAACTTCCCGATCACATAAAGAAAGCTTTAATCTTTACCTGATCTTTGCATTTCACTACTACAGTTGTTTCATAAACTGTTTAGTTTGAGGCGATACTTTACGAAATTGACGTACTGACATAACAGAAATGCATGCACCGGTACCCAGCTGCATTTTCACAGGTCTATCTTTAATAAAAATATTTAAAGTTATTTTATCTTTACTTTCATTGATATTAATGGTATAACTCTCAGTTTCGTCAGTTACTAGGCGTAAGTTTTTCTTTTAGTTCTGCAATGGGGTTCAGTATGACCTTAAAATTTACATTTTTTACCTATCAGGACACGCATTAGCAAATACAATGAGCTTCTGCACCGGAAACACCTACCTCTAAATGTCCGCCTGGTTTTGTCTCATACCGGTTTCAATTAGCGGTTTTGTTGACAATCAAAAAATCAAGAAATACCACGAGAGCACTAGAATTTCGTGCGTGATGCACTTTATGTAAACTTTTAGAATCAAACATGGTATGAAGTTCATCGGTATCTCTTGCAACCGTCTCCATTGCTATAGTGATGTTTATAGCTTTTTCATAAGTGAGGTCCGCTTCCGACAATAACTTCTTTTGTATAGCTTCGTTTCGTAAGCCACACACAAATCTGTCTCATAGTCTATCGTTGAGAAACTGTCCGAACTCACAATTCGTTGATAATTTCTTCAGCTGGGCACAAAACTCCACAACACTCTCCCCGTCCACGTGGTTCCGCGTATGGAAAGGAAAGCGCTCCGAAATAACTAGTAGTTTCGGGTTCAACTGCTTCTCCAGAATAGCAGCCAATGCTTGAAAACTTTTATCCTTTAGCTTGTCAGGTTCGACGAGATTCCTCAATAATGCATAGGTTTTAGCTGACAACATCGTAATTATGGTCGGTACCTTCTTATCGTCTGGCACATTATTCGTCTGGAAGAAAATTTGCAATCTATCCAGATACGAAGCAAAGGTTTCAACTTCTGCGTTAAAAAGTTCCAGCGGTAGTAACCGCGATCCCACCACCCTCGTCGTCAGTGCTGTGTTCAGAGCGCCAAGAAACAACTCCAGGTTTCGAATCCAGACTTTATTTGTCAGTTAAGTCAAGTCAAGTCAAGTTAAAGAGCGTTTATACTGGCTTATGCTACACGAAAATTGGGGCTTTGTGAGTGATCCTTTAATTTAAAAAGTTATCTTCAAAAAGATTGGTACTTTCAATTATTTGTCAGTTATTACACAAACAGTTCAGATACGTTCACATTTATATTCAATTTTCCGCGGTTAAGGATCAGTTAAGCTTTACTGATCAACATAAATATTTAACAAGGATATAACAGTCGGTTTCTATAAACATTCGAAACGACAATGAAAGATATTTCAACCTTAAAAGATTCAATCACTGTGATTTAAATTTGTATTTCTTATTATAGTTTTTGCTAAAGTGAGAACACAAACTGCTGTTTTATTCTTTTGTATATAAAAATTCAAAAGACGATTTATTTTAAATTCAATATGAATGAAATATTAAGCTTATAAAAAGCTACATTATTAAAGTATGTTTTATGTTACCTATGCTTATGATTTCACTAATTTTATTATTTTTTATCAGTAAATATCGAAAGAGATAAGGCTTGTATAGTCGTATTGTAGGCATTATGAGATTATTACTTGTGCAGTATCGTAGTATCAATAGCAATTTTCCCCAAATTTTTGTATTTGATAGTCAAATTTCCATATACATTTTAATATCACGCCTTTCCAATAATTTTTGTTAACTTCTTCCAATGAATTTTCAAATTATAATTAATTAATATCAAACACTTTTCATGATACTTATGCATTTACCTATTTTTTGTTTAAATAATTAGCCATTTCGCATATTCGAAACTCTTCTTGTTATTTCATGCTTTTGGGGGGTTGCTCACCATGCAGGTTAATAATCATTGATTTTTACACCAATAACTGCATAGAAAAATGTTTTTTAAAATTAAATCAATATAATTTTCTCATCATCAAACGATATTAGAATCACCAAACTGACCTCGGTTGTCTCACAGTTCTTAACACTTTTCTTTGCTTAAGTTTAGACATAAAAACAAGAAAAAGAAAGAAACCTAAGCAATCCTTTAAAGAGTATAACGTGGTTCAAGGATTTAAACCTGAATTATATTTTGTTCAACTTTTTATGAGTAAGATTTGCTCCTCTAAATTATAGTAACAAATAATAACTACTTTCGCATCCACAAACAATGATCTAAACTAATTGGTTCCTCTAAACTTTTGACAGATATCAAGTTTCCTAAAGGAAAAAAGTTTATAATAGCAATTCTTTACACGTTTAAATAATACGAAAAAAATTTAACTCTGCCACTTTTTGACCTTGAATTCTGAGCGTTATATCCACAGTCAATATCAAACATTATTGTCCTTGAATTGTTGGAAAACTGACACAATGCATAAGAAGATGTACTCTTACAATGAAGAATTGAATTTCTGCGGTGTTTAAAAAGAGAGTTCAGTTCTATGCAATTATTATAACGTGTTTTAAATTTACGACTTTTTACTAGTAAATAGAGTAAATTTATGTAGCCACTAAGTAAACGTCACCGTGCATATAACATCTAATTGCATGTTTTCTTGCGTTGTTCTACGATTCATTAATACAAGCAACAAATGCAAGCTATGGATTTCAAAATTAAATTGGCGCTACGCATTGAACGTGTATCACGCGAATATGAATTGATTTCATTCTTTATTACATTCTACTCCTACTATCTTCATTGCATTTTTAATGCAGAAGTAAAAGTATAATTTTATACAGAAGATTAATCAAAGAAATGAATTTTTTTACTTGCGTATAAATGAATTTCAAAGTATTTGTTCGCTGTTATTACATATACCGAGTGTTACTTGACAAATTTGAAATAATATAAAGTAAATGTACCTTTATTCAGGTTGCCAGATGCCCTCCCCCTTTAGAGTTGTCAGGAAAAATACAGTACCTTGTCGGTTGATATCAAATGTATATTAAATTAATCTAACCGAAGTTTTCACAAATATAGAAGGTATTCAGGAATACTGTCCTACCACCAGGGTTTTCGCAAGTAGACGTGTCAGAAAAGGAGGGAAACAGGTATAAAATCGGCCTCAACATTTGGCACACTAAGTGCACTTCGTTAGGCATGAAATTTGTTTCGCCTGTTTGCAGATGTTTTTACACGTCTGTTAAACAAAAAATTCTTATTAAACTGCATTATATTATAGATAAACTTAAAAATTCCTTGTCATTTAAACTAGGAAATAATTTTGCGCAATTAAATAATTTTGTGCCCTCCTTTAACGATCTTTCTTCCACTGCTCTTTTATATTGTTACAAGCTGATATGGCTGGTGTTGCTCGGGATAAAAATATTTTCAAGTCCAAGTCCTTATAATACTTTCAATTTACTAAAAGTGTTTTTCGCGGAAGCATCTTTCGTTGATTTTCTTAATCAACTGAACCTTTGGACAAGCAGTGAAACTCTTCTTCTTTTTCTCTCCTTAGTTTGAACCACCTGGCAAGAATCTCGTAGTCCTTCATACTCCATTTTCCCCTTCCCATCATTGCTACGGCAACAGCAGAAACTCTTTCATATCTTTTATTTTTTGTCATTATCCAGACTACAATTCTCTTCGCTTTAGTGTTTTCGTCACTGACCGGAAAAAACTGCATAGTGTTCTTTCTTTTCTCCTTAGGCCCTCTCCCTCCGGTAGGAAGTGGGCTCAACAATCTTGAAGGATTTTAAATACTCATTATGATCATTAAAAATTTGTAAAATTAAATGAAACATCTTGGAAAGAGAGTAATTAACATCATTGTGTTGTGGCGCAAACATATTGAAAGAGGAACATATATAAACATATAAGAAAGGAACATATTGAACAAACATATTAAATAAAAGCTAAATAAAATTTCTGTCTTTCTGTTAACATTCAAAGAAAACAATATTTTTATCATAACTTTCACAATGGCAAAAATATCGGAATGAAGGATTTGATAAAACGATCAATGGTTTGAATTTAATTATAATAACAGAAAGCATTGTTACGAATTGTTTATGAAATAAATTTTAAATGTTTATTAAATTAGGAAAAAGAAGGCATAACATTTGATTTGAAATCATTAAAAAGATGATTTTCTGCTCTTTAAGATGGTATGTAAATAATTTATGTGCAATATATTTTTCTTAAATTATTGGCGAAAAACTGAGATAAAATGCTGAAAACTGGCTTACTTTTCGTTATTGAATTAAATATCTTAGGAAGTAATTTTTTTGAAAGAGTATAATTAATCTAAGAACGGACCCCAGATGGCAGGTGCAAATTTCATGTCAAGACTATTCAACTTTTAGGAGGAGTTCTCGCGACAGACAGACCGTTAGAACATCTTTTTCCCCCCTCCCTTTTTCCTCTTCCTACGATAGGAACCGGACTAAGTAGCCTTGAAGTCTTAGCACACACTCATTAGGATCAGTTAAAAATTTGTGAAAATTAAACAAAACATCTAGAGAATAATTCACTAACGTCATTGGATCACTGTGTAACCGTATTAAAAGCTGCAAATGCTACGACAACAGGAAACCAGAAGTGAAATGTCTCCTTTGTTGTTTATGGTCAAAGAAAGCAATATTTTCTTATATTAACTTTAACACTGGCAAATGTCCGCGTGCGAAACAGTAATTTGACTTGAGTTTATTTCTATAAGAATAAAAAGTATTATTAGAATTTGCCTTAAAAATATATTTTTAAACCTTTATAACAATCAGAGAAAGCACTTCATCGCAATGGAATTAATATCATTAAAAAGATAATTTTCTGGTCTTTAAAATGGCATAAAAATAATTGTTGTCTAATAAATATTTCAAAAGTTATTGACAAAAAACGTCTAAGAGCGGCTAATTTTCTTTATTTAATTAAATATCTTAAGAACTAATTAACTCTGCAAGTTGAAAATAGCACCGTTAACCTAGAAATGTTCTTTAGAATGTCGTGTGCAAATTTCATGTCGCTACCGTTCACCGTTTAGGAGGAGTTCTTGTGACCGACCGACAGACAAATACATGTATTTTCTGCTTTATATTATAGATTATAGTGACAGCAGCAACGGGAAACCGTCAATCTATTAAAACTATGACCCTCTAGATACTAAAAAAGCAGTTTTAGATATTTTCTTGAAGATTCATACGGTTTTAAGAGAAGAAAACTTGCGTTTTAAAACCAGAATTTTTATATCATTTTGTTTAAAAATAAATTTTGAATTGATGAAAATTATAGTTTTCAAGAAGGAACTTATGGTTAGGAAAAAAGATTAGAAAGAAAGTTTTACTATTTTAATCTAATTAATACAATTATAGCAAAAAGTAAAGACACGCAATTCAGCAAAAGCGTTAAAATATAAATAAATCAATAAATAGGCAAAATTATAACCTTACTAATCACTCCGAATCACTTGAAATGTCCTTGCTTGAAGAAGAGTCTGAATCGCTACCAGATAGATTAATAACTAATTCGTCCACGATTTCTTCCATCAGTTCGTCTTTTTCAAAATAATTATTTTCTACCTTTTTAATGTATAAACGAAAAACTAAACTAGTTCCTTACCTTGAGATAAGACTAGCATTGATTATTTCTACTGTGGATAACAAAGAAATAAACTAAAATTGTCATTTACTAAAACTATCCTAGCATAATATTTGTTGTTTATCCCTTATAAGTGGTATTTTTAAATATATCTGTTCTTTTTTACAACATTACTACAAATATTATTCGAATTATGAAATGAATGATTATTATGAAATGGGAAAAGATGGATAGAAACGGTTTTCTGAAAGCCACTAGAAAACTAAGTTTGGTTTTTATGAGATTGAAGAGAATTAAATGAAATGAGCAGAAAATTTAAATCTGATGTAAAAAAGTTATCATTTTGAGCATGAAATAGCTTTTAAGCATACTTGCAGACGATTTTTATTAAATAATTATTTTTGTTGATTTAAAACTGCCATCAAGAAGTTGTTCCTATTTTGAATAAATATTAATTTATTCAAATTTGTTTGGAATGAATATTAACTTGCATGAAAAAGAAATAACAGACGATTTTTATTGAAAACTATCTTCATATGCTTCATTAAATCTGCTTTTTTGAAACATTGTGATTAAATTTTTCTCCTTGAAGGTTTTAATATTCAGCAGTTTAGATTTACTTTGTCTTTATATGTAGTTAAGAGCCTCTCAAGCTGATTTCAGCGACGGATAAAAGTGAAGAAATCAATATTCCAAGAAGTCATGAGAAAAATCACCTCAGATGAGGGAAACATTGGATATAGATAAATTCATCTTGATTTTCATCTCCTTGTAAGTCGTATCGCATTAAGATAAAAATCAATAAAGTCGTGTTAGCTGGAAGTGATGTAATAAGATTACTCCGAAATTTGTCTACTTATAGCCAATTTGGAAACAAAAGCAAAAGAAAAAAGTTGTATCGACCTCCTTCGAGGCTTAAAAATAAACTTGTCAACAAATATAGACAGGAGAAGGGGAAAATCAGAAAAAAAGGAACTCGTTTGTAATCCCTAGTGGCGAAAGTGGTTTCCTTTGCTTGTAGTAGTTACGGTATACATGAAGCGTAAAATAGTGTGATGTGTTCTGGAACGGTGAACTGACCGTGTCGATTAAAGTTCGAAAGAAGAACCTTTTCTAAATTTTCTGCAAAGATACATCGTTTGCTGAACCTGGTGATGACAGTTCGATTTGAAGTCGTCTGCTCAATGTCCTGATAGAGATTTTTTTCATTGTCCTGATAGAGATTTTTTATGCAGTTATCTATAAAACTATTTAAAATAAATTTACATTAATAGCATATGCAAACATCGTTGCTAAAATGCTTATATTTCTATAATAAAAAAATAAGAAAACATTTTGCTGGTGTCTGTTGGTGAAAGGATAAAGTATATCGGCTTTGCTTTTATGTGCAGTGAGTAAGTAGCCTTTTGTATTTGTAATTAGTTTTTATTTTGCTTTGTTATATAACATCATGTGTTTGGGGGGTTATTAAAATTATTTCTCATTTTCTTCTATGTAATATCTTAACAATCTGAAATGATGTCAGTTCATGCTCGCAACTCAGTTTTGGAATCCATTGCTCTTAGTATTACGTCACTACACAAAGCAAGGCAACCTCAAGTTAGATGTAAGATAACATATCTAGTAACATGACATAAATTGACTCCATAGATATTCTCTATGTTTTCTCGGTTTACTAAAAAGTTAAGAGAGGCAAAGGAATTTGTATTGTCAGAGTCGTTTTGAAAGTTATTAAACTGCGATATTGTGAAAAATTGTTTGATTGACAACAGGGAACTATTGAGAAAGAGAAATATGAAAAGCCCGAATTCAAACGAATAATTATTGGGTTCAATGGTTTTGTTTCACAACATGAAAACGGTCGAGCTTCATGAAGATTAAGATTATTCAGAAGATTAATCAGAAAAGTAATGGGAGAAAGTGATATTGATCGAGTAAATTTGGGGGAATAAGAGTTAATTTCATGTAAAGAGATTTTTTGAAAATATAAAAATTGAATTTTCATCGGTTTGGGAGCTAAAAAAAGTAAAAGAAAGGAACTTCGACAAATTAGCAAAGGACTGAAATTGGATTGTGGGAACTTAGATTTTAATTTCTCATTTGCAAAAGTTGGATTTTTCAAAATAAGAAATTTCGAGGCCTTTTTTTTACTATTTTGAGTTTTAACTACTATTTTGTGACTTTATGTTGTCACACAATATATAGGGTTCCCACAAAGGTGGAACAAGCGTTTATTTCAGCTTAAATGTTGATTTTAGACATATACTTCCAATTATAAAGTTTCATAAAATAAGGTAAGAATTTGTATGAAAATACTTTGATATCCAAGGGGATTGATAATAAAAAGTTACAAAAATTAAATTTTTATACTGCCCCCATAGAGCAAAAATGTTAATTAGTAAAATCTTTCTTTTACATTCATCTATTCACATACAAAGTTGCATGCTTCCATTAGCAAAAAAGCAGATATATAAGAAGACAAAGTTGTTGACTTAGACCACTTTTCCATACCTCTTACTGCTGTTTGATCCAATCTTTCGACGTACATTTTAGGGATAATATACATATTTAAGAAAATTATTTAAAGAGCGGAATAAGTAAATAACAATGTATTTGTTAACTCTTGTTAAATCTAAAAACTAGTCAAATAATACATTAATTGAAGTATTTACAAAAATAGTTCATCTTGTGAATCTTCAAAAAAATTCACGGTGGCTTATCAGCAGTGAGGCTCATTTTCCCAGAAGCAAGCAGGGCTATAAAAATATTACTAGAATACAACTGAAATACAATTTTTCAAAAATATCTTTACCTTCACATAGTTCAAACTTGTAGTTGTAATTATCTGAATTGAATTTTAGATAATTACAGTCTTTTTTTCGGTGAGTTCCGTTTTAATAAGAGAAATCGAATATGTAGGAAACAGCCAAGTTCCCGTTGAGACAACATGAAAGTGAATCTGAAAACTTCCCATGAAAAAAAAATCAAGAACGCGAAGGCGAACCTTGGGTGATATTGAAAAGGGGGGGGGGGGGGAACATTATTTGGTCTTTAGCGCAAGACAGGAGCACCCGAGAATCCAATTCCGGCTAGGTTCTAAGACAGAAAGAATAGCTACTCGCCTTCTTCCATTATGTCACTTAGTTGTATGCAATGAGCGAATTTTAGTGCTTTCCAAAAGTATTTGGTGTGCATCTCAATCCTGTGTCTGTCATCTTTTCTCGTTTTTATCTTTTTTCTTTAATAATCGAACTCTCAGATTGGAGAAGTAAGCAAATAAGAATAAAAACAAAAATTCGAATTTTTTAAAATAATTTTAGTGAGTTCTGCAACTCTGCAGACCTAAAGGACGAGTCGCCACTTCTTTTAGGTAAAGCTTAATAATACGCACACGCGAAGAGTAAATAATTCAGTATTCTGATTCAATATTAGGCTATTTTCCTGTTATACCTTAAATTTTCATTTTATCAAGTTGTCCTTCCATTCTTTATCAAGTCGATACAAGTTGCAACTATCTGCAAATGAAACTGAGTAACAGTATGTGTCATTGGTAATTTATTTTCAATCAGTGATGCCTGATATACTACTTAGCAAATATTTGCATTTTCGCTGTTTTTCTGCGTTGAATCAATTTGCGTTTCTGCAATGAACATCTCTATATAAATTTGTGAGCAGCCCCTTGAAATTTAAAAGTTAACATATCTCTGTAAGTTTTGCAGACTGAGTCGTGAAACTTAGTTTATACATAGATGGGCGTAAGATGAAAATTTCACGCATTGACACTTTTGCTCTATGGGGCACGTATAAAAATTTAATTTTCTTGACTTTTTATTTTCATCTTCCACAGAAGCAAAAGTGTTTTCACACAAATTTTTACCTTATTTAAGGAAATTTTGTAAATGGAAGCATATGTCTAAAATCAATATTTAAGAAAATAAACGCTTGTTCCACCTTTTTGGAACACTCTGTTTACAAACAAATGTATTAAATCCTTTCATTATGTAATTCGTAAATGCAAAGTATTTCTCCTCTCCTTTTTTTTGGAAAGTATAAAGCATAGAAGAAATAAATGAATAACGATTCGGTTCAGACGAAAAATCATTTACATGCTTTACGGACGATTTTTCTGGTTTGTTTACTTACATTAAAACCTTGACCGTATCTGCTTGTATGTACAGGAATGTAAACAAACCAGAAAACTCGTCCATAGAAAGCATTTATTTTTCCAATTGTAATTTTTGCAACTGTTATTGATGAAAGCAGATTTTTATAAGGCAGGTGCATTCCTTCAGGGGGAAATTTTGCATTTTTTTATGCCTTTTGTTCTGATTTGTAGTCAAAAGAACATTTTTACACGACAATAAACAAATTACTGGATGGGAGTGATAGAATAGCTATGTATAAAACTTTACTTTTTAGGAGAACTTAATATTGTATGTTTTGTTTTTCTTACAGTTTTTTTTTACATATGTTTTCTAAAAATCTCGAAAGCAAATGCTCTCTTTTCGTGTAAAGGAAGAAATACAACAGTAATGCAGTCCTATTCTTATGCCGATTTTATTTTTAAAAAATTCTGTGTAAAATGCATGATTTAAAAATTAGATGAATAAAGGGTTAAAATACTTCATATCATCAAATTTTCCTCTGCATTTAACTCTCCATTTTGGTATTACTTTGAAAAAAATTCTTTTTCACTTTTCTTAGCAATAATTTGCTTGCTGAATCGGTTTGCTTTTTCTAAAACTTGTGTTCAGAATTTTGATAAGACTAATGTAGCTCTAACGATAGCAGTCAATAGTCTATAAAGCGAATTTTAGATAATTTTATTACAGTCTATTTAACTTGGTTTGTTTCATGTCTTATTAACATGTTTGTAGAGATGAAATTTTGTTACTGATTTTTCATTTACTTTTTGATAGAGTTCTGAAATTTTGTGCATTGTCCTCGATGACAATATATTATTTGAATATGAATGATGAAAAAAAATGTTTTTGCATTTAAGACTGTTTTTGAATTTAATTAATGAGTTGCACTAGCAAAATTCTAATTAATGCCCTGAATCTGTTTATAGAAAGTTTGAAGGCCAATTTCTTGACCAATTCTTTACTATTTTTCGGGTTTGTGTCTTAACTGATTTTATTTTATTTACTCATATTATGTATGTAGTTATTCAATTGGAAACCAACTCCTAAATACACATTTTGAGATTCGGCTGCTTTCGCATAAAATCTCAGAACGAATTCTGATGCTGCGTTTTCCATAACTAATTATTGCGGTAGAAGTAGACTTTTGTGCAATGGATTAGAAATGATTGAATTTTATGTAGAGCACTACACGTACTTAGGTACAATTGCCGATAATGAACCTGAAATCCTTAAAATGGCGGTTGGCTGTCAATTTCATAATTGCATCCCTATATTCTTTGTTATGATTAAATTTTAGGTTTTTTAGAATCAAAATAGATAGTTGAATACTTTACTTAACATCCCCAGGTTCAACCTTTATCGAATAATTATATTCTTATTAATGTAAACAATTTAACACATTGAATACAACACAAAGAAATACAATATTAATTTGAAAAATATATCATAAAACTTTATTTACAGAACAGAAATTTATATGTAAGTTTTCATTTTAGTTAAAGTAGCCCAGGAAGAATGCGAAGACGTGAAAAATAGTTATAAACAGTCACAAACCAAAAGTCACTACTTATTCAGTCTAATTAGAATGTTCAAATATTCAAACTCTACTTTAATATTGAATACTGCTGAGCATATTGAATCTGCTTCATATTATCTGTTAGACTAAATCCTAGGAGAAATACAAAAAAGAAGAAAGAAAAAAAATGCACACAGTTACCGTTCAAGAGGCCAGCTAAAGTCACTCCTAATTTAGTCTGATTGAAGTAACCCAAACCTCTAGTCTGCTATCGCCGTTTAGCCAAACACAACTCCGTCATATAATAAAGTCGCTCCAGTCACTTAATTACTATCACACCGTGAAACATTCATCAAAATTCTACCATCTCAAATGGTTCCTCCTTTTCACTTATTTTCACCAATAATAGTCTTTATTACCGTCAAATAACTTCATTTCTTTTTCTTTCACTCTCTCCGTCTTATTTCTTACCTTACCCTTTTATAAATCTGTGGTCCCATCTTTTCCCCTGTACGCGGCGCAGCCAATCGCCGTAATTTGCATCGCTAATTGGCCAGAGGTCGGTGGCTCTCGATTTTTCTGGAAACCTTGTAAAACAATCCGTTTTGGAACTTTTGCCGCTTTTCTGCCGGCTTTTATTCAAGAGAAATCTCGAATACACTTTTTATCATGAAGAACAAAATATTATACATCTTTTATTTATAATATTAGGGCCACAGTGACCTGGTGGTAATGTTTCAGCTTCGGGGCCGGAGGGTTCCAGGCTCGAGGCACAATTCCACTGAAGATCCTCCGTGTATGCACGCAGGTCTGTTAAACGTTAAATCCGTCGGGCCAAATGCCCTCCCATTAGTATGGCGCGGAAGTGTGGAGAGGGAGTTGTCGGCTCGGGTGTCGTCCTCGTCATCTGACCGCGGATCAAAATTACGAGGTCCGTTCCAAAATAGCTCTCGTGTTGCTGCAAAATGTGATGTAAGTATAAATCCACTAAAATAAACTTATCAATAATGTTGACGCCTGCATTACTATGATCTGTGTTTTTCTGTAACCTCAACGCCATGCTGGCGGTTGTTTTTGTAAGAATGGCTGGACTGACAGATTGGGGGCAGCCACTCGTTAGTGATAGTCGGATGTCTCCAGTCCGGAGCATAATCTTTAATAAGCAAGTAAAGATTTGCTTAGAATTTGACTAAATGAATTTTATTCGACATAAAGTTTCCAAAGTTAAAACGTCCAAGTAAATAACCTTAAACTAATAATTGTATCTTTTTTCCAGGTTCACGTGGCAAAAAAATAATATTAAGATTTCAAAAAGGATTTGGGACTATGGAAACAACTGAAGAAGTCGAATCAGAGTGAACTTGCCACTCACACGAAGGACTGCCCATCGCCTCTGAAGAAAATGTAACCAGGCCTTGACAAATTTCTTGGAAATTAAAGTTTCTTGTTCTTACCCTTCAACAAGCATCTTTCGACTAAGATGGTATTCCCGAATAACTATACTAAATAATCAAATATATCCTTCTTAAATCGAATTCCAAAATTTGCAAATATTAGTTCGAAATGTGATAAAAACCACCATAAATTTACATCATAATTTAGCATGTAGAATTACCTAAACAATCACATTATTTTAGTCACAATGAAGCTAAATATCACAGTAGCTTGTGTTTTATTAATAACATTTTTTAAACAAAACGTGCTTGCAGAACGGCGGCCATTTTACATCATAGCACACATGGTGAACGAACTACGTCAGGTGGAACATTACTTAGACCGTGGTGCCAATGCTCTGGAATCAGACGTACAGTTCCACTCAAACGGGAAAGTTAAAGAAATATATCATGGATTTCCATGCGACTGTTTCAGAACGTGTCATAAAAGTGCCAAATTATCAGATTACTTGAATCATGTGCGAGAAGTCACAGATCCCGATGCACCAAACTCTTACTACGAAAGAATGGTTCTGCAGTTCCTGGATTTGAAGCTGAGTTCTTCCAACAACAAAGAAGAATCCGGTCGTGATTTAGCAAGACACGTTTTGGATTACCTGTGGTCGAAAGACAGAAAAAGGAAACAAGAGGTAAGTTTTAAACTTCTCAAGTAGCATGTGGCTTGGCATATTTCGAATTTTTGCTTGGACGCAGTGTTATCCATGTTAACAAATTCGTTTAACTTACAGATTAACATTAACGATTAATATCTAAATATTTGTCATAAAGTAATGGGGTCAATTCATGTTCATGTGACATGCGTCAAGTGGGCCAATCCAGATCAGTTTCTAAATCCAATGCACATTGTGCTTTCGGAAAAAGGATGTGACTTGATAAAATATAAAGAAAGATAACACCAGAGTATTCGAAAAGTAACCAAGTGAACCCCTCACCTCTCTCCCACTGCTAAGAGTCATTAATGTGTCAATAACGTCATCATCAAAGTCGCAGTTGACTGATTCAGGTTCGAAAAGAAACAGCCCTGAAAAGCTCTTATTGACTGTAGTCATTAAGCTTCAAGGGAAAAAACTGTTTCTCTCTTTTTTTTTATCGAGAATTACTTGCTCGCTTGTAATGTTTGTGACGTAAGCGATGAAAGAGGAGGTATAAATTCTTCTGACACCAGTCTTAGGAGACAAAACTTTAGTGCTTTTATGTCACTTTTTAAGACCAAATATGATGAGGTGGTGAACAATGATATCATGCTCCGGGCACTATTTAAATTTGCTATACCACTGATGACTACAGGCCAAAAATAATTATATATTATACTCCTGGTACTATTCACCCTCTTAATGCCGATGTGCCCTGCTGTTGAAGCCTTAAGACAACGAGATGTTAGATGGTAGCCGATTTGCGTGGTGACGTTTAAAGCCAGTGGTTTGGGGTTCGTTGTCTTCAGACAATGTCTTATCTTCCGGCATGGGAACGCAAAGAATTGTTTTTACTTGAGAATTTTTGGGGTGGCTCGACCGTTCCGGTGCAATGTCGGTAAATGCTCGAACATCAAAAGCCAGAGAGTTGTCGGACGGAGATCTCAATGTAGTTCCTGCGTACTGTTGTATTTTGTGTAAGCATCGTGAAAATAATGCGACTGATCGGGTTCCGAATCACAATAAATCACCAAGTATGTCCTCGAACAACCAAGCCACTAATCGTGGGGACAAGGCTTAATCAATCAAGTGAACCCTGATCTCACTCATTGTTACGAATAATTAATGTGACAGAGACGTCCCCATCAAAGTTGATTGATTGAGTTTCGATCGGCAAACAGCTGTCAAAATCTCTTTATTGACTGTAGTCCATAAACTTCGAATGCAAAAACAATTTTTGGCAATTGGGAAATTACCTGTTTCCTCTTCGAAACAGCTTGCCCTGTCTTCTCATACCTTAAGGCGCATATACACTTGCGAAGCGAACGGTCCGCGAATCATTCGTGAGTCGTTCATTGAAATTATTTTCACAACGAACCAACCGCCAACCATGGGAAAGGAGTGAACCCTCCTCGAATCATTAATCATCGTTTGTCAGCCACCAACAGTAAGGGGCGGGTCTTTGGAAATGCTTTGAAATACCCCTGTGTTTGCAGATTTGACCTTGCAGGTACGAAGGAGGTTCGTAGGGAACGGCGAACTGTACTCGAACACATCCCAACCTGAATTACGAACCCCGTGTTCGTCTAAAAACCGACAGTATTTGGTTCGCGTCACCCCAAAAATTCCACACTTCCGAACCAGCTGTTCGTGCGGTTTGAGAACCGCTCGGTTCGCATATGTTTACATACCTTAAGACAACGAGCAGTTGGATGTTAAACGACACCTCGGTGACGTTTACGAAGTGACAGTGACGTCATGTGTATTCATTCCATTGCGTTTTCGTATACATTAAATGTATCAGTAAATGAGTTTAAAAAATTATTTTCAGTATTGTCACTGTGAATGTATATCTATTTTATTTTGAATCCCACATGCTATCTGAGAAAGTATTTTAATTTTTGATGTTTAAAATAATGGAATTTATTTCTGATATTTTCGCAGAAAGCAATTTGCTCAGATAGATAATAGATTCTTGAAGTAACACCTATAATTCTATTGATTTAATTCACATTTAGAACTAAATCTACATATCATAAGAGAATTTTTGAGTACTATAAGTAATTTAAAATGGTATTTCTCGTCAACGGTTTATTAAATTTAATTTCGAAATTTGGTGCTCGGATTTTTTTGTTAAGTGAAAAATAACTTTATTTATATAAATGACTACGAAGTCAGGGTTATGTAAAAATTCATAATAATAACAAATTTAAAAGAACAAATTATTGAATTTTTGAAATTGTTTTCAATTATATAAAATCTAAAGTTATTGAACCTTCTGTCTAAACAGAATGGAAAACTACTCTTTTTTCATCGACTTGCTTTCTAGTTTATCATATAAATAAATTATCATCCTTCCACAGATTTACAAAAAAATGGTGTAATTCCTTTTCCATAATTAGTAGGTGTGATACTATTCTGAGTATTTGGAACAATTTAAAAACAATTGTGCTTTTTTGTAATTAAATGCCTTTAGGAATCTTTCATGAGAAACATGAATCTGTCAGTGTTAGAATATTTGCAGATTATGCAAGAATTTTATGTCTGCTATATAGATTTACAGCTACTAACAGACATGCACAGCTATTAGCATTTCCATATCTTTGCTTAATACTTTATTGTGGTAATTTTTATTATTGTTCAACAATGTGAAATACAAATAAAAAAATCATTAGAAAACTTTTATCGAAATCTATGATAAAAAAAATCCAAAGCACATCGGCGGAGCTGTTGTTCCTGAATTCCTAGACAATTGTTCGATTTTTTTATAATGCATCTATAATCACTAGATCCTTAATAGGTTGAGCAATTGGAGGATTTATTATTGCTTGAAAAAATGAGGAAATATTGTATATAAAGAAAATACCATTCTAAAGTAATAGATCAATGTGAATTGCAAAATACTCAAATTCGAACCATAAAATAGTCTGTTTAGTACTATAATCTTAAAAAATTCAGTAGAAAATTAAAAAAAAGAGAAAGTTCTAAACCATTTCAAACGCGTATGATAGAAAAAACAATTTAGTTCCTGCTACTTTTTATATGTTACTTAAGTATGGAAATTTTTGTAAAAAAATAAGGTTTAGATCAAGAGCGTAAAATTTTAAACAAAAAGAAATTGTTCTTTATTTCATGCTAATTGAACACTTGGGGATTATAAGAAATATTACTACATTCTCTCTCTATATATACCATATTGATTTCATATTCTTGTATATTTCATCAATGAATTCCATTGCACTTTTTCTTTTAAATTTATCTTTTTTAATCGTTTATTATATTAAAAATATTTCATCTGATACCTAAATCTGAGCTTCTAAACATTCAGTAACAGGTATACATATCGATAAAATTCCTAAAATTATTTCAAATAATTTTATATAATGTCATACTCATATTAAAAAAACTTTTTAGATATTCTACCTTTACAGTGATTGCTGTACTAACGACATTTAATAATGAAAGTTTAATTTTTTAAAAATTGTGTGAAATGTTGAAGATTCTAACTAAATTTCGAACTGAATTCAACTCAGCTGTCGTTAAACAACTGATTTATTAAACACTGTATTCTGAAGTAAATCATAAATATAAGAGAACTGTATAACGTCTTTAGGGTTATTTCGTCTAAATCGTAAGTTCTAATATTATTACTCGGAAAATATTATACGAATGCGACAATATGTGCACCTTTTTTATTATGGAAAAAGATAATTATGGAAATAAAATTCTGTTTCATGTTTAGACTTCCAGGTGTTTGTAAAATTTTGGACTGCATTCAGCAAAATCAGGCATAAGTATGCATCTTGAAAATATCAAGATGCCTTTTAAATTAATTTTTTAATGCAAAACTTTCATTTTCAAAAGAAAAAAAATACAAAGTTGAGATTCATCGATTGGGACTACCGGTTATATTTTTGTGCAGATAAATCTAAATCTAGAATAAAGGGGAAAAACACATTTCATGCAGACGATTTTTATCTCTTTCCGCTCGTGCCGTTATTCAGAAGGAAAAAATAAGAAGAAGGAATCAAGAAAAGAGTCCAAAACAAAAATATATTGTGAAGTAACTGAATATATAAAAAAAGATTGTTCGTTCGATCAGTTTCTTATTTAAAATTCTTTTAGATATTAGGACTACATTTTAAATTAAGAATCAGAAAATTTCTGCTATTTACTTTCTTCAATTTCTTAAGTCAAAAAACTAGTTATGAAAAGAAATCATCAACTGGAGATTAAGCAGTAGATAAAAGAGTCTACATACTATGCAAAGCATCTGATTAAGAGCAACATAATTATGCAAATAAATTTTTAAACATAACAAACATATGTATTCAAATCAATGCCTTAAACATATACTACTTCTTATTTTTAGTTCAATAAAGTTAGAATGATTGAATAAATGAATTCTTATATTAAGATGAAGATGTAAATGCACAAGATGTTTCCCATACTTATGCAGTATGTTCTAGATTAATAACTATTCGTCGTATTTTTTCATTTTAGTGATTATTTGAGCCATTTTGGCTTTCATAAATCTCCCAAATGTCTGGAATGTTTTAAATTAATTTTCATCTATTACAAACGGAGTCGCTAACATTTTCTCTCCATAATTTCGAGCTATTAACCAATTTCTACTTATAAATTCTATATTAGGTACAAACCAACATATTGAGAAAGTGGCTGAAACGCTATTACACTCTTTGTATAAAGGCTAAATTTAAGCTGCATGACTCAGACATGAGAATCGGTGTCTTGTATTTTTTATTATTATTATTTTGAAATAAGCGACCAAATGATCACTAGTATTCTTAATCTGCTCTCTTATGAATATTTTTTTCTCAGAATGTGGTTCTTGCCTATTCAAGCACCAATGAATTATCCCCCCCCCCTCCCTTCTTTTTTCATCGCCAGAAGAATTTATGTGTACGCTTAATTTCCTCATGTCTTCCACTTCCAATCTATAATTCCTTAATTGAACAAATAACACCTGCGCTGCTTTAGAAATTTCATTTAATTGTAAAGAAATGTCGAAAGATGTTCATTTAATCCAGCTTTGAAGATTCTTTTTTACTTAGTCATCACTAAAAATATTAAACTGCAGAATATTTTATATATTTTAATAAAACTATACTTGAAGTTTGGAAACGTTTAGAAGTTAATTTACTTAATTGTTTCAGCTACCTTTACAGGTATGTATTATAAATGTTAAAAAAAATCAGGTTGTTCGAATATAAATGTTGTTTCCAAAATTCAATTCATTATCTCACATAGTAGCTTCCTAATTATGAAGAATAATTTGAGATTTGTATTTTATTGTAAAGAAACTTTTCATTGCCTATTTTGGAGTGACTGATGTTTATATAAATGATTCTAGCAAATTTAATAGAATGTATTTTCTTTTCAATGATAAAAAGAAGATAAAATTTAAATCATTGAAGTCCGTAATTCATTACTAAGACAATGTTCGTTATTTTAAAGTAACTTAATTTTTAGCAAATTCAATAAAAAGAGGGTATTTATAGTTTTCTCTCGTAATACAATTTACTAAGATTCAATTACATGTGGAAAAGTGAATTTTTTATGTTGCTAATTTCTTTTACGCAAATTAGTTCACTTCTTGTACGTTTACGAAAATGAGGACTAATATGAAGCTTTAATTGTGTTTTATTATAATACATAATCACAAGTTTTGACTCTCTGGGATGTTTTTTTAATGAACTACCGATATGGCGAGCAAGTCTTAGAAATCAGTATTTTTCAATAAGAAAAAAAAACTCAAAATTTTATCATTGAAATGATTACAGACTAATATCAAGCAATACTACGCATTTGCATAAAGTTCACCTGCAGAAATTAATTTGTCAAATAGCCTGGTGTAACCGATACAAGGATGCAAATGCTGCTAATGAGAAATGAAAGTAGTTAACCTTGACAATTTAAACCTCTTTCAAGGGCTTTATTCTCATTTTCTGTCAGGCAATATTTAGCGTTACGTCATGTGACCTGAAAATTACGGTTGAATTGAACATTTTGACGTAGACGTACTTCTCTCCATAGTGGTCTAATGATGTGTCGAAAAGGAAAAAATTAAGACGCTTTTCGTGGTATTTTTAAGCGCTTATAGCCCCGCAACCAAATAACATAGAGAGTTGGTTTTAGTTTCATTCAACAGAGAAAGGTTTATATTGAAGATTTCAAAAAGAATTTTAGAATTTGAAATTATTATTTAGTCACAGTCGAGTTGCAAAGTTGGTGAAAATCACGAAGAATTTTGATGACATCACAGCGGCCGATGCGAACGCACGCATCGGTTGTGAGCGGTATATTAACTGGATTTTAACAGATTAATAATTAATTCATTTCAGATTAAGTAATTCATTCAGATTAATTCATTTAACAGAGAAAGGTCATAGAGCATAGGTCATAGATCAAAGTCACATAGAGCTACTTTAGTCACAGAAAGTCACCGTTGAGTAATCGATTAATTAACTGTCCTTAATTAATTATTATTAACAATTGTTGATTTAATTGAGCATCGATTTAATTGAGTTGGTGTTTAGTCTCACTTAACATAGGAAGGTCCTCGAGCATAGGTCATGGGTCAAAATCACATAGAGTTACTTTAGTTACATAGAACAACTTTAGTCACAGAAAGTCACAGTTGAGTAAGGTAAGTAATATATGCCCCTCAATCCCAGCGGTCGTTTTGCAGAGACAGCCTCCAGTCGAATTTTTTTTGACAGAACTTCAAAAATACTCAGAAGTTTGTTAATAAAGCAAACTAATCATACATAGCAAGTCTAAGCCTAATTTTATTCGTAAAAATCACGATTTCAAAGTAGACTAACCTATGGTACAATTTACTTGAATGAGTAAAATATATTTCTAAGGGCAGTTATTTCATATAAACAGCATGAAATAATTTTCAATTTAAAATATCTGGTGTTCCGTCAAGACTAAGAAAATAGCCGTTCTTAATATAAAAAAGATAATTTATTTGGCTATTTGTAAAAACAGTCGTTTAATCATACATAAAATTTGAAGAACTAACTTTTTAAGCTTGAATTACAGGGTGATTCAAAAAGAATAAGCAGATTTAAAATATTTATATCTAATGAACGACAATAGATAGAGACACATACTATACATCATTGGATAGACGAAAGTTCAGTTTTATTTCATGCATTCGGATAATCCCGGTAAAATCGGGCATGCTCCAACACTGGTTGTTTTCAAAAATTCAACAAGATCGGGATGATTTTATCTTCATGCAAGACGGTACTCCACCTCACTTCACCACGAGGTACATCAGTATCTGAATGACACCATTCTTACAGTGTGTATGTACCACCTATCCCTGCTACTCTTCAAAATTTGTGAGATCGAATTGTTACAGCAGTGAGTTCAATAACCAGAGACCAATTACTTCGTTTGTGACAAGAAGATGATTACCGATTCGACGTTTGTCGCATAACAAATGGAGCTCATGTTGAATACATAAAAAAAAAACTTTAAACTTTCCTCTATCCAGTGATGTATCGTATGCGTCTCTATCTATTGTCGTTCATTAGATATAAATATTTTAAATCTGCTTCTTCTTTTTGAATCACCCTGTATTTAATCCATTGAAATCATTCACATTACGTGTGGTCTGCGTCTCGAGAAATAAAACATCTCAAAACAAAAGCTCGAGAAAGCCGTCTTAGCTCAGTATTTGAAATAAAAGACTGGAGATTGAAAATTTCATTATACTTGTTTATCAAAATTGTTGAAAAGTTAACTGTCTAAATCTTCTTGCATTGAGTCAATGAATTTTGTATGATGTGAAAAAACTACAATATTAAACCAGGAATTTTGGAAAACTGAAACTTTTGTATTGATGCCATTAAAACAAGGATGTATTTTGATTCGTATTTTGTTCTAACCATTCTAACTGTTATGAGATGCCTGATAAGTTTTTCGTAAATTGCAAATCAGTTCATGATCATTCAATGCTTGAGTGAACATTGATTTAACGTTAATTTTATTTGTACAGAATGCACTAATTGACCGAAAGGCAATGTTCTCTTTCCATCCCCCCCCCCCAAAAAAAAAACAGAAATTGGGCCGTTGTCCCAAACAGTATATAGGGATATATTTGACCTCGTGAAGCTTAAAATACTGTGCAGTGGTCTTTTCGAAATAAATGTAAAACAGAAAACTCAAATATGGAAGGTAAAATAAATGAGTGCAAAAAAATTGGTTCAGGGTTATGCCTGTTCTTAATTTTATCAACGGAAAGAGGTTACAAAAACGGAAACAAAATTCGTACAGAAGCTTTGATTTGTATCAGAAAAAAGTTTTAATTATTTGAAATATGCTTTTATCAAATTTCATTCAAAACATGCAGCATACAAAAAATTATTTTTTTCTGTTTTTTTTTCAGTTGTATGATGTAATTCTCTCTATCTATATATAATATATATTAATATTATTATAAATATATAATAATATTATATAATTTAATATATTTATATTACATAATATAAAAGAAAAAGTTCAAAATTCTGATCGTGTTCTCATGAGTCAATATCTGCTCTGATTAATATCCATCATCTTCAGTAGAATCGTCTGAATTTTTATAGAAGCATTTTATTTGAACATCATCCTCGGAAACAAATTAATTACTGACTCGGAAAAATTGGACTTGCAGTTATCACTGTAAGTTTCCATTATTAATACCTGAATTGCTAAATTTTTAAATATCAAATCAGTGAAAGGGGAAAAAACACCAGTGTTAAATAAGTTGAAATTATAAATAGTTACTGTCTGTCCGCGGCGAGATCTCTTCCCGCCAAGTTGTTTGAATGGTGGCAGTCGCTAATGAAACAAGTTAACGTACAAGGAATCCATTTCGAATAGGTAAAAGGTCATTCATGTTTGTTACATTGGAGCACTTAGCATCAAATGGTAAGGAACGTGCAATTGTAGCAAAACCGAAAGACAAATGATCAACTACTCATTCCCGCCGTAAACTGGCGCCAAGAATACAATAAAACCCAGACTTCCTATGGATTCCTCCTACTCGAAATGTATTTTCCATAACATAACCAACTTCTATAGCGACTGCCACCAACCAGACAACTTGGTGGGCAGAGATCTCGTCGCGGAGAGACAATATATCTACGCTATTAAAATCGAAGGTAAACAAATGTATGTATCTATCTATCTATGTCCGGCTATCTTCTCACAAACCACTGAACGCAGAAACGAACCGAAAGTACCAAAAGATGGAAAATAACCCAAGGAATCCATTTTGACCATTAAAGTTCGAAATTGTAATTAGTTAAAAAGATATTAATTAAAAGCGTCGAAATGAATGAGTATACCGTGCTGCCATCTATTGGCAGATACAATTTTCTTTTTTCCCTATTATTAAACTTTGACATTCATGTATTTTTTTATTTATTTAACGAAAACTGGTTTGTATATTTGTGTAAAAGGTTTTTTTTTCTTTTTTATCAACCTTCCGTGTTTTGATTTATAAACATCGGAAAAAATCGGGTTTTTTTGCTTTTTTTTCGTTTTACGATGTATTATTTCGTAAAGTTACTGTTATATAAGTCATATACTGCCATCTATCGGGCAGAGATCACATCCGGTGTTCTTGCATTTTTTATTTATTTAACTGAAGCTGGTATTTCTTTTTTAGCGACCTTCTGCGCTTTGATTTATTAACATCGGAAAAAATCATTTTCTTGTATTTTTCTTTCTTTTTTTGTTTTACGGTGTTTAACTTCGTAACGTTTGTTGGGGAAAGTAAGTGACAATATTTGTTGAAAAAAATGGAGACAGGCATATAAAAAAATATGGATCCCGAGGCCTCACTTCTCTCCTCCATGGAATATCACATTATTTGAGATAGTCCGTGCAATGCCGGACCACGCAACTAGTTACTGTAATAAAAGACACATATTCTATAAGTCTGTTTAAAGAAACTGCTCTGTACTTTATTCACTACAGTTTGTTCATGATGCGATTTCAAAATTTTGCTTTCGTTTCAGGTAAAAGTAATCATTTACGCCGATGATGCCGGTGGGAAGGATCTCTTCGTCGGATTTTTACAGGAATTTCGAGACCGTGGAGAGGAAAGTCGTCTGAAAGATGTCGGATTCGACGGCGGAATGGGCAATCTCTACCAAATTCGCGACATGTTCAAAGAACTCGGATTCGAGAACGTTTGGCAAGGAGATGGCAGGACCAATTGCGTCAGTGCTTTCTATCCTGATGGACGCCTGAGACGAGCAGTTGTCATCAGAGATTCCACGAAAGGTTTCATCAATAAGGTATGCAATTGTATATTAAACATATAAACATAAAAGAGAAGTTTAAGAGAATAAGAGAGAAAATAAACAGTGACATTTCAAGTTGATTATTATTTAGTTTAGTTATATTACATCTCATTTTGAAGCAACACGAAGGCTTTATGAGGAAGAAATCGTAATTTTGAACAGTGGTCAGATGATGAGATGTGATCCGACGCCCCTGCTCCAAACTTCCACGTTTCTAAAAGAACGTTTGACCCTCGACAGATTTAATGCGCGCCAAGCCAGTAAATATGGTAGATCTTTAGTGAAATCGGGTATGGAACCTAGAACTTCCGGTCCCTAAACCAAATTTCTGCGCGAGCACCTGACTACAGACTTCTAAGTTCGATTCTACCAAAGATCTTCCGTGTATGTGGGCCTAGTACACATTGGCATCAAGAATGAAATGTCCTCCTGTAAGTGTGACGTGGAATTTTTGAGAAGGAGTGTTGGCTTAGATGTCGTCTTAGACATCTGACCACATTTCAAAACTAGGAGGTCCGTTCTAAAATAACCCTGGTGTTTCCTCAAAATGGAACGTTGGTATAGCTAAATTAATCTAAACTAAACCGAAATTCTGCCACGAGGCACAGTGGTCCCAAATTAAACGATATTTCTTGTTCAAGTGCATGAGCCAGGCCCGAGCCAGCGACAGACAGCATACCACTGGAACTTGTGCCCTTTTGCCTTTCTTATGCCGAGTCAGACTCGACACTCTGAATGATGCATCTTTTATACACTCTTGTTGGATAGCGTTTATTATAAAACCCTTATATTAGCAAAAACACACATATTAGTTTTTAGGAATTGAAATAAATTAATAACAATATTTTCAGCCTTCTAAAGCGCTAAATCAATCCTTACACTCACACGTGTATAATTATACATCTTATTATCTTTCGGAGTATAAAGGGTGAATCAGTGGATTACACCTCGATCAAAAAGTAAAGTACATCCGTCGGAATTAGACCACTTGGGGACACCGGTAATAAGCTACGAATGACCGCATAACAGGTTAAAGATGTCGTACGTGTTTCTACGCGTCTTAATGCTATAAAAATGAAATTAAACACTTTAAAAATTACATATTATTGTGTTTAAACCTCAATTCTGTTCAAGTGCTTCAATTATTTTTAAATATACTGGGATTGTATTCAGGACTATTTAACTGGGAATAATGATACACCCCTTAGCTTTCCCCTACTGTCAACTTGAGTTGTCACTGGCTGTAGTTGATGTGCGCTTAATATTATGCGTAACTGCATTACCAAGAAATTATTCCACTATTATATAGCAATGGAGTCAATTCATACTCAAATGATACCCGTCAGGTCTACGTCGCCAATTTAATGTTAAATCCATTACATATTGTTACGAACATGGAAAATCGCTTCCCAGCAATGTTAGTCTTATGGTTGGGAAGAGAGTTCTACAGGGGTATGTATGGGAATTCCGGAAGAATGGAGCCATCGACCCCGACCTTGGCGACCATTTTGGCGACTTGGAGAAAAATTTGGCGACTTTGGCAACGAAATGTGGGATCTCAAAACTACTGGAATTTTCTTGCTATCTCTATTAGGGGCCGAGATCCAGATGTATCCAGATGATTCCATGTGACGTCACGGCCTATCGCGGAGACTATAAAAGAACCGTGCTCGGATCATAGATCAATAGTAGTGTGTTGATCGACTGGGATAGCCTTTGGAGTGCTAACGTCTTTGGAATCTATCTTTGGGTGTTTTATCCGCTGTGCGAGCTAGTAAGCTGTTAGACGTCAAGAGGTACTGAAAGTGCTCTTGCTTTTCTTGTTAGTGAATTGCTGCCTGTGTTGCTAATCTGTGCAAGTGCTATTTTTTCCTGTTACCTGCGCTTCGTGTTTTCCCGAATATTCGAGAATCGTCTTTCTCCATTACCCGGCTTGTTGAACTGTTTTTAGCGTACACCCACAGGACGATTTTTGCAACAATATCTTGTTTGAGTGATATGGATGTTACAGCACGGTTTGAGAATACGCGTTGTTAAAGGTCAGATATCATACACATTATGTTTGCCATACAACAGTGATGTCATCAGCAATGCCTCTATTAGAAAAGGGAACATTGGAGATTTGTGAATAAATATTCTGAGTGTTCGTACATGCTCTTAAAAAAATACACATGAGGCATATCGTTACATAAGAGAGAGAGACAGAAAAAAACTGTTGACATTGTTGCATAGTCAATTTTTTCAGCCTTGACCGTTGTATCCAAACATGTGAAACTGAAAGGATAACAACAAGGACCAAATGTTCGAGGTATAGGTTTATATGGGCCGAAAGAAAAAAAAAATTAATAGAAATACGAGAGTGGTGGTATATGTATTGTATCTTTCCGACATTTGCACCTCCTTCTCTGATCCCATCTTTCCTGTATTTCGCAGAAAATCTTATTGGCAGTGATTAATTTCAAAAATGGCCTAATCTGAATTTGAATGCTTCAGTGTTTATCTTTCAACGAGTATAAATTAGTGTTCGCTCCTATATTGGTGCAATAAGCATTTCAAACATAGAAATAACTTTACACATTGTTTTCCGGGTATTTTCAAACCTATGTGGTAATTATTTGTAAAATTCGTGTTTAACAAAGTTATACATTCAGATCCCTGTCTTTAGGGATATGTATTAAATATGATGAAGACGCGATGGCAATAACACCTGTATATAGATGTTACACGACTAGTAATTGGTCTATGGTGAATGTAATAGTTAAAGGTCGTGTTGTGGTTATGGTTAAAGAATGTTTAAGTTAATGAAATTTTATGGTTAAAAGTCATGTTGTTTTTATGATTAAAGAATGCTAAAGTTGATTGAATGTTATTCATAAAAGTCAGCTGCGGTTATGGTTAAAGAATTTTAAAGTTAATGGAATGTTATAATTATTTTAGTATAGCTAAAAATTCAATTTATGCTCAAAATATTCTATTCAAAAGTTTTGTTGCCTTAGTGTGAGGCATTTTTAACTTCAAAATCTGGCCAAAATCTGTCAAACCAATTTTGTCTCCGACATAATTCTAAAAAATCTTCACATTACACTCCGCATAACTTTTCACAATGTTTTATCCTTTTTGGAAGACTGAGTAAAATATGGAGAAGACCCTCTTTAAGTTTCTCCATTTAGAAATGAACTTAGAAATTAGTTATTGACGAAATAGTGCACTTCTTCTGAAAAAAGGACTGCGCATCATTAAGAATTCATTATGTAATTTGATAATAAATTTCATAATGAATTTGAAGCTAGTGCACACTTATGCTTAACTCTTGTAATATAAACGTAATTACTGTTTAGCTAATGCAGTATTTATAAATAATTCATGATTTCATAATGATAGCTAAAATTTAAATATTTTTCCTGGATTTTGTTCAGCATTTCTAAAAAATCTGTTGCTGGAATTCTTTAACTGTGTATTTAAAAAATTAGGGTATTTTTTTAACTCAGGAAATTAAAACGTTTTTAGGAGACATATCCTTTTGGCATTTGTTTTTTGTAATATATATTGTCTTTCCTTTTTAATTTAAGTAATTTTGTATATTAGTTCAGTCATACTTTGAGTTTTTTTTAAAATTTATTTATTATTTATTTTTTGTTGTAGTTCCCCCACGAATTGGTCTGTATTTGGTGCCATTGTATTTCTCATTATATGTATATATGTCTGTTTAATTGTGGTGTAGAAGAGATTTGAATTTATTTCAAAGTAGTTTTAAAGTAGTTGTGGCCGTAAAACCGAATAAACCGAACACCACAAACAGAATTAACGATCATTTCAAATTTAATCAGGTTCTTTTCTCTCCCGATAGTTATGACTAAGAGATACATCCACATGAAACGAACACACCTGAGTTAGAACATAAGATCCTATTTTATTTTAACATTTCTATATCTTGATTACTATATATTCATACAATAGACTATGCCTATTAGTATCTGCACTGGGGCCCCTATAATACACAAAGTTTGGATACCATGGCATCCAGCACTTAATAGTTTAAAAAAGTTTAGAAACAATAAAATGTCGTTAACATTATTCATTTTTAAGACACAACACTAAAGAGTATATTCTAGAAACAAGGAATTTGAAATTTCGATGATAGTTCTACATTATCATAGCATTCCAGTCCAAGAGTGCTTACTGGATAATTATGCGAAAAGGCATCATTGTCCGATGAAAAAAGGAGTTCACTTACCTTTGGGTCGATTCTCGACTCTGCTGACCAGGTCAAACGTATGGTCATTGCTCGATGCTGTTGGTCTCCCGCAGGGTTGTCTCCCAGTTAGTCTACAGCTAAACTCCAGGTTGGTACTGGTGGGCCATCACGAAATAAAATTCACTCGAAAGAACGTTCACCCAAAAGGACTTTCGCGGTGGGACTGAACGCCAGGATCATTTTCCCCAGGACTTTGCAGCTCCGAAAATAGATAAAGTCCATAAAGGCTTCTCTCACTGCTGCAATACTTTCAATATTGATCAAAACCACTCCTCGTAGGGATAATTTTTTTTTGCACTTTTAACAGCTCAGACGAGTTTTATGCGCTTCTTTCGGTAATTGAGCGTCTCTTCCTCTATTATCGACACATCCTGATGACCCCCTTCTTCTCCAGCTCTCCGCCGCGTCTTTTCATTGAGAAATCCCACCTTCAAAAGCCTCGATTCCTTCTTCTTCACTTTCTGCCTTCTTTTCCATACTCACATTCCATAAATGTCAATGCCCAGCAAACAGGGGGCGCGGCCCGCAACTCCTGAGCCTTCGGACAACCCCGCTTCTCATATCCTGTGACAGCCGACACTACCATCGCGACATCTAAAGAAGTCTTTTGTGTGCTTAAATATAAACCAAATTATTGATTTGAGACACAATTAATGTCAATACGACATAATATATTGCATATGTCGTTGTTTATGTTGACTGTATTTTTATTATGCATTTATTTTGAATTTTTATGAATGTTTATACATTGAAACACTATTTTTTTTGTACTCTTCACCGACTACTTTTAAAACGTTCCATACCTTATGGGTGAGCGAGTCGGCGTGGGTGATAAATAAATAAATAAAAAAGCTCTGTTTTTTCCAGGTGTACCACTGGACCATCGACTTAAAGCTGAGGATGAGGCTGTCTCTAAATGTCGGAGTAGACGGCATGATTACCAACGATCCAGAGGACCTGTTGGATGTAATCCGGGAATCATATTATGCACAGTCTTACAGATTAGCCACGGTGGACGACGATCCTTTCGAAAAGTTTGAAGACAACTGAACTCACTACCCAGTGGTTGAACCACATCTCAGGGGAATCGCGCCAGTGTTCTGCAGTGCAGATACCGTGCGAAGAAACTTGGTTTGTTGCAAGACGAAAGCTGTTAAGATGCACAATCGCATGAAAAGAAAACGCCCGGTCACAAAATTGCAAATATGAGAACTGTTTTCACTTCTTCAAATGTTACTGCATTTATAGGTTGCGGCAGCGGAACGGGCGATTTTGAAACTATGGAAATAATAAGTTATGGGAGGAATAAGAAAATGGAGTGGTCTATTCTGGAAGTCAAAACAATTCAATTTACTCTGATAATGAAGTTTTGTCGTGATTAGTTGAAATGGCGTCGTGGATTGGTGAAAAACAGTCATTCGCTGTGACGATATTTTACAAAAACAATAACAATTACGTGGTAGTTCGTTCAGCTTGAATTTAATACAGCCCAGTCCCATTTATTCAGGTAATCAGAATATGAGTGAATGGCTTTGAGAAAACGGGTAATACTGTGAGGATAGCACTTGGAGATGAAAGAAAAATATCAGTGCGTTCAAGAAATGCAATTTTTCAGTTAGAGATATGTTGTGCCGTTAGATGCAAAAAATACAAGGTACACCATTTTTCCATGTATTCATCACAAATTCACAACATCTTATTTTCATTTTATATTTGTTTCATCCTGTCATGAATAGCTTTTCTTTTTAATCTCTGGTGGTGTTCTTCAATCTGCCTGTTTCGCTGCTACACCCTATATTTCCAGACTGAAGCATACTCAAAATGCTCGATTTTTTAAATGTCAAAACGATTCCTTATCAAAGATGTTTATCATGTTCAGAAACAGTATCAATTGCAAATAAACAATAATACTATGAACTAATATCTCGCATATATTTATTGAAAATAATTTACTTTGATTTCCAATTGAAGAACATTTAGAGGAAATCCTAAAAGAAGAATACTTAATTTAACTTAAAGTATTTTGCAAAAATTAACCTTCCGTCGGGCGCATCTAATTTATGACATGAAGCACACATATTTTTTGTGCGGGTTTTAAAGTGAAAGGTGTAGGACTTCTAGTAGCTTCTTGGCTTCCTACCACTCACACTAGGGTATCGTGGTTTTTCCTCTAGTGCTCTTTTGATGTACGTGAGGGGGCATGTTAATCTGATGGATCAGTTGAGCCCGATTACGTGTGTATTTCTGATTTCCAAAATTTTTCTCAATATTTTTTATATACCCGCAAAAGTTCGTATACCTGTGTCGCAGCCGCAAATTCAATGATACTGATCGTTATTTCCAATGAATTGTTTCGAAAATATCGAATTATTTCAGAGCTCTCAACGACAACAGTTGTCATTGCTAAGGAACCTTACGAGAAAACAAACGTCAACTCCCTCCTGAATTCCTGGACATTTTGTGAGTTGAAATTGCAAGGAAATACAAAAAAGTTATTTAAAAACAAAAATACAGCTTTGTATGACCGAATAGGTCCGTTTGATAAGCTTTTCCTTAATCCTAAGCAAAAATTTAAATGTTAATTTCACAGTTAAATTTTTGTTGCGCCCGAACGTGTTAGCATTTGTAATGCGCCCGACCGAAGGTTAATAATGAAAATTCTTTGATTACAAAGCCTCTATTTTAATGCCAATGAAGGCTATATGTTTTGTATTGATTCATTTTCAGCAATCTGTCAATGTGCCTATAAATCATGCATTTGATTTCGTTTGCAAACACTATGATTGTTATTATTTTGCACTGTATGCCTCCAATTTGAGAAAATAAAACAAGCTATTCTTCACGATTCCTATTACTGTGATTATCTTGTCATATTTTTTCTCTACATGTTTCCTATTTGGGGGAGGGAGGGGAACAAGTTTCCAGAATTACAATTATGTTTTATCCAACAACTGTCCGAGTCTTGTTTGATATAACTTGTTTAAGAATCTTGAAATAATCCTTAATTTCGCCAACCTAGAAAATAAGTTATAAAATACATAATACTTCAATTTCATATCATGTACTGAAATATCAATTTTCATGTTTTTCTATTGAAATTTTTTACAAGCATCACAAAGAGTTAGGTGAAATATGCTTATGCTTCAAATCTAACATTTCACTTTTAATATAAATTAATTATTAAAAAATAATGTAGTTTCACTTGTTTGCGATTAATTTTATGAATTGAGTCTTATCCAATGCAGTCAGCTCATCCACAGGGGCAGACATAAATATTACCGCTCCAATTTAGTTTTGGAATCCTTTGCACATCTTGTAGGAGAAAAAGGGACGAGATGTCACTGCACAGTATTAGATGACGAGCGATCAGATACTAGATGACATGCACAGTTACGTTTGTCACGCCATTGTAGCGTCAAGCAAATTGACTCTATTATACTTGTACATTACAATTAAGTTCTCTGTAAAGTATATTTACATAGCTCTCTTAATTCCAGGGGCAGATTTAAGCCTAGGCGCACAAGTTGCGCCTCCAGAACTCCGAATTAAAGAATCTTTTCTATACTTATTGCTATGAATTCAGTTTTTCTCGAAACACTCCAATTTCATTGCTAGCTAACCAGATGTAAAAGCCTAATTCAGGTGGAGTGGTTTTTAGATACTAATAGACACAGTGGAACCTGGGGAAACCGAACCCCATTGATCCGAAATTTCGGATAATCCGAACATTTTTTTTAAAAATTTCTGAGAAGTTTTTATTACAGAATGAAGGAAAAATAATAATTATGAATCAGAAACAAAGCTAATGTTTATTCCTAACTTAAAAGAAACATTTGAATTGGTATTTAAGAATAGAAACAGCAGCTTAATTGGTAGAAACAAAATCGGATATCTTCTTTTGACGTAAGGAACTAAACCTGCTTGACGATGCAAGTCGCAAGCTGCTTCAAAACGGGACGTTAATAAAACTAAACTAAACCAAACTAAACGAGCACCGAAAGTCAATATTCTACTGCGTTTGGTATATCAAGAGCATTTTAACGAATTTTCCAGTTCGGATTCCTGAGGTTCTACTGTATTCACTTTCTCTAGTTTGATATAGCACTACTGTGAGAAAACATTTTCCCAGGAGGTTATCATTTCAATGATAAGAGTGAATGACGAGCTTTCATTTTCAGTTATTAGCATCTATACCTCAGTAATCATTAGTATTGATGGATTAGTTCAATATATGACTAATTTCCAGTTAGCCATACCCACTTTGATTAAGCTATTAAGAATAATGTATCGTATAACCGTGTTTTGTATGGAAAGGTAAGTAAGCTACTCCTACTTCCATGCATTCCCTCTTCATGATCCTGTCGGAAATCTTTTTGGTGTCATGTAAGAGCATTCATGAACTTTGCTCCCTGCTGTTTTTTTTTTATGAAATCAGGCCATTAAATACATTCCTGAATTGATATATCTAATAAAAGGCTGAAAAATATCCGACAACTTCTGGATTATGTTACGGTGTGAAAGTCTACTGTTTGCTAAAAGTATAACCGTGTTTGAGAAGCGGAATTACTCGAAGTTCGTACCGCACCAAAACAAAGAAATAAGTACAGCGGATTTTTTGGTCTACTTTCACTTTATTTCATCTGTATTCATTTAAGAAAAAACACCTGTGCTATACACCATTGTTTAAAAATGAAGTGTTCTAAATTAGATACAGCTCTTAATGTAAATTTTTTTATAACCAGTAAGTTAACTTTAATTTAATATATTATTTTATTGTTGTATAATATTTGATAGTAAATATTTCATTAAACAGCGCGTTCATACATTTACAAAAACTAATTGCACAAATTTCATAAAAGTGTGAAATAGTTTCATATATTGTATTCATACTTTATTAAATAAAGCGCACCATTCCAATCTTCATAATTTCAAAGAAATATTTCCAATTTATTAAAAATTAATTTTTGAAATTCATTAATTATATGTATTATTCAACATAAAAAATAAGCTTATTAATCACTGTTCGAATCTTATTTATTATCTTAGACGTGATCTTTATTCTGATATACGATTGCTGAGTTATTTCCATAGATTTAATTCTATCAAAATAAGGTATCGAATCCATGAAATGTACTTTTATTTTTAACAATATATCTGAAACGTTGATGTTGTCAAAGCACCCCGCAGTTAATATCTTAAACACGATCTTTAAAGTAAAAAGGATTAAAAAACAATAATCAATTTAAATTTTTATATTTCCAACATCTTACTATAGTTTAATGAAAACGCATTTCCGAAATGTTTCTTATTTTAAAAATATGTTTTTAAACTAGATTTTTATATTTTTTCAGTTCTTTAAATTTTTATTTTTAGAGCCAAAATCAAAGAATAATATTCTGTGTTTTATTTAAAAGACTTTTCTAACTTTTGATATATGAAAAATATGTTTTAGGTTTATGGTTCTGGTACTGCAATACCCCATTCTGTTTACAAAATTTCTAAAAAAATATTATGCCGAAATTTTTCTAAGGAAACGAACAATTTTTAAAATCATCTATGGACGAGTTTTCTGGTTTATTTACTTATATTACAAACCTTGACTTTATCTGCTTGTTGGACTTCCTCTTTGAAGATCCATTGATTTAGCATTACACCAGAAATAAGTATTACAGGCATGTAAACAAACCAGAAAACTCGTCCATAAAACATTGTTTAGTTATCTTTTGTATCATTTAATGTAAATCTTTTTTTTAAATCTATAAAATATCTAATAAGAGCTTTTACTATAATATAAAACACACCAATAATTTTTTAGGCTAATGCACATATTAATTTTATGATATAGTTAAGAGTGACATTTTTGCGATGAATTTCCCTATCTTTTGAAAAAGTCCGCTGTCCGACGGCGGATTAAATAGTGTGGGACTGTTGTATTTAAAACAAGAAAGATTAAATAACATTAGAACATCTAAAATAATTTAAGCATTTCCTAAAGGAAATCCTTTGAATATTTTTAGATTTTTATTTTATATATATATAAGTAATCTATAAACTGCTTTAATTGTTTTATTTAAAGACACTGTGCATGAAATTTTATTATTTTACATTACATTCGGACAACATGTAGTTTTTCAAAAACTGAAATGTGAATGTTAATTGTTAAGAATTATTGTACCATCTTAATTTTTCTTATTTCATTAGAGTTGTTAGTACTAATGAAAATCGTCAAAAATTTTGAATTTTTGTGTTAGTATTTCATGATTCCCGCCTTCTCCTTAACCCTTTCTAAGGCCGTGGGAAGTATACTTCCCGCCAAATTCATCATTTTTTAAGGTTTGCGCGAGTTCTCACCAAATTTTTCGATGAAACAAAACCCTAGATGTTCCAATTTCTCATCTCAAACCTAAAGAAAGTGTCTTGACTAGATAATTAATTATTAATTTATAAAATTAATTAACAAAAATTCATGTCGTCCAATAAGCTAAATGAATTTCTTTCCTTAAATTAACATCAATCCCAAAGTTATTTTACTATACCACTACTAGAAAAAATGGCCCTTTAAAGGGTTAAGATAAAATGTTTGTTTTATTCTAACTGATCTCTGAGACTCTTAAAGTTCGGTGATATTTTAAATATATATATATTTTAAATGTATTTTGAATGATAATTAAAAAATAATCAGGTTCCGCATCTTTTTTTGTACTGTGAAATAATATGAAAAAGTTTCGGAATGGTCCAAATTTGGTATGAAGCTACTGTTTAAAAATACTTTGTGGAACAATTATGCGGAACTCTTTTCATTTATATTTGAATTCTCGCATCTAAAAAAAACATATATATATAGTTAAAGAAAAAGAGAGGGAAAAATTGTTTATAACTAATCAATGGCGACGTTTGGGTCGCAAAAGTGTGTGTGGGGGGGGGAAGCAAAAAATTTATAAACATCTAAATAGTAGATGTTTAGTATTTTACTAAACTACTAGCATTAATTAGTAGATGCGGAGTATAGGGGTAGATAACAAAATTTAAAAATTCATTTACAAAATTAAATAGCTTTCCCGGAAACAATTGTTTTTTTATATATAATTCCAAGTTTTAGTCAGTTGAAAAGAAGTAAAAATTTAATTTTTTCTTCAAAACCCCCCCCCCCCCCACGAGTCGCCGCCACTGTAACAGACAGTGGCTTGTCAAGAGAAAATGGAAAAAAATCAATGCAATTTATGGGTATTAATAATTAAGTATTGCATTTTTAGCCTTTCATATTTTATCACATTTCATTATTTAGTATTAAATTTATTATTATCATTTCATCCTGTATGTCAGATTGAACGTTGTTTATGAGACAAAACTTATTTATTCAACAGCAGTACCCAAATTAATTTTGCTAAGAAGCCAATTTCAGTTTCTTTTAAACAGAATCTAGTACTTAAGGAATCTAGTACTTTGTATATGCAAATTTCAGATATAAATTTAAAATCATTGAATTCAAAGCATCCTAATTATCAAGTAAAACTAATTAAACTAAAAAATATAGAAATATTATTAATAATAAAGTTACCATGATTAAAAGTATGCGAAATTGTATCATTTCTAAATGGAATGACTTACAAGTTGAAATGTATAAGTACACATGCGTGATTACTTCAGAAGGCCCCGAAGACTGTTTGCGCCAGGAGTCTCAAACAGGCTTCATTCACCCCCGCACATATCATTAACATTATGTCGCTTGAGTATAAAACAAATTTTTGCCAGTTTTTTTTTTTTTTAATTCTGGCTATCAAAAATAAGCATACCTTTAATATAAAACGTTTCATTATAACTAAGAATAAAGTAAGTTAAAGAAACATAAAAACAGAATGTTTCCCTACATCATTTCTCATCTGAGTTATTGTTCTTCAAAATTGCGAGATAAAGCGTTAAGTGCAAATGCTCATCTAAGATAACTCTCATGCAATAACCTATGTATCGAAGATTCTAACCGATATACAGTCAGTTTAGTAGTTGAAGAATATTAACAATCGTTTTGAAGCAATACGAGGGATATTCGGAAATGGACCTCGAATTCTGAACCGTGAACAGATGATGAGAACGACATCTGAGCCGGCAACCCCTCTCCAAATTTCCACACCAGAGAGAGGACGTTTGATTCTGGTCATCAGATTTAACCCTCCGTTAGTCACAGTATTTAATAAATACGCATACTAGATTAGGTTAATCCGTTTTCTGTTGCTTTATTCTTTTTTTAACGCATAACAATTCGAATTTTTCTTGTTCTCATCGGACTAACTATTATAGTTATAAAGGGAAAATTATCAAAATCAGATTGGAATATCATAGAACAGACTTTTTCAATGACACGATATTTTGGTATTTTGTGGCAACATTATTTAAATTAAATGCTCTTTTGTTCTATAGAATTTATTTAATATTTGTTTTGCTTATTATATGATGTATTTATTATGCCGTATGTATTAACACGGCTTTTTATTACATTTTTATTCGGAGTCTAACCTCTGGTAAAAAACTATAAGAAAAGAAACGAGATCGAAACATCTACATTTCACATAAGCTTATTTTCAATGAATGCGTCAGTGAGAGTCATTGCTGCCATTTAAGAATGAAAATTGTCGCTGTTAACGGAGGGTTAACGTACATTAAGTCCATATAAGCCGTGGATCTTTGGAAGAATCAGATTTTGAACCTGGAGACTGTGGCACCAAGTTACTGCTGCCCTGACTGATATCCAGAACGAATATAATGAACGCTACAGTCAATTAGAGTAAAACTTCTGCGACAACGCACGCCATATGCCACATAAAAATTGGAGTCTTCATTGATAATTAGCTTATGTAAAATGTAGATGTTTCGTTCCGTTTCTTTTCTTTTCTTATAGTTCCCCCCCCCCGAAGGTTAGACTCTGAATAAAAGAGTAATAAAAAGCCGTATGAATTCATACGGCATAATAACTACAGCATACAATAAGCACAACAAATATTAAATAAATTCTATGAAATAAAAGAGCTAAAAGCATTTAATGTAAACAATGGTCGCAATTTATAAAAATACATGAGAAAGTTAATAAAAATGGTGAAGACTTAAGGTATGGCCGTAAAAGAACGTTTAATATTGTACGGGACTGAATTGTACTATATAAAACTGTTTATGGCAAACAGAAAAAATACAATATAGATGAAATTATTCTTCATTGAGATTCTATGTTAAAAGAGAACGTGGCGGCAAACAATGAAATAGAAACTAATGCGACTGTGGAACATTTTATGCCAATGTCATTGAATTTGGGAATTTTTATTGCTAATCTCTCTGCTGATTGAGCAAGGTCATTAATATCAAATGCTGATTGTTGAGTGCCCTATTGCAAGAATGGATTCTATGAAAACTAATGCTTTAGATAAATTCGAATATTTCTTTCCTATCAAAAACGTTGCTGAGAAATGTACAGAAGAATGTATACTTCAATTCGAATGTAATTCAAGTATACATTCTTCTGCACATTGAATTACATTTGAAAAACTATATATGCTTTAAGGCATTTTTTTCCTAGAACTTTACCAAACTGTTAACGACGACTTGCTAAATATCATATCATACTTCTTAATTACAAGCAATCGCATTGCATTCATTTTCTTCAAAGAGGAATTAAATAAATATTTTGCCTCTCCTAACATGAATAACTGCAAATGGTATTTTATTAATGACTTTACTTTGAAAATCACAAGATAAATTAAACCTACTCCTATAAATTTCCAAGAAAGTTAGAGAATATAAAATGAAACTATATTAACGTAGAAAAATCAAAATAACAAAAATGCCACCCAAAGATAAGAAATGACGTGTATGGTTAATTGGGATTTCTTTATTCAGGTTTTCGAAATCTATAGAAAGGATACGAAGCTAAGGTGATTTAATTTATGCATGTTCATTACCTCTGAAACTCTCCTCACTCAAAGAAATTCTACACAATTTGCTGTTATCAGACATTTTTGGAAAGCTATAGGAGGCCAGCATCACTTCTAGAAGATGAAATAGAATATAGGATGCTTCCCCGGAATGCTGGAGGATTTAATTCAGGAAGCATCCAATATTTGTTAAAAATTGTTATCTTGAAAGAAACTATTATTACAGTTTATCAACTATTAGAAAAGCATTAGTGATTAAAAAACACCGAGAAATCATGAATACAAGAGTGAATTCAAAATATCCTCGACTTTTCGTGGAAATCTCCCTCGACTTTCTTGTACACTGGCATAACATGGCGCATTTTGTGTTTAGCTCCCTCAAATAGTGTAGAGAATCAAGTATGCATTTAGGAACAATACAGCTTCCTTCATTTTTAATTTAACACTTCCTTCAAATTTAACACTGATGTACAATTGTGGTGAAAAGATTATGTACTAAAATTCATGCATCTAGATTATTGTGTTTACAATCCCATAAATATACAGACTGACAACAGTCAACCCTTTGAAGGATTTGGTCAAAAATTTGATACTTATCTACAATTCTGGTGAGAAAACAATAAGCAAAATTGCATTCGTCTAGATCGTCCCGTTTTTCAGTTAAAATGTTTACTGGCATTAACGCCACTGTATACTGCCCGAGCTCGGAACTCGAATAGTTCCTCGTAGGTTGGGTGGGAATACGTTGAAAAAGGAGCAGACCATGTCCACAAAGGGACACATGAGCAACATCACACCCGACACCTTTGTCAACGAGTCATCCGAACTGCATCGTCGGTTCCAAATGCTATTCCAACTATTTTTAAGTTCAAAAAAAGATGGCCGAACAAGGGCGTGGACAACAGAATACAGGGCCTAGAGGCTGTTTTGGATAAAATACCGATAGTAGCATACAATGCCTAAAGAATACTTGTATATTAACAGGGTCTAAGGCCAATCTTGAAGGTTTCACAGTACGTGGATTATGGCTGGCATTTACTTATTGAGAGAAAGAGATGACAAGAACTGTCACAAAAACATGTAGAACACAACATTTGAATTATGATAAACAAATAAAAAAAACGTTTAGTATGACAAACACGCTACAAGAAACTTGACACTTGAAATTAGAAAATGGAAGGGCAGAAAAGCGTAAATGATTCTTGGTTAGAATGTAAAGAAATATTCATGGAAGAATGAATGAAGACACTGAATAACAACTGATTTAATAATAGATTATGCAAGTAGAGTGAAATATGTATAAAAATGTGAAGGTGGAAACTCAGTCAGAGTAGAGAGTCTGTTTCTAGAAGAGTGTCTAATGATTGAATCCATCGAGACTTTGTAGTCAGTTTGGTGGAAAAAAAGTCTTCGTTTCCCTTAAGGAATTGGAACAATTTTCTGATCTTGACACTTGACAGAGAGTTGGTGAGTACTGTTTTGGGAGAGAGTCTAATAATTAAGTTCTTGAAGGAGTGTCTATAATTGAGTCTTTGAAGTCAATTTGGTGGGAAAAGGTCTTCATTTTCCGTAATGAATTGGATTAATTTCCTGGTCCTGTTACTCGAGGGAGAGTTGTTGAGTATTGTTCTGGGAGAGTGTCTAATAATTGAGTCTATCAAGTCTTTGAAGTCAGTTTGATGAAAAAAGAATGTCTTCGTTTTCCGTAAGGAATTGGAACAGTTTCCTGATCTTGACACTTGATAGAGAGTTGGTGAGTACTATTTTCCATCAAAGTTGTTCCAGGTCAGTCGAGGGCTTCTTCAGGAGATTAGAACTTGATAGAAGACAACTGGTCGCGAAGTGCAGATGGTTTTCCAATTCACCAACATAATTACGAAAATCCACTTTTCGGACTCAAGTCTAAAATATTTATCAAGATCTCAAGGTCGAATTCTTTGATAGCTGCAGTTCTCTTTTTCTTTGTATAGTTCTTGTACGAGAAAGTAAAAAAAGAGAAAATGGAGCGTTGGTAATATGGATTGTTGGAGCAGAACCCTTCACGAGCAAGATTTTCGGTCTAAAACCTTTACAAGTCCGAAAATCTAACTTAACTGAAATATTTTAAACTTCTTGCACTTATCCAAATGAATAATAAAAATACCAAGTGTAACCTTTAACTTCTCGTTTTCATACTTTTTACATTATGAAAGTGAAGAAATGAAATAAGAAAAGAGGAGGAATTGTTATAGTTCATAAAAGCGCAAAAGTTACTAATTCAGTATAAAAATTTTTAAAAAATGCAATTTCATAAGGTCTTCCTAAAATTATTTTGTGCAAGTTATTAAAAAATATGTGATACTAACTGTTGATCCTATTTAAGACGATGATACACGGAAAACTTCTGAACTGGTCTTTGTTTGTTTCTAAGTGGAAAAGATTTTCTGTTGAACAACGAAGAAGAATTAAAAGATTTGGTTAATACAAATTCTCTAACAAGGGAAACACCAGGTACAGGGGTCATCGATTTTTTCCCCAAATTCTGTACATTTGTAGTAGTGTCTTAGGACAATACAACATGCAAGCCACAAGTTCTACAACTCAGTAATTTTCATCTGTATGACAAATCGTCCCTTAAAAAGCAACGCCACCTACCTCAATTTTTTGAAATTTCAAAGAGGAAGAAAATACTTAATTTTTCGCAACCAAAAACGAATTCTTCTGAAATTTTTTTCACATCTGGTAGGAATATGTGGTCTCATGTTTATGTCAGATGTTAAAAAAGTTCAGAAATACTCTTTACTGGTTGCGAAAACTTCAATTTTTTCTTCCTCTTTGAAATTTCAAAAAATTGAGATGGTGTAGCTTGTTAAGGGACGATTTGTCATACAGACAAAAAAACATAAATTCAAACGGCATCTACTAACTAACCCATATTGACCGCAAATACAAGGCAATTTTATGTCTGCAGTTGAAAAGCAAACATCGTTCACATTGTGGAAAATATCCCTTTTGTTAGACAATTTGGATGCGAACCACGCGTAACGCAACATTTCTGTAGATATCGGTGCCGCTAATTGGAGACACAAAATGGAATGTACTGGTTGATATTCTACTCCCTAAACTTTTCGATCGATTTTCTCGAAAATTACTGATTTGTAGAACTTGTGGCTGGCATGCTGCATTGTCTTAAGACACTACTACAAATGTATAAAATATGAAAAAAATCGGTGTCCCCCTGTACCTTAGGGTGGGTCGAAAAAACATAAATATTTTTTTCGGAACGCTTTAGTACGGAAAAGTTACCTATTGTAATCAGAAGAAAAACGGCATAAAAAATTAAAATCGGTTAACATCTTCCGTTCGCGCATCGTACGTAAATTTAAGGAAAAATTGCGAAATCGAGCTTTTTTGAGTAATTTTTTTAAGTTAGTTAATACTTTTAAAATAAACACGTTTTAGTTTCTTATGCTATTTGCATGGTTCTAAATAAATTAAATTCTGATCAATAATCTTATTTTTTTTCGTTCGTGCACCGTCTTAGAAAAAACAGAAATTTACCAATATTTCTCAATTTTCACTGAGCAACTCTTCGTTCGATTTGGTAGATTTGAACTAGATTGAACCGTCACTCACTTGAATTAGATTGAACTGGTTTGAACTAGATTGAACGTGGCCTGGTCCCTCCCCCTACCAACTCGGTCTTCTACTCGCCAGTCGCCAACATCCACTACGACCTTCACTTCAGTCTTTCTTTGCCTGTTAGAAGTGGTACACGCTTTGGTTCTATGTGTGACATGTGTGCTATGAGTCTGTGCTGTGCATTGTTTTGTGTTATGTTTGTTTAATGATTATTCTAATAACATTAGCTAATGATGAATGAGAAAACTAGAAGTAGTAGTTCATCTGGATGGAAGAACAGTGTCATCCACCGAATAGAAAATCATGTAGGACTCCCACTACAGTGGAGCATATGCCTCCTGCATTTTAATGAGCTTCCTTTTCGCCACATTTTCCAACATATTGACGGTCAAACTGCAGGGCCTAAATCTTTTAGTGGGCCAATCGAGCAGCAGCTCACTTGCTATGAAAAACTCCCTGTAGTCGATTATGAACCCATAGATTTTTCGATTCCTTATATAGACATTTCAAATGCAGTCACCTTGGGACATCGTCCAAAAGACTTGGCAAATCGGACCCTGGTCCTTTGTTCCATTCCAGATGGCTACTGCGGCCAACCGAGTCCTTAGGTTGTATATAAGTTCATCAGATCCATCCGGAAACTTAAGAGAAATAGTTGTCTTCATCTTAAAATCATACATGTCTGCGTGGCTTGCCATAAAAAAGAGCAAATATGAGGACTGACGGACCAAAACATGTCTTTCAAGCAATCCAAACATCACGGTATTTATCGGATGAATTACTTCAATTTGTCGATCCAGTAATACAACGAAATGCGTTCTTTGAGCACACAGAGAATGTTCTCTTCAATTCTTGTCAATTAAAGGGAACATATTCGAGAGCTCGGTTACAGAAGGATCTTAAAAGCAATACAAATCAACCCAAAGAAGAAGACTGTAAGAAATTTCGTACCACCAAAGATAAACTTTCAAGCTTAAGATTACATTGAAATTGTTAATTGGAATTCTTGTGTGGTATATCCTCCGCCACTGCTGCGAGACCTAAGTGAAGATGATATTAAATCACTCATCAATTCTGACACTACGCCCATCAGAGAAATACAAAAGTTTTCTTGTCACACCCAGGCTGTGGAGAGGTGCATCAAACTTGTAACAGAGCCTCGAATAAAGTATGTGGACGTGAAGCTAGAGATGGCTATATCCGAGCAACACTGAAGTCTAGATCGGTTATGCCTAATTTCTCCAAAAAATCAGACTTTAAATGTGTAGCAGATATAAAAAAGAAAAAGTAAAAAACACAGTAAGCCAAAGAATCCTACTCTATGGAAAATCTCTGTAAATAAATATAACATAAATACCACACCCAACAATTAGATGGTTGGTTGGGTAGGGTGTGGGTGGAACTCCACGTGGTGAGTTCTGGGTCGTTCTGTTCTAGCAAAACGAGCGACAGTGAAAATTGCGAAAAATAGGTATATTTCTGTTTTTTCTGAGACTTTGCGCGAACGGAAAAAATTAGATTATTGATTAGAATTTCATTTATTTAGGTTATTTAAAGCATAAAACAAGCATAAAAAACTAAAGCGTGTTTATTTTAAAAGTGTTAACTAACTTAAAAAATTTACAAAAAAAGGTGCGATTTTGCAATTTTTCATTAACTTTAAGTACGATGCGCGAACGGAAGATGTTAACCGATTTTAATTTTTTACGCCGTTTTTCCTCTTATTACAATAGGCAACTTTTCAGCACTAAAGTGTTACGAAAAAAAAATATTTTTTTCGACCCACCCTACTGTACCTGTTGTTCCCTTTGTAAGAAAAAAAATTTTGGTCCCAGGAACGTATTCAGACCGAAAAAATTTCAATAAAAACATTGGAGTCTATTTAGATGATGTCATAAGACAAACATAACTGTCCATGTCATCTAGTTTTTGCTTGCCTTATGCTGTACTGTGAAGTCAAATCCAATTTCCGTATGTATATGTGCAATATATCTTAAAATTAAACTTTCGTGGCGCATTTAACATCAATCACGTGAAATGAAATGATTCCATTATGATAATATATTTAAGATTTAAGAATATATTGCAAGGTAGCAAAAATCAATTTTGTGTTTTTTTATTCAAGCAAATTCATTATTTAGCAAGTGCTTAATAGTTATTATTCAAGCATATTTAGATTTTTTTCTAATGGAGGTGTTTTCTTTAAGAAAAAAAAATTTTTTAGTGAATTTTGTGGTGTTTTTTCAAACTGAATATTTCAACTTGGCTGCGGGATTACAAAATCAAAATAAAGATAAAATCTGGACCGAGCCAAATTCAAACAATATAATCAATCGTTTTTTGTAAAAAAATATATATTCATCGCAAAATATTTTTGAAATGGAGTTTGTTCGGTTTTCTATGATTTTTTACAAATTGCAAAAAAAATTGTGCAATTCATTATAGGCTATTTTAATGAAAATTCAAATTCGCTTTGTTTAGTGAGAAAAGCTCAACTTATATTTTTGTTATATTTTATCTGTGAATACACATTAAATGCTTTAGTGCTCACATTTCTTCAAACTTTTTGAATCCTGGTTTCAGTCAACTGCCGTTATCTGATATTTTCAAGCAGCCTCTTATAGGAAAATATATTTTTTGTAATAGAAGGAAGATATGCCGGATGTCCAAACAGTGACGTAACTGTACAATATAGCCCCCACCAGCAAATGTATAGGTTGGGGCTCTTACAAAGTAAAACTTGTCACTATTGTTGATTATTATCTCACTCACCACTGTGTATAGTTAATTTTTTTTTCTTTTCTGAACAAGGCCCTTTCCCTGCCTAACTCAAAAGGTTTCACCTCTCTGACAGCGATCAATGCAGTTGTGGTGGAACTAGCACGGCACTCCACGCACACAGTTTCTTGCATATGAGGATGCCAGAGCAAAACTTTAAACAAGAATGTCTGAAAAGAGTCGCCAATAACCTCATCTCCAGCAAAAAATTCTTAGGATAGTGAAATTCATCAGTGAAAATAGACATATCTTCCGACATCCCTGCCTTCAACTTCCCAGAAAACTCAACCAACAAGTTCCAAATGACAAGATCCCCCCCCAAAAAAAGAAAGAGAAAAACAACAACAAAGCCTCCTTCCAAAACTTGTGCGAATTATGTTTGAGGTTGCATCTCCAGATACCAAGTGCTTCGCAATCAACAAACGAGAAAAGAACACTAATACGAAATTGTATAATAGTGTAAATTTCTGTGTAAATATCTTTTTTTTTTATCTTAAATAAAATCCCCGTCAAGCCATTCAGTGACCGGAATGGTCACGGAGTCGGGGGTAAGACACAACGTTCTATTCTGTATAGTTCATTTTAAAGGATCTTATAATTTAGAAGGGGCAAGGAAATAATACATTAGAGTGGACTCCCGTAAAACGAGGAGGATACGTTAGGCATAATAAGAAATCTCGGAATAAGGGATATATATGCATAACCGGACGAATTAAAGCAAGTTAAACATATCTAACCTCTAATTTGTAACTGCGCATATTGCTAGTGAGATGTCACTTAAAAAAAAAAAAACTGTCGGCTTCACTGTTCATGCCATACAAACAACAGGTAGGTGCATACATTTGCTATTCTAAACGACATCAACAAAAAAATTTAAGAAAATATGAAATTTATCTAACGCGTAATATGGGACTGTTTATCGCGCTCTATGAGAACTAATTGCAATTTTTTCGTCGCGTTATACGGAAACGTGTTATGCAAAAGTCCACTGTATTTATTTATAGATATTTTTATTTTTTGTAAATTAATTTCTAAATAGTTTATCTATTTTTTAGTCCAGGAGGGTAAGACAGTAGCAGTGTCTACTGAGCTACGTAATTATAATAACTGGGGTCGGGACCCCGAGGTCTTTGGGTCCCAGACAGTTTGCTTGTCCTGCCACTTTATAGATAAGCCACTTTGTACAACTCTATCGAATATTTCCTTCAGCAAAGCATCAGAACACATTTTTCACTCTTATATAGATGATTTTTTTTACCTTGCAGGTTCTTTTGAATGTTGACCAAGCTAGGAGGTGAAAAAGGAAAACTGACTATCATTTTTAGAAGATCATAAATACATAAGAAGAAAATACTTTGGACTGTATTTCTCGTTGTCTTTCCTTTCACTCAATTCAATCTATGAAAATCAGAATTTAGGAACTAAAGTTATTCTATTTTTAGTGGGAAAAATGCGTTATTTAAAGATAAAGAACAGAATTTAACCCGAAGATACGAATTTGGATATAACCGCCTACAAATATCTGATATTTTAAAAATAGAATAAAATAACTAAAAGCTTTTAGTTCAACGAAAACCTAATCACTTTACGTAAAACAATCGTGCTATTCTTTAACAAAGCGTAATAAAATACAAGGAAGATATAAGTGAATATTTGAAATTTATAATCAACGATGCATTTTTCAGAATTCATAGTCATTGCATTGCTCGTTTCATGTCCAAGATGCATTTCAAGTTCAAAACAACGCCCTTTTTACATCATAGGACATATGGTAAACAGCATTGAATTGAAGAATTTTTAAGTAGAGGAACAAACGTTTTAGAAACAGATATTCAGTTTTTCTCCAATGGTTCCGTAAAAGAAATATACCATGGATCCTCTTGCGATTGTGGGAGGTATTGTCAAGCCAAAGACAACCTTGAGAATTATTTAAAACACCTACGTAACATTACTGACCCAAACACACCTGACATTTATTATAAACAGCTAGTGAGGCATTTCTTCGATCTCAAATTGAAAACATCAAATGACCAAATGGAATCCGGACGCGACATTGCTCGACACATTCTGAATTATTTATGGTGTAATGATGGAGACAGGAAACAAGAGGTAAATATCGTTTTGATTACAATCGAATAGATATTTTTCACATTTGCTTTTTTCAATTCCTACTATTATTCACACTCTCCCTATATATATTTATTTATATATCTTGTTCAAATTTTCAATCGTTAATAAAATACTTTTTATTCATCCACTCAAGTTCAAATACATTTTTTTAAAACTTGTAGTGGATGACACTTGATGTTAATACAGTTTTTTCAAATATTAATTCATTAATTAAATTTAATTAATTAATTTTAGTTTTATATGGGAGAAAAAATTTCTAAAATAAAATTTTTCTTTGTTCACCTAAGTAGGAATTGGCTTAAATTTTTTTTATATTACTTGTTTCGAACTAACGGGTTTCGCGCGAGTGTATTTCTGCTTTATAAAAATATGTATTAATGTTTATGTCATTTGCTGACTAAAAAAATTTTCAAATGCTAAATGCTGCTGCTAAATGCTTTTTTTTACTGTAAACAAGATAAAATTATAATCTAGAATCATGTATTGAAAATTTCTTTAAAAATAGGCAATTATCTACGAATAAAATTCCCTGAAGTTAAGTTGAATGTACCATCTAATTTCTGTACATTATTTCGGATAAATGACATTTTTAGTTTGACCGTCTTGATATTTGATGCATTTTTTTCTTTCTCGAATACTAAGTATACAAAGAGAAAATGTTGCAATCCTAGAGATTTTGATAAACACATTTTGACATCTCTATATCCTTTTTGAGTCCGAAAAAGACGTTTTGAATTGTATGGATATCTGTAGCATGAAAACTCAAAAATGGAACGATTTAGTCAAATGAAATTCGGTATCTGGTTCTTTTCACAAATAGTATAGATCTCCATCAAATTATTGATGTAATTCGTCGACGGAAAGTCTGTCTGCCCGTCTGTCTGTGTCCATATCAACACAACTCAAACATGCAACAAGCTAAAGGAATGACCTTCGGCATGGACCTTTGCGAGAAAATTGTTGATCTGTTTCATATTTCGGATCATATCTCACAATGAGAAGACAATCTGTCCTTTTGAGTGTGAACACGATAACTCAAAAACTCAACAAACTAAATAAATGAAACTTAATATGTGGTCTTAATATCAGCATTGTAGACTTGTATCGAATTCTGCCCCAGCCTGTTAAGATGTCCGAAACGATACTCATTTCTCACCATTATACGACGAAGCTAAACTCAAAACGTGAAAGTGTACTAGAAAGTCGAAGGCAGAGCCCTCATGCTAGTTATTATGCATGGTAAATAACCCTGAACACTCTGCATATTTTGAATCGTAAAAGCTGTTGTTACATATTTGAAACGAAGAATTTTCACGCTCAAGCTCAATAATAAGTTTCTAGCTCAAACGACTTAAAAATTGCCCGTCTGCTTTGAGGGATGGTAACTTTTTATTGCTGTAGTTAGTCCTTTTAAGTTCAAATCTACACATATGAAAATTCTAAAGCTTCTACAGAAAGAATATCCTTATATCAAATTATAAGTCTTTTAGACTACTGTCTCTTTGAAGGAATTAGGCTATTTGCACACACACCGATTTTTGTAGACCGGTTTGAAAATTGTCTACTTTTGCAGACGATGCGTTCCTTGCACACACACCGATTCGTGTCGGTCGGTTTCATATCGGAACAAAATAGGCGCAAGCCACAAAAAGAACCTGGGTTAAATATCTACCGCAATCTGAAGTTGAAAATTACGTTTTTAAAGCAGCCATGAATATAAAATTATGAATATAAAAATAATATAAAATTATATATTAATATATATATAATTAAAAATTCAATTGAAATCATATTCCAGAACGAAAAAATGTTTTTGATTTTCGGCAGAAAATGGGTTCACAACGTAGGCGGACACCTTAAAATTTGACTTGGCAATACCATCAAATTATAATGTGTTAATATTGTGGAAAGCAATCACTTCGACATTCGAAAAAAATTGAATTTCCATTTATTACGTTAATAAATCAAAACTAAAAGAGAAACCAATGTAAAAACAACAAATTTATATTTACTTCTAATGTTTCTCAATGTTTATTGAACGTCATATAAAACGACAGTTTACATTACACAAAATTCAGGCACATTGCCTCGAAAGCCTATATTGGCTCATAAATTAATTACAAAGTTCAAGTGTTATTTAGTTCTTATAACTAAACTAAATTGCAACTAAACAGAAATAAATACTAAGTGAATTATTAAGTGAAAGCAATGAAAAACAAATACTTGTTTAGTTTTCCATTTTCAGCTACTAAGTTTTACTAAAATGTTTCTAATTTAATTTCCGATTATCGTTTTAGTAAAATAAAAGAAATTTTGGGATTAGATATCATATAGTATGGTCAGTTATTTGACTCCATTAAGTACATTATGTAAACAATGAACAAAATAGGTGCAAGGCCACTAACAGAACATGGATTCAACAATATACCACAATCTGAAGTTTAAAATTACGTTGTGAAAGCAGCCATGAATATAAAATTATACAAGATTCAATTGAAATCATATTCCCGTCGAACAAGCTGGTCGCCGAAGGCGGCTAATTCAAACTAAACTAACTCTAAATCGCAACTAAAAAGAAATAAATATTAAGTTAGAACAATGAAAAACGCTTCTTTGTTGTTCCCTTTTGTACATTCTTGTACAAAAATACTGTTGTCAAAACAAATACTTGTTTAGTTTTCCATTTTCAGCTATTAAGTTTTGCTAAAAGGATTCTAATTTCATTTGCGATTATCGTTCTAGTAAAATGAAATAAGTTTTGGGATTACATTAAGAAATAAAAGTGAAGAGAAAACGAAAAAAATGTGTTTTTGATTTTCGGCAGAAAATAGGTTCGCAACGTAGGCGGACACCTTAAAAATTGACCTGGCAATACAACCAAATTATAATGTGTTAATATTAAGAGTTCTTGTGATAATAATCTAACACTGTGGAAAGCAATCACTTCAACATTCGAAAAAATTTGAATTTACATTTATTGCGTTAATAAATCAAAACTAAGGGAGAAACCAGGTGAAAACAACAAATTTATATTTATTTCTAAGGCTGTCGGAGAGTAAAGTTGTTTTGAGAATTATTTTTATTTAAAAGCGAATTATGTTAAATGAAAATTCAGTAGAAAATTATGTTAAATTAACTATAACTAATTTTAAGGCATTGCAATTATTCAACAAAGATTTATTAAGCTAATTAAAAATAAATAACAAAGCAAGTACTAAATGTAATTAAAAAATAGAAATAAAAGTATGGAATGTATGCGGAGTCATTAATATTATTTTAAAATTAGAAAAACCAACTTTTTCAAATGTAAAAAAGCATATATATATTTTCAGAGACGCCTAAATGTTATATCGCTTGGTTTTTTAACAAGCTTAATCCGCCACTGAGAACCATTATTTTTAACTATCCATTAAAAATTTCTTTGTGTATAAGTAATTTTTCTCATTCTTATACTGAAAATATCAATAAAGAAAAAAAAAATATCCCTAAAAATATTGTTCAATATTTTTTTCATAATGTTACTGTTTATTAATTTATGTTAATTGTTACTGTTTATTAATTTATGTTAATTGTTACTGTTTATTAATTAGTTATTTAAATGTTTATTATTTTGCCACGAGAGCGAAGTCGATCGGCTGAAATCGGCGTGTGTGCAAGCGCCAGTAGGTTTACATGTGTCACTGGGACCTCCCGCAGCTGCCGATGTCGGCCAAGTACAGTGGCAATTCTCAGCAGCCGATCGGTTTTATGTAGGCGCCGGTACGTGTGCAAGCTCCAACTGTTCTCTATACACTACTAATGGAATGTTGCAGACCGGTCTGAAACCGTTCGACACGAATCGGTGTGTGTGCAAGTAGCCTTGCACACACACCGATTTTTGTAGACCGGTTTGAAAATGCTCTACTTTTGCAGACGATGCGTTCCTTGCACACACACCGATTCGTGTCGGTCGGTTTTCGGATGTACATTTGGTCATTCTCGAATACATTATCAATTTCTTCTGCCATACTTGAGAAAATAACACAATAATTAACCAACATATCACAAACTTAAATCAATTACGTGTTTTAACTTGTTTAACATTCGAAACATTGACCTGTTTGACTAGCCTACCATTGTGAGGCTTGTCTTATGGCTATTGGGGATGGACTTGAAACTTTAAACTTCCTTAAAATGTATTTATTATGTAAGATGATTATATTCTAATGATGATGGAAATCTTATTCATTTATTTGCTATAAATGCGTATACCTATGTCAATTTATACGGGTATCAGATAAACAGCAGTATGGACCTTGTTTCTTAAACCCTGCCTGTTTCGATATTTAAATTATTTTTTAATAAAGGCAGCAAAAGATGTAAAAGTAATAGTGAGTAAAGAATTTTTAAAAAAAATAACATCCTAAACAAAGAACTTTCTGACTCTGGGTATCAGAAATTATGGATCATGATTAATGTGGCCATTTATTCCTATCCTCAAAATGGGAAATCTGCTAATTTTGGGGTAATAGTATGTATATTCAGAGAACTCACTTCAGTTTTTATTTATTAATGAAAGCAACAGGATTGAACTTTTGAAAGTAAATCATTTATGTAATCTTGTCTTTTTCTGAAGAACAAATTTTTGCTTCAGTGTATATGGTGTTGATTTCAAATAAGAATGAAATTTTTGACAGGATTTCTTAAAATTTACTTTGGTAATTAACATTGCTTTAAGAATTCCGATTTGTAACAGTGTTTTTCCGCTCGACCACAATTTTTCATTAGAGAAAATACCCTTTCTACAGTGCATTATTTGCCGGGCAGACATGCTAGAATATATTCGATAATCATACGAAAGGTCGTGTAGTTTAAATTATTGGTGTGAAAGTATTTGAACATTTTCACCCAACGACTTTCGGTTGAAACGTTCCCAGTATTTCATTCGGTCATTTTTTTCGACGTCAGGAATAAGTGCGGCCTATCTGGCTTTAGACCGACTTGCATATTTGTGAGACGTACTGCGCAAGTCCCATCATCACCAAGCTGCCAGGCACTACAGTCGGATTTTTTCATTTTCCGGGCCTTTTTTGAAATTATAACCATGGGTGCTCTCCTTCTGAAAACAGGACATTTCGCCATCCCGAAGTTGTGCTTGGGGATAACGGGATAGTCCATCTAAAGACGGGACGGTTCCGTTCAAAACTGGACAAATGCTCATATCAATCATGATACCGCGTGAGGTCGCTTAGAACACTAATAGGGACCTGAAAACTTTCAAGCCGCTTTCTTTCAGAATTTTTAAAGTAGGGTATCCGAGAAAAATCTTTATTATTTTAAACATCAATAACAAAAATACGAAAAGGTGAAACGAAATGCAGTTTGTGGCAAAAGAGTCAAGAAATCGAATAGTTTTTTAAGTACTTTCAATATAGCTCTACATGAGCATATTCCATGTGTTTGTAAAGTTCTATCGTCATAATGTTAAGATGTAGAGCTCTGAAAACCTAAACATTTCAGTCGAACATGAGCAAGACAGCCTCAAATTTAATGCTTAGTGTGGCATTTTACACAACGCTGTAAACAAGGTTCATTATTCTTTGTAGAGAAGACGATTAACAGTGATGTGTACCAGGATCTTCTCGAGATGTACGTTACTCCACAATCGAAACATTTGCAGCCAAATGTTTTATTCCAGAAGGACGGTGCTCCACTTCACTGAATACATCCTCTGCATAAATTACGTGCTTCCCGAACGATGGATTGATCGTGGAGGAGCAATACTTTTGACTCAGCGATCTTCTGACATAACTCAAATGGATTTTTTCTTGTGGGGTTATGCGAAAGACATTGTTTATAAAATGTCTGTTTCTGATATTTCCTTTTTAAAGGAAAAGATGCAATTAGCAATCTTCACTGTTACATAACAAATGTCAACCCTTTATTTCCCGACGGTATTTAAAAGTACTACTTTAATCCAGCTTATATCTTCATAATTTGACCGATTTTCCTGACTGTATTCATATGAACGCGAGGAATGTATTTCCGACAGCTATCAGTAGATGGCAGATGAAGACAAAAATTTAATTTTTTAATTATTAATCCAATTAATTAAATTATTTTATTTTAATAAAAAATTTTTTTCATCATTCCTGGGGTTAATCTGCAATAAAAGATAAATTATGCCAAAATAAAATTGAAAAGTTGCTGATAAGTTAATTCCATAAATAACGGTTTAAAAAACGCTTGATGGGAAATGGAGTACAAACTGGACATCTTTTCGAGATACTCAAAGAGCTCACGTAGAGCTACATAAGGTACTGTGAAAACTGTGAGGTTTCTTCTTCTTTTGCCGTAAACTGCATTTCATTTCACCTTTCCACATTTTTGTTATTAATGTTTAGAATAATAAAGATCTTTCTCGGACACCCTGTATATATGAGCAAAATAGTCCAGAAAATCCTCTTGAGTTTGAACATTTTACTAAATTTTAACTATCTATTTAAAATTTAATTTTTTTCAATTTATTGTTAATCAGTTTTTCATTTTCTCATTTATTTTCAAATTCTTGGATGTCGACAATGTTTTTCGAATGAAAATGGGATCGCGACATTTTTTTTTCTCCTCCCGAAAAAGTTTCGCCGGAGAAAAAAACCTTGATTCACATCTGAACATTTGAAAGATTCACATATCGAAGGTAAATTTCTTAGGATATTTCATTTTATTTAAATACTTAATAAAATGAAATACCCAAATTTATCATAATTATCATAATTTATTTATTTGCAGATGAGAGTACTGATTTATTTCGACGATGTCAACGACAAAGATGTTGTTCTTGGACTTAGAAGCGAATTCGAACTAGGGATGGGAAAAAAACCTGCCGGTTTAAACCGAAAACCGTTTTTTTTTTTGTTTCAGTTAACCGGTTTTTTCGGTTATTTTTTGCTCCGGTTTAAACTTGTTATTTTTTTAAAATCCAAAAACCGGGTCAGGAGATAGGATCGATTTTAGGTTCGACTAGATTAAACTTTACCAAGTTATAAAGCTTTGAATTTCATCATCTTAGGTAAATTACCAACAACCGCTTCCTCGAGGCGTCTGTTGGTTGGCGCATTACTGAAAGAGTCTTTATGAACAGATAAATATTGGCCAATGGATTGATTTACTCCAAAAACAATACTAATAAAAAATTTTGTTTGCAAACGGAATCTGTTTATTGTAGCCAAAAAATATTTATCTTTAGTCGGAAGTTCTGTAGTGTCCGAAAGATCAGTATCTACGTTGAATGATGTTGTTTCCGATGGGAGGTGTCGACTCACGGATCAACACATTGCTGAAAGAGTCTTTATGAGCAGATTAGATGATAAATATTGGCCAAAGAATTAATTTCTTGTGAAAATAATGTTAATAAAAAATTTGTTTATAATATTTGCTTATTGCAATAATTAATTTATTATTATTACAAATTGTATTAATTACTTATTTATGATCATTACTTTTTACATTATATAATTATTGTATATTATTATCAATAAAAAATTCTGTCCACAAACGTTGCTTAAAAAAAACAACCAAAAACCGGTTTTTTCAAAAACCGGTTATTTTGAGCGGTTTTAACCGCCAGGTTAAACCGGAGGTGAAAAAAAAACCGGTTTAACCGAAACCGGTTGTTTTTTTTTTCAATAACCGCCATCCCTAATTCGAACGCCAAAGGCAAACCTCTCGCCTCAAAGACGTTGGATTTGATGGAGGCAGTGGACGCAATCCGGACATTGAGCGGACATTCGCCGATTTAAAAATAGAAAATGTTTGGCTCGGTGATGGAACCATGAACTGTTTTACTACTATCAGGCCGGATACCCTATTGAAAAAAGAGATATCCATCAGGGATTCTAGCGACGGATTCATCGATAAAGTTTACAAGTGGACCGTCGATATGCCTTATATAGTGAGGGAAGCTTTAAGACACGGAGTAGACGGAATGATTACAAATAAACCAGATAGATTTCTGAAAGTGCCGGAAGAAAGCGAATTTGAGAAATCTTTTAGACTAGCTACGTTGAAGAAAATACTTTTCAGAAGTACTCTGGTGAATGACCTGATGTTTCAACACACTTTCATTTAACTTGGCTTGTTTCCTGTTTGAAAATATGGAATTTTGTAGTTGATTTTTTTTATTCACTTCTTAACGTGCTGGAGGGATGAAAATTTGTACACATGTATATTGCCGATGACAATACGGTATTTCAATAATTTCACAGCTTAATTATCAGTTAATTGAGTAATTTTATTCAATTTTGGTTCCTTTCGAGTGACGCCACTTGCTAGTGAATGTGAAAAAATATGATTTCAAGATTTCTTAATGTTTTTAATAATGAATTATAAATTAAAGACTAAATTATACTAAGATATAAATACAGTAAAATAACGGTTAACCAAACTCTGGTTAACCAAGACCCGAGTTATCCGAAATGCCTCTGAAATCGCAAATCCAAAACACGTACTGTACTGCGTGGAAATAATCGAGGAGTCGAGACTCCCCAAGAAGGTTAGTGATTAATTTTAGAATGCTAAAATTAAAATTTGTTGATATTAGAGTATTAATTATATGATGTTGTTTATCTGTGCCCGTCACGCGCATTATGTCCGAACTCGCCGGTGCGAATATCGCGTTCTACAGAGGGTTAACTTTAATAAATAACATAAGTGTAGCCTACAAAAACAGTTTTGAATTCGTTTTATACTCAAAAAATTTCAAAATTATGTACAGTAATTAGATACAAAATAGTAATAGACGTTCATGGCTTAACCGAAAAAATCGTTATCCGAAATAGCTTCCCTTTAGTTCAGTTTACCGGGTTTGATTTGATTTGGGGAGTTTTGGGGGATTTTCAGCAACAAAGGCTATTATCCCCTATTCATTCTAAAATTCTTTTCAATCCGTAAACAAAAAAAAAGAGATGAAAATTGCCATCAAAAGAAGGGCTAAGATTATTGCCGATCTGATTTGGTCAAGAGAAAAAAAAAATGGCACCCTCCGAGAAAGGCCTCCATATTCTTTTTCCAGTTTACCGGGATTGTACTATAAATAGAGAGACAAAATAATCAAAATTAAAAATATTGTTAGTTTTTAGTGCACTAATAAAACCGTGCTTTCAAAAACTGGTTATATCAAATTTATTGTTAATCGAAAGTCATAATTTAAATCACGCTACCATGGAGAACGCATTGCTGTTAATATGCTTTCAATGGTATTGCCAGAGCGTATTTCATGCTTTATACAGGATGGGTCGAAAAATATTTGGCAAGATTTTAAAGGGTGGTAGAGGTTGTTTTTCCCTTCTCATAAAATGCATATCCGGAAATGACGCATTTAAGCGCTGTTCGATGGCTCAATTACCTGAATGCCAGGAATGCAAATCGCTTGATAAGCCGAGGTGGATGTGTTCCTTAGCCACCACTATCAACAGATTTGTCATGTTTTGAATTTTTTTAGGTCAAACACCGAGTATGAAAAACACCGTGTATGGTAACTGGACTATTAACGAGATATCATCGCCAGATGGTGATGCTGATGGAAATTTTAGGGACATATCTGGCATCTTTGAAAATGTACGGTCATCCAATCGCCGACGGTATGTGAAGCGCGTGTACTTGTTGGCGTTGCTCGTTTAAGCGTCTGCTGTGGGAACATTACTCATTAAACAGCTCAATAAATTTACTTTGGTTTGTCTTTTATTTCACTTTTTACATTTTTCTTCATCACCAGACAGTGGCGAACTGGGTCTGAAAATAGCGGCTGCCAGCAGTCAATAGGGGCCCACTCATATCAAAAATGATATTTTTTCTCTGCATATATTTTTAAATTTTGTTTATTATAAACATAATCAATTAAAATCAATAAATGGACATGATATACAATATAAATTATTATATATTTTTATTATCTAAATATCTGTTATATATACTAGTAGTTTTGTGAACATTGGGCTTAACCCCTCCCCAAAAAAAAACCTGCTCTACATTTCAGTCGTTAAAATGTTTGCCATTTATTTTCCGAATTCAAATTATTTGCGCAAGTCTGCTTTTATCATTATTAATTAAACTACAATTAAGTGTCTGCTTTTATCAATATAAAATGTAATTTGTTATTATTAGAGGTATCTTTGGAGGCATTATGAACGGAGTTTCGTTTGGGTACAATCGTTGGAAAAACACTTAACATTACATGAAACGCAACCATTTAAGCGTCTACCATCTTGAAACGGAATACAAAAATAAAAAACACATACGGTCGTTTTCGCCGACATCAAAGAGCATTCATGTCATATTCAAAGAAAATCAAACAACGCGTTTGATCGTGACAAAACAAATTGCAGACAAACAGACTATATTAGATAAGTCAGTAAATTACTGACAAACAAACTGTTTTCGCTCAAACAGTTCAGTGAAAACAGGACCTCGCTTCGCTAGTCAAATTACTAATTAAAGTATACATGTATTATTACATATTATTGAAAGTACGAATTAAGAAATACAAAATCAAATTTATGATTGAATTTTAAATAATTTTTGGTGGGTGTATAGCTTACTGTAATTTTGGAACTGTACTGTTATTTTGAGAATTTTTAAACCAAACTGGAATTATAGAGCTAACCATGTACCAAGTTCAACAAATTTAAAGAATACTTCTTACTTTAAAAGATTAACGACTCAAAAGTACAGAACTCAGTAAGCGTTTGAGTTTACTAGATATCTAGTCAGCTGTTGAGTTTACTAGATGATATGTCAATAATTACTTCTGCATCCAAATCATCTAACAATTCCTTTCCATTAGATAGCAATATGCAGAGAATTCCAATTTCTTTTCAGAAAATGAACTTCTAAATCTGTTCTTTATCTTTAGCTTTGAAAAACAGAATTTACTGATATCATTAGATCATTCATTACGAATACTAATATTATTACAAATATGCTTTGATATCTCAAAAATGGATTTCTCTCCTTACAGATAAAGTTCTTTTAATATATTTTCAATCGATGCAAGGCTATTAAGAACAGGAAAGGTAAAAACAAGCATAATGGCCGGCACAATATAGAAACCCAACTTAACCATAATCGGGACTCTCAGCTAAACTAAATATAAATAATGAAATTGTTCCAACTAAATTCTAATGAAGAGAAAGATTCATGGATAATTAGTATTTATTAGTTATTAAGCCGTTATTCTTAGCATTGGGATTATAATCCCTCACACACGTTGTTTACAAATCCCTTTGATAAAAGAATGAGTGTATGGATATACTAATATTTAATCATATTCGGTGGCGATCTTAGCAAAACGGTTTGCAAGCTCCACAGAGAAGGGACACTTTTTCTCTGGGACGAGATCATTGTCTGGTTTTCCAATATATTTTGACCCAGATGAGACTGACAAGACTTTGAATTCAGAAATTTCATTTTGGACATCCTACAAATTTGTAATTGATTTTAATACCTTTTAATGTAGGGATGGAAGACAAACTCCCAGTGATGATTTTTATTTTGACTTCGTTCTTCAAGGTCCACCCTACCCTAAAATTAAATTCTAGTAGTTCGCTCTACAAAGCAGGATTAAATGAGTTCAAACTAAAGCAAGGAATTGATAACAGCATAGCATTTATTTTTGAAGATACACACCAAGAATTCAAAGTTGACACCAAGTCTAATACCAATAAATTTCTCACCTACAGGATTAAAATTAATTTCCCGAGTAAAATAACGAAAATATTATGAAAAATGTTTGATTTTAAATTCTGTAGGTTAAATTTTTCTCATACGGTTTTAGCGACAAAATGTGAAAGAGAAATGTTGTCCATTAGTAGGTATTTTTTGTATAAGAGTGATGGAAGAAAATTCTTTTAATAATTATTAGTTTAGTGATTTGTATAGTGATAATATTTTTGTAATTTTTCATTAAATTTATAACATTACAAAAATAATTTTTTGAATTTCTAAAGTAATGAAAAAGTCATTCTTCTGATACGAGTTTTGAAAGAA
>BGPR01000210.1:621779-754629 GCA_013235015.1 Araneus ventricosus | reverse complement strand
CTGCACTTTCTTTGTTTTCTGTTTCAACTTGTCTTGTTTTGAAATTCGATTGTATACAAGTTTAGTCCTTCATATGTAAAGAGGAATTGTCTGTCTTTATAAAATTCTACAGATTTTGTCCAAACATGAGAAATTTTTTCACATGTGCTCTTCATTCATGGAGAATCACTGTCAACTTTCAAAGTCCCGAAGTTAATTAAAATTTCAGTATTAAAAATTGAACAAGATTTTGTTGTTTTCCCCTGTGATATCTTCTTTCACTATTTTCAGACCCAGTCCACCACTGATTATATACGTTAGTTAACTTCATCTATCTCGCTGTCTATACTCTTGTAATTATCATCAATAATAAATTTATTGATTTAAACAAGATGTAAAGATTTAATTAAATATAATGTATAGAAGATTATTTTTGATAGTTATTCTAGTATTTGTGGCTACTTATATAAATTATTTTCTTGATTGAAACTAATAATCACATCCCTTTTTCAAAGTTGCGATACAATAATGAAAGAAAAAAACGTGCTATTTATTGAAAGTGTCAAACGATAACTTTACCCTTGGGTATTAAACTCAAAAGAAAAAGAAAGTAAATATTTGTCATCGAAATAAGAATTGTGCTTACAAATAAACACAGCGACAGAAACACAAAATTCTTCTCCATGCAAATAAACATTTGATAGAACTTAAAGAACAGTTACAATCATACTAAAATTATCAAACACAATTTTTTAAATTCTCCATATTTTTAAATACAGTAAACATTTCTAGAATATTTTTTTCATTTGCTAGAAAATAAAAATATTTACATTTCATTTTTAATATGGGTCATTTCGTGCTGTGTTTAAAAATTAAACATACATCAATTATGCGAATATTTAATTTTTACTTATTTTTTGTGGACTCGAATGAATCTACCAAAACTGTAGGAGAATAAGTATACTCTCCCTATATTTATATATTTATAAAGAAAAGAGGAAACCTATGACATATTTATGAAAAGCATCATAATCGAGCTTATTTTAATTCTATATTTACTTGTTTAATATCATTATTTTCAGAATTTATCTAATTTCAGCGCAATACTTTTAGAATCTCAAAATTTGATTACATTTTAAAATTTTGAGCCAAAAAGTAGCGAAATATTATTTACACTTTTTGTTGCTGCATGTAAACTTGGCATCAATGAATAGATGAAATTCGTTCAGATAATATTTTCTGAAGTTGTCACCATAAATAATCGAAATTACAAGATAAACGATTATCAGTGTAATAATACTGGAGTTTCTAATTTACTCTGTGTTATACTGTTGTTTCATATAAGATTGACGTCCAGTTTTTAAGCTACACGAGGGCGGTTTTGGAACGGATTTCGTAATTTTAATCTTTCCATTTTAAATGTACCATTCTCCAAACTCCCACTCTACACTAACGTGAGGATATTATTTTCTGCTATAACTAGCAGGCATTGACTCTAGAAATAGTTGAAATTTCAAGATAAAGGAACGTCAATGCTAGATTTCCAATTTACTCTTTGTCTACTCTTTGTTACAGCGTTGTTTTATATTAGATTATCATCAAGGTTTTAAGCTATACGAAGGCAGTTTTGGAACATACCTCGTAATTTTGAATGTTGACCAATGACGAGAAAAAATGAGTTGTCACGCCATTCTCCAAACTTCCACTCCACACCAACGAATAGTAGTCCAGTTTCGGTTTGTAGCGCGACATATATAGAAATTTCGAGGTAGGCAAATGGCTTTAATTTCTTGAGGGTCGGTAGAGAACCGATTGGGACCCTGAAAGTCATAAATTGTTTTATATAAATACGCAGTCTAAGGAGGGTTCACAGAGGTTAAGGTTGAGTTGGGGAGAATCTTTCGAACACTTGAGTCTCGTTTCTGTGAGACTTTGGATTTCATTCTGTAAAATCTTAACCCCTTCAGACCTGGTATCCGTTATACCGGACACCAACTTTGAACAGCTCCTATTAATTCAATAATTGACGAAACTGCATGCTGTTTTTTTAATTTTATTCTCGATTTTCTTAGAAATATAATCATTGCAAGAATTTTTCGTTTCGGCATGGAATCATTTTAGTTTTTTTAATTTTTCCAAAAAAAAAAAAAAAATCGAGGAAATCATCGTTTTTTCCAAAATGAAGCTCGGTGGTGAATTTGGTTTTTCAAGTAATTTCTTGTTTTTAATCCTTTTTCACCATTTAAAAGGCTTCTATAATATTTTATTACCCTTTTATAACCATTTTAAAGTGAAATTTGTGTGATTTTTCTTCTTTTTTTAGTTGAAATATTCGGTATTGTCCGGATGCCGCACATGGGATAACTTTTTTAATTTTTCATCTACAGGCTTGAAATTTCATTTATGCTTTAACCTTTGGAGTAGTACACAGTACATCAAAGGAAGAAAAAAAATTCTAACTCCATTATTTCTAGAATCTCAAAAATTTATTACATTTTAAAGTTTTGAACCAACTTTTACATCCATAACTAAAAGTTACTGCATGCAAATTTCGAATCGATGAAAATCATTTAGATAATATCGCTTCTGAAGTTTTCACAAGAAATAATCGAAATTACAAGATAAAAGAACATCAATGTAATCAGGGCTGTCTTATCCAATGGGCTTATTGGGCTAAAGCCCAGAGGCGACAATGATCCAAAGGCATCAAATTTACTACACTGATTTTATTTAGTATTTTAGTTCTGTACCAGAATTTAGTTTAGTTTAGTTATATTAACGTCCCTTTTTGACGCAACATGATGGTTATTTTTGGGATGGACCTCGTAATTTTGAACCACGGTCAGATGACGAGGACTACACCTGAGCTGGTACCCCCCCCTCTCCAAACTTCCACGCCATACCAACAGGAGGATGTTTGACCACTACGTATGATTTAGCGTGCAACAGGCCCCATACACGACGGATCTTGAGTGGAATTGGGTTTCTTTATATATATTATGAATGCTAATCCAGGATGAAAACGACACTCTTCTATTTCTTATAGGTTTTACTGACAATGTATGAAACGCCGGCATTCTATAGAATGCCGGTCATTTTTAGGCAAAGAATGAAATATGATAATTATTATATACTTTCCATAGGCATTGTATATAATACCTAGCCATTCTATAGAATGACAAACGCTATTTAGGCAAAGTATGAAAAAGATCATAAGGCTCTATTATTTACAAGACGTGCATTCCTCAAAAATGCAAATGTTATTTTGAAAAAATAAAAATGCCGTAAATAATCTTTTATTCAAAATACGTAAAGTAAATTGAAAGTTACACATATTGAAGTTTTTGTCTTTTTTAGTAAAGAAAACAAAATAAAATGTGAACCTACATGTTACATCAAGGAAGGAAATAATTTTATTTTGATTTGCACTTAATTTTATTTCTTATAAAATCGAATGGACGATTTCTTTCATACTTTGCCGCTTTGTCATTTGGGTTTCAATAGAATGGCTAGGAAACGTGCGTGCCTTCCAGTTTTCTGCATTCTATATTCCGGCAACATGTGGATTGATTTGAACTTCCAATTTTCTTTAAAGTATTTTCTGTAAAGCATGGTTCTTTCAAGGCATAATTGCCACTCTTTTTATGTTAGTAAATAATATACGTATAAAAAAATTAAATTTAACTACGATAAAAAAATCTTCACATGGTGTCATGAAAACTTCAATTCAGCAACAAAATCTCATTAGAAACTTGATATTGTTCTTTTTTGTTAAGTATATATTTTAATTTTATTGTTCATACAAATTAAGCATATAAAATATTTGAAGTCCAAGCATACTGCCTGACGAAAGAAAAATGATAATTTATATGTAAGAATGTTTTAAATCACTTATTTTTACTTTAATAATTATATCTTATGATTATAATTACGGCTATTGTAAAATTCAAAATAGATCATTGAATTGCAGTGTATTTTGTTAACTTAAAAAAGGGAAAATTAAATAAAATTTAGCAAAAAAAAAATTATTTTAGACTCAATTTTCAAAATGCATATTTCACAGTTCGAGTTGCAGACTTCCGGTTTCAAATTTTTATTTTGATAAATATAATTCTAAAAATGGCTTTTTACGGAAAAAAGTAGCCGAACCTGCCGTAAAGCATCCTACTATCATTTTGTTTGCGATAAGGAAACACGTTTAACGGTTTGTAAGAGGAGCTTATTCACCCACCCCTCTTTGCTATTCACGCGTAAACGAAATTACTCATATACGATTACAACTACATAGTAATACGCATGCGCTCTGATGATATCGTCAACGTTATGTACAGAGAAAATTTTCCAAGATTCAGTCAGAGCGCATGCGCACCATGTTTTTTCAACTCTGAGAAGGCAATGCAGGGTAACAAGATACGTAGACAAATCGCTTTCGCCGAGTTGCGATCAGCGACATCTAGTGTTGGAAGTCGACGTAAAAAACTTTTAGACGACCACGTTAAGGTACTTTACAAAGTGTATATATATATAAACTTTTTAACGAAGGGTGGTTTTGGGTTCTAGGGGTCGTGATCGGTGACGATCTGCAGAAATTTTCCGGAAGTCGTGTCATGAGAACCACCATTGCAATAGGTAGACTTCCTACAAGGAGTCTATCTAAAAATAAAAGTGACCAAGGGATCTATTCTGGAACCCCCGGTTGGGTTGGGAGACGTCACTTTTCCCGGCCGTTAACAACGGAAAAAGTGACGTCTCCCAAACCAACCGGGGGTACCAGTATAGACCCCCAAGTCGCGAAATCTCAGCTGCATTCTGATCTTTTCAACTATCATGTCATTTAGGCGACGAATTGGCTTTTTTTTTCTGACAACATTTCTGAGATTTATTGGCAACAGTTATTTGTAGAAACGTTTGAGTTTGGTTTCAGTTTGTATTTTCTATTTGAAAATTTGTCTATTGAGCGGCAGGGTTTTTAGCAGGGTAGCACACTATCAAAAGTTTACTTGCCTAAAAAAACATCCAAGTTTTGCTTCTATTATGTTCTATTGATTCGGAAATTCATGATATCTGTGGGTAAGTTAATGGTGTTTTTTCAATAAAATTATGACGATTATCTGTATTTTTGAGTTGATAAACATCAGATATGCAAATTTATGCTTGAAATGAGTATTTACAAAAGTAAATCCTAATTCTTTATATAAATTTCCATTTGTGATTAGTATTTGTAGTTTATTTGTGCTTTTCCTTTAATTTGCTGGTTTGTTTGATCTTTTGTAGGCTTGTTGTGTCTTGTTAGCTTATTATTTCACGATAATTATTCACTCTCGCTTTTAATGAAATATTTCGATTATTATGAATTAAATTTATGAAGAAATTGTATTGTTGGAAAACTTTAATGGTAAATATTGAGCTGCATTTTTAGTTTATATTCGGGAAATTCCCGGAATCATCGGTTCTGGTGCATGCAACCTTTATTTCATTTTGTTCACATTCATTATTACTTTAATTATTTTTAGTTTCTGCCGAATGTCATGCTTTTAGAACAACTGTTTTTGAATTAAAGTGAATTTATTTTGAATAACTATGAAGTAGAAACACACAGGTTAAGCGGCCTCCGAGCTTATTTGGCGAATTTCTGGTTACGCCAAGCAGGTCGCAGCTATGATGACGTTTTGGCGAGATTCGGCGAATATTTGGCGGTTGCTTAACACATAAGTACCCCTATTTTTTACATTTATGCTGCTACTTGACGCTTGATTTATGACTTTAAAATTATTTCTAACTGTTGAGTCTTCAAATTTTACCAAAGAATGTATCATGAAATTGTTAATTTTTGTAATTTAAAATATTCCACTTAGGAATGAATGCAGTCATTTAGGCATTATGTATATATTCAGAAACTACTTTGTAATATTCTAGATTAATTAATATGATTTTTACCTGTATAAAGTTTTTTTTATATTGTCCATTATTATTGTTTGCAGGTATTTAAGAATCAGTGGAACTTTTGAAATATATTTATGGATTTTAATTATTGTAGACTAAAGCAAATATAATTTTTTGTACCTGTTAATGATTGTAATACATATTTATTTAATTATGATAAAATATATATTGTACTTCTGATAAAAGACTGTTGCTACTCAAAAAGAAAAATACCCATACTGAGAAAGCCTGAAATGGTATTTGCCTCAGTCCTAAGTGTTACCTATTTGCAGTGTTGTAGTGGAGCAGGAATGCACTAGAATGGCGTTCCTGCTCTGCTGGTTTCTTTTATGAGAAATAGATAAGAAAAAATTGTAAAATACCTTCTTAAAACAGTGCAACCTTAGTCTTATATTTATCCTCAAAAATTAAATTGCTATTTCAAATTAATAAAAGTAATAAGCCATTGCAGATGGTGGCAGGAAAGGGTGAAAGATATAGATTCAACATATTCTTTGTTGACATTTTAATATTTAATAATTCCAGACCTAGATAAACAATTATATATTGTAAATATAAAAAAAACTGTATTGAACTGATCTCCTGCTTACTCTCACTATCACCTGCTCCATTCTGCCCCTCAACCCAGTGACATAGCAACTGGGGACAAGGAGGATATATAGATGCCCCAGATGCCAGTCTTGGGGAGCACCATGGAGACGAAGTATTAGTGCATTTATGCCACTTTGTAATGTCAACTATGATGGGGAGGGGAGATGGCACCTTATCCGAACATGGTTTTCTCTTGCTAAGCCACTGATAACGTCAGGGTGAAATAATCATATTATGCCTGGGTACCAGTTATCCTCGCTATGCCAATGCCTCGACCCCTGCCCCACTCAAGTATATCACCCAGGTCAGAGCGTTCCAGCATTGCTTAATTTATGATTACACTATTGCCTATTTGTGTATGATACTTAATGCTAGAGCATGAAAGTGTTTTGTAGAATGGTTATTATTGCTTCAAGTTTACTTTATGTTTAACTAAAAAAAATGTTTTTTTTTTGTTGTGGCAATTTTTCTGCTAGGATTCTGATAAAATACTCAATTTGATACTTTTTCATTAACCTGTTAGCATTTGCTACCTTGTTTTTCATGTCAGTCTTATAGGTCTCTTCCTCCGTACAACTTCTGTTGAATTTTGCAATTTTAAATAATTTAATATCAAAATATCCTTTATGTTATTTATATGTGTTTAAGGATATTTTATTTTTTAGTAACAGAATGTACCTCTTCTCATTTTGGTTTCAATAATAAGTTTTCAATTTTTTTCTCGTATCTTCATTCTCTTTCAGTCATTTCTGGTTCTTACCTGAAAGAGTTCATGTGAATTGCTGTGCTGACATCGATTGCAACAAGTATTATTTTTAACTATTCACAAATTTTATTAATAGGCTTGTAAAAAATGAAAATGCCAATTTTTAAATATTTATTTAAACTTACCTATTGGTGAGTCATGCTTGGCATGCAATTTTTCAACTATTTTTAAATATAAATTTTTATTTTTAAGTATTTTTTTTTAACAACTAACTCTCATTTTTTCCCCTCGAGACAAAAATCATTTTGTGAGTAAGTTCAAAAGTTTTAAGAATTCAATAAAGGTGATAAGAAAAAACACTTCATGATATGTGTAATTCATTAATTAAAAAAGAGTAATAATATTAAGTATGCACCTGAAATCAGTTGAAATGTTTACTTATCTTTGTGCGTGAATGTATCCATACAGTTTTCTTTCTTTTAAAGATATTTTATCTAAGGGAAGCTAATTTTATCTTCTAATTTTTTTAAGTGAAAATCAAATTGTTATTAAGAAGTGAATTTAAAATATACTTTTTTTTTTCTTCTTTAAGGAAAATAATAAACTTTGATTTAAAAAAAAACTACTATTAATCCTGCTTGAAAATAATAAATGTAAAAGAATTGTATAGAAATTTGTTACTATCAACAGACAGAAAATAAAATATTTTCATGAGGGAGGGGGGAATTGATTTTGAAGAAATGAATAAAAAGATATAGAAAAAAAATTCAATTTCCAGTTTCAAAAATTTAAATGCTATATCTATTTGAAGATTTTAGAGTTAAGAAGCAGAATCTCCAAATTTTGTTTGGCATCTTGAAGTTTTAATGAAAATTTCAAATTTTACTCACAGAGATGTTAGAAATCTTTTTGCAAACATTTCAGTATCAGATATTGATAATTTGTGTGAATGAAACTCTTAAAATATCAGGTTATTTTTTATCTTGCATTATGTTACTCAAATTGGAATGTTTGATTAGCACAAAGTGGAGAATTTATATGAAAGCCAAAGAGAGGAATTTCTTGTTATCAGGTTTGTGAAATGATCATGAAGAGCTCTAGATTCCTTCAAAGTCGAAAGGCATAATTTTCAATTTATATGCATTTTTGATAATGTAAGACCTGTTAACCTGAAATGTAATTTAGGAAATAATGGACATTTTTTTTTTAATTAAATGGTGTAACTATTTCATTTAGTCTTTTAAAATTTTTACTTATGCCTTTTTTTCATTCCTTGCAGAAATTTATTTTATTAGAAATTAGGGTAATTTTTCAATCAACTTTACAGCTCTTAATAAATCATTAATCAGTTTTAATTTATATCCTGTATCTCTTTGGCTGGTTAAAGTGCATATATGCAGGGCCAGCTCCAGAGTATTTGACACTGTGCGAAATTGTGGTGCTCCCCCTTCTATAATCATATATTGGTACATTTGCTAAAATATTTAACTATAATAATTCAGATTTAATTGTAGTAAATGATTTAATTATAGTAAAAAAATTTATGATTTTTCAAATTTATGATTTGGAATTGGCGCTGTTACATACTCGCTGCACTGTGCCTCGGCACTAACTGCACACTCCTGGAGCCGGCTCTGCATATATAAATGAAGTGAAAATTGTTGCTTGAAATAGCTGGTTGTGTAGCTGAAGCAAAATTCTGAAGAATTTTCATACATTTATGAATGAATAGTAGTACTTGCGTATAGATACAAGTCGGAATTTGAAATGCGATATTTACCCCCAAATATTTTTATTATGTAAGTGATTTTTTTTTACTTTCTTATATTGCATCTAAGTGATTATTTTCTCAGTCAAACCTTTCTTTAAAATGGTATAAGTTTAAACAAAAAAATAAGAGTTCAGTAGCTGGAATAATGATTTTAAAGATAGTACAGTCCAACCTCGAAAATCCGAAAACTGGATGATTTTTTTTCAACTCTTGACGAGAAAAAAATAAATAATATAAATATAAATTTATATATATATAAATTTTAAACTAGAACGCTTGAGGCAAGATGCGGAAATTCCAGTCATTCTATTCATTTTAAACTACTATTTTTTTTTATCTTTGTATCATTTTTTAATGTCTCTTTATGTTTTTATTGCTTAAATCTTTTTTTTAAAATGGAGTTGTTGGAATTGATGTCAACGTGTAGATCAGCATATGTCTAGATTGGTTGCGCAAGTGCAAATGTCAGAGGCAAATGATTACCAAGGAAACCATTTGCCATTATCTTGCAACTCCCGGGTCTGTTCTGAAGACGTCTGCACATGCGCGCTTAATTGTGACGCATATTTACCTACATGGTGACATCAGAACTTTGACATCTCTATTGGTTTACGTAAGATATCTAAAATCCGGACCTTCCAAACCCCTGAGCAGTCTGGATTTTTGAGATTGTACTGTAGTGTTCTATTTTGTGTGAAGTTTCAAATCTTTTTTGATGATTGCCATTATCTATCACAATGACACTTCAAAAATTCGGAGTTTAATATAGGCATGATATAGTTAATGCATTTACTAATAGTTTTCAAAATTTGTTTTAGGTATCTGATTCTTGATGGCTGTTGATATCTCTTGGAAAAAATTTATTTAGTTTAAATGAAGTGATTTTAATAATTAGTTACAATGGATGAAGAAAATTCTAACAAAGCTTTGTATTTGTATAATGCTGTAATTGAATATATATATTTTCTTATTGTACTTATTGAAGCAGAAGGTCCAAGAAGTCTAAATAATGTTGAAAAGCATTTGAAGTTTTTTAACCATGATATTTATGGCTTTGCTAAAATCTTTAATGGTGAAGACCTTGCAGAAAAAATTGGTACTATGTTGTGTACTACGACACCAATATTTAATGTCAAGGAAAGGCTGTTGAATCTGACATTTAATGATGAATGTTTTAAACAAACTATATATAAAGATCTTTTGATAAGTAAAATAGTTGACTCGGTTTTAAGAGGGATGTGCTGTATCAAAGATATATGCCATAATCTTAACCTGAATAGTATGACAAGAATTGAAGAGAAAAGCTTAACTGTAATATTAAAAAAATATCCTTACTTTTATCTTGATTCTAATAATTCGGTAATCATCCGTCAGTTTCATGGACTTCTAGGATTTGAAGATCATGCATACAAAACAGTTGTCCGATATTTTCAAAGTTATATGCAAAATATAAATGTACTGACTTACAGTGAAGTAATATTCCATGAAAAATTTATTCCCACATGTGCAATTTCAAATCCATTATTTTTATTTTGTGCTCTTCATGTTTGCTCAATTTTTAAGTGTGAGGAAGGTAAAGTTAAACTTAGGAAGAAATTCCGAAAAAAAAGGTATGGTAATCAAATAATAAATATTGAAGAAATGAACATAAGTCCTTCAGAATCAGTTCCGATTGGCTTACTGGTGTCAAAAGATCTTGGCAGAACTTTGTATAACTGGACCGGTGAAATCTCGAAACTAACAAAATCTACTGGTCAGATTCAATGCGTTGTGAGCTTTTCTAATGAATACCAGGGTATCTTTGTTATCTACATGTATAAAACAGCTTTAAAGCATATCTGCGAGACTGAAGATCTAAATGATTACCTTAGTATTCGTGATATAGTTGAATTTGATGCTATATTTTGTGATGAAGCAGTTGACCAGCATATATTTTGGCAAGCTACACGCATCAAAGTCATTAAACAATCATTGAAAAAGAACAAATTTGAATTAGATGTTGATGTAGAAATGTACTTTGAAAAAATAAAACTAAATGGCAATTCATTTAATATAACTTCAAAAACATGCAATTTAAGAAATTGTAATGCTAAGTTCCTTGTTCTTGAAAAAAATTTGAGTGTAATGTCCAAACATAAAGCTAATGCCAAGTTTTCTTCAGATTTAGATACTAAATTATCATCAAAATTACAGAGTACTATTTCTGAAAAATCTAGCAATTTGTCCCAGGATTCATCTGATTGTTTGATAAACAAAGCAGTTACAACTGCAAATCAATCCCTGCCATTAAAGGATAACAAGGAAGAAAGTCTGTATGTTTCCAAAGATATGCATGACATTAACTTATCTGCTCTGAAGAAAGATTCCAATCAAAATAATGTTCTTATTTCAGATCTACTGTTCATACATTCTTCCTTTGTGTTTGGTGAAGTAAGTGTGACATCAGAAGACGATGGCATAGCTGTTACAATGAATACACTTAATCAGTTTAATGTGTTTTTTAAGTCTGAAGCAATTTTCTCTGAAAATACAAAAAGAATTCCAGCCAAAGGTAGTATAGTATTACTCTACATTCCATTCTTTGAATCAAAAGATTCTTCCTGTGTTGCAACATTGGTATATCCACTGAATTCTGAAGAATCTGTTCTGTTTAAAGAAAATATCAGTATTGAAAGTTTTCTTGTGGACAATTTTTTCCCTGTAGTGCAAAAGAATCTTGGTGATATTTATTCTTGTTTTTGTGGTCTTGCACATATTTTAACACGAAGACTGTTAATTTCACAAGAGTTTGAAACAAAAGGAAAAAAATTATGTAAAACCTTTGATTTCATAAAAAGCTTACAAGAAGCCTTCTGTTTCTCTGAAAAAACTTTAACGCTATTTTATATTCTGATAAATGAATTATATTCACAAAATGTAGGGGCCAGCTGTGCAAAACTTTGTGCTGATCTAGTATTAGTATTTGTGCAAGCTTTTTCTTTTACTAATTACTCAAAGAAACTAAAAGTTCTCTACAAAGGAAGGAAAACTTTAAGTAACCATAGTCATAAAAGAAACCACAGCAGTTCACATTTTCTGTCTTATATAAAGACAACTTGTTTTAAAACATCAGATGCTGTGATTAGCTCATTCAAAGAAAAAATGCAAATTGCTTCAGATTTACTGCCCTTGTATCCAAAATTTAGTATTAAGGAAGAAATTTTAATTGAAAGCAAGGATTCATGTCTATCAGAAAAAGCAGGTGATGCAAGATTTGACACTGCATTATTACAAGTTAAACCTTTTACTGAACAAGGTCATGGAAGTTGCATTAGCATAAATTCATATAAGTCTTGCAATTCAAAAAGTTCTGATGATGTTTTTTATTCGTGTGAATCTGATTCAGATTCTGAAAAAAATGAAAATTCTATACCAAGTCAATCAAATAGCATACATCTTTTCAAAGAGAATGACTGTAGGAATGCTGCTATTAATTGTAATGAAGTGAATGATTCACTGCCATTGGCTGAAAAAAGTTGTGACTCGTCTATTGAAGCAAAAGATATTCCTAAAATTACATTGAGCACCTTAAGCAAAAAATACACTGAAAAATGGGAGTTTGCTGATAGTTCAGACTTTAAGTTGAAGCATTCTTCATTGTTTAAAGCCAAGAACAGAAGAAATAAGAACAAGATTATTTTACCATCTTCCAGTAATCATTGTAAAGAATGTTGGAAACCAGTGATTGAAACCACTGCTTACATATCAACCATAACCAATTCATGTTTATACTTCTCTGCTAAATATAACCAGCAAACTGCTACTCTTGGATTTCCGAGATATCTTGTTTCTGAAGAGATACTTAAAAGCTTATCTTTAGGATCTAGTGTTAAAATTTGTATAATACCCAATATATTGTTACATTTTTCTGATGTTTTGTATATCAACTTGTGTTAAAATTGATATGTTGAAAAACTATTTTTGATATTTTCCCATGTGAGCACAACAGCAATGTTCACCAAGCATAAAATGTTGGCACAAAATATCATTTCTCTATTAACACAATAGTAGTCAAAATGTGTGATAAATATAATCAGCAAACTTCTACTCATAAATTTCCTGGATATCTAGTGTTTCTGAAGTGATAGTTAAAAGCTTTTCATTAGGATCTACTATTAAATTGGTACAGTACCTAATACGTTATTGAATTTGTCTGATATGTTAGAAAAACTATTTTTGATACTTTCCTATGAGTCCAGCAGCAGTGTTCACCAAGCATAAATGTCGACATGAAAATATTTATAATTTTTCCTGCCAGCACTTTAATAGTTGAAATGTGTGCTGTTCACCAAATACATCAACATTCCTTTCATTATATTAAATTTTTTCCCAATTTCACAAACTTAAGTTGCTGTAATTGGCACATAATTAGGTTGCTGTTGAATTAACACAAGTGTACACTAATTTCATATTACATTGAATTCACTAGTCAAAAGCTTATGGTAATTCAATGTATACTACCATAAGTATAGATGTAATTGAGTCTTTTAGAGTAATTTACTTAATTGGGTTTTATTGTCAATTAAACACTGAATCTACTGGAAAGTGATAATTTACATTTTTTTTTCTGTTTATGGTGCTAAAGATGTAAAGTTTTTCTTACTTTTGATGAAACATGTTTCTTAAAAATTTTAATTTAAAAAAATTAAACTTGTAATTTATTAATCAAGTAATATCTGTGAAGGATTATATTTTCCCACTTTATGCATACAGCATATCTTATTGTCTCATGCTCAAACAAATTTGAATGTTATGTTTTTTTTTGGTTACTTTTCTGTTATTAACATGCCACTTAATTATTCCCAAACACTATTCGTCAATGAACTGCCAAGCAATATTTTCTAATAGCATGCAGTAAATATGAAAGTAACTGCCAAATGCTATTTGCCAATGGCCATATGGTTAATTCAAAAGCACCCTTTTTTCCAGTTTAAAGGAATGTACCATTTTTCTATTGTTGATTTAATTGAGTAATGCAATTGTAGTTTGTAAAACTAATGCTTATTTAATTAAGGCTAATCTAACCTTACACCACTTTTAAATCTGTGAAAAAGAGAACTAGAAAAATAATATATATAAATTCATTATTTTAAATATTTTCATTTTGCATGCATATTTTGATATTTTAGAGAAAGAATTTATATTTTTGTTTCTGTTTATTAAAAAAATTACATTCATAGCTAAAATATTTATATACAACGAAGATTTTTCAATACTTTAATAAACTTTGTCTAGTCATATATATATGTGTAATATGGTTTAATCAGTTCTTGATTTTGAGACTGAAACAAAATTTTAACATTGTAATGTCATCTGGTTTGTCAATTGATGTTTGTAACACTATGAGTGCCATGTTTTTTACATTTTTGAAATAAATATATATATTTTTTTCAATACAGTTTTCTTTATTGAGAATTAAAGCTTGAATTTTTAAAAACAAGATGATAAATGTCAGTAATAAACAAAGTTTAGCCAAAATGATTGGTACTTTTTAAAAAAAGTATCTTCAACCTGTCAACAGTTCAAATCTTTTTTAATAACATTATCAGCAAAAATTAAATAATTTTTAAAATTACTTGTCTTAATATAAATAAAAGTCATTGTGGGTATATGGTTATGTTCCACATCTCCTCCTAAACCAATGGACAGTTTTCAACTAAATTTTGTACACTTATTATTTAAGACAAGGGGAAGACACTTATGAACTTTTCATAGTCCAAAAGTTAATTAAACAGGCAGTTAATTACAAATTAAATGAAACCGTTTTTCCGCCATAACTTCGGAGCAAATTGTCTGACAAAAAATATTTCTATACCATCTTAAAGTTCAAAATTTTACCTTTTCAATGACACCAATTTTATTTCTGTGACATTTTTCCTTCAATTTTTATTAATTTTTTAAAGTTCAATAATTTTTAATTATGTGCAGACGATTTTGAAATAACTCAAATTTATAGCTACTCTGTTGCTAGGCAATGGTTAGACTTTGAACTAATTTACTTTTATTTCTGAAAATTTTGCTTATTTTTATAAATATCTATAATATAAAGCAGAAAATACATGTATCTGTCTGTCGGTCATAAGAACTAATTCTAAATGGTGAATGGTAGTGACATTAAATTTACACACACACGGCATTCTAGAGCATACTTCTAGGTCAACGGTGCTATTTTCAACTTTCAGAGTTAATTAGTTCTTAATTGAATAACGAAAATTAGCTGTTTTTAAGCCTAATGCTTAGACGATTTTTGCCAATAACTTCTGAAATATTTATTAGACAATTATTTTTGTCATTTTAAAGAGCAGAAAATAATCTTTTTAATGCTGATAATTCCAATGTGATGTTCTCCGATTGTTATTAAAGGTAAAAAAAAAATATTTTTAACTCAGTTTCAAACAATACTTTTTATTCTTATAGAAATGAATTCAATCCAAATTACTGTTTCACATGCGGGCTTTTGCCAGTGTTAAAATTAATATAAGAAAATATTGCTTTCTTTGACCATAAACAACAAAGGAGACTTTTCACTTCTGGTTTCCTGTTGTCGTAGCATTTACAGCTTTTAATACGGTTACACAGTGATCCAATGACATTAGTGAATTATTCTCTCGATGTTTTGTTTAATTTTCGCAAATTAACTGATCCTAATGCCTTGAAGGCTATTTAGTCCAATTCCTATCGTAGGAAGAGGAAAAAGGGGGGGGGGGGGGAAGATGTTCTATCTGTAGTGAGAACTCCTAAACAGTGAATAGTCTTGACATGAAATTTGCACATGCCATTCTGGGGTCCATTCTTAGATTAATTCTACTCTTTCAAACAAAATTATTTCCTATGGTATTTAATTAAATAACGAAAATTAAGCCAATTTTTGGCGTTTTATCTCAGTCTTTTGCCATTAATTTCAGAAAAATATATTGCACGTAGATTACGTACATACCATCTTAAAGACATCTTTTTTAATGATTTCAAATTAAATGTTATGCGTTATTTTTCTTAATTTAATGAATATTTCAAATTTATTTCATACATAATTTGTAACAATGCTTTCTGTTATTGTAATTAAATTCAAACCATTGATCGTTTTATCAAATCCTTCATTCCGATATTTTTGCCATTGTGAAAGTTATGATAAAAATATTGTTTTCTTTGAATGCTAACAGAAACGCAGAAATTTTATGTAGCTTTTATTTCGTGGCATATACCTCTTTCAATATGTTTCTGCCACAATACAATGATTTTAATTTCTCTCTTTCCGCGATGCTTCATTTAATTTTACAAATTTTGAATGATCATAATGAGTGTTTAAAATACTTGGAGATTGTTGAGCCCACTTCTTACCGGAGAGAGAGGGCCTAAGAAGAAAAAGAACACTATGCGGTTTTTTCCAGTCAGTGACAAAAATACTAAAGAGAAGATAATTGTAGTCCGGATAATGGCAAAAATTAAAAGATATGAAAGTTTCTGCTGTTGCCGTAGTAATGATGGGGAGGGGGTAAATGGAGTACGAGGGACTACAAGATTCTTGCCAAGTGGTTCAAACTAAGGAGAGAAAAAAAGAAGGGTGCATCACTGCTGGTCTAAAGGTTCAGTTGATCAATGAAAGACGCTTCCACGAAAAACACTTTTTGTAAATTGAAATTGTTATAAGTACAGTCAAACGTCGCAAATCCGGAATGAGCTAAAATCCGAACCTTTTCATTCCATAACTACTCCCTCCTCCCAAAAAATATATATCCTAACTTTTATCTACCAAATCGGCGCCCAGAGTCAGCAGAAACCGGTCGTAACCATCTGGGAGGGAAGGGATTTAACCACATGTACAACGATGTGCGAAGAAGGTGTTGCGGGGGGGATTGAAATCCTAATGTTAGGATCTAGAAAGAAAAGCTGAAATTTTTGAACTACTTGAGTACATCAAGTCAATAGAACAAGAAATTGCCGAAGATGACGCCTTTGAAGTACTACATTGCGATGATAAAGCCCCGACAGAGTGTCAGTTCACCGATGCCGAAATATGCAGTATGGTGTTGATGAACTCCCAAACTTCAGTATTTGATAGCGAGGAGAGCAAAGAAGAAACACAAGTGGAAGATAAAATACCAACTGACAGTTTAGTGGAAGTGTTGAACACTGCAATAAAAAGACTTGAGCAAAGGGACTTTATTTCGGAGTTGGACATAATGACGATACATTAAATAAAAGAGAAGTTACTCAATCAAAAACTGAAACTAATGAAGCAACTCACATTAAATTAAATGTTTTGTGAAAGTGTTAAAATTAATAAGAAATAATATTAATTATGTTTATAAATCAAAGAAAACAAGTAATAAGTTTTTTTTTAAATTTAAATTCACTTCTTAATATTGAAATGATCTAAGATCCGGAATTGCCGAAGTCCCGACGATTCCGGATTTGCGACGTTCGACTGTACTTGGACTTGAAAATATTTTTATCCCGAGCAACGCCGGTCATATCAGCTAGTGTCTTTACTAATTTGCCATAGATGAAATTCCTGTGCTCATGAAAGACCGTTTATCACCGAGAGAATGATCTATTTCCACTTTACACCTCACTCTTCTCCTCTCCAAAACTGTTTTCTTTGGCTTCTTTTTATAACAATTTTACTCTGAAAATAATAATTTTGGCTCGGAACATATTGTTTAAATTTTGCCTTTATATATTTTTATTAATCAGTTATTCCAATAAAGACAATTATTTATGCAGGAGAATAAATGTATCGTAGGATATGGTACCTTTTCAGGCATGCTGTTATCTGGTAATGGGGTGTGGGCCACAGTGGCCTGGTGATAAGGTTTTAGCTTTGGTGCCTGAGGACATTAAATTTATCGTTCTCTCGGATCAGTTGTTATCTGACCAGCATTCATAACTATGAGGTCATTCCCAAAAGCTCTTGTGCTACTTCAAATTGGAATGGGGTGCCGGTAAAGCAAATTATGTATGCCTTGCAAAGTAGTCATGTCAGTACATTCAACTAAATTTAGGTTTCTTTCAGTAAGATTATACTGAGAAATAGACATCAAATGCTGCTTATTTAAAATTGGACGTAAAAATATTGGTTAAATAAAAAGCTAGAAAGTATTTTTTTTTTTGGGGGGGGGGGTGCTTCAGTGCTTACTTTGAAGTTATTGAGATGCTACTGTCTATATCTTTAACTTGATTCTGTATGAGTTTTAAGAACTCTGGCTTGGTTATATTATGTACTGTGTTAAGGTGAACCTTCAAGCTTTTTTTTTTGCATTTGTTTAAAACTCTAAATGAAACATTGTCTGGAGACAATTTTTATTAAAATCTTTTTCCCCCCTCCTAATTTAAAAAAAAAAATTGCTTCAATACCTACTACTGTTAAAAAAATTCAGGGCACTTTTCAATTTTAATAATTTATACAAAATTTTTCAGATAATAGTTTAGAAAAGTTTTTAAAAATGAAAGATAAACCACTGGATTAATGACTTAATATTAAGGGGTATTTCGTGCTCCTTAATATGAGAGTAAATATTTGAATGTATGAGAAAGTAAGAGGACATTTGTTGATCCTTGAGATTTCTGAAATCTGCAAAACTGATCAGCCATGTCTAAATCTCTAAATCCTCAATTACAATACTTATTATATAATCATATTTATATTATATTTGTATTTATATAATCATACAACAAATACTATGGGTATTAAGATTTAACAAAACTCTTTATGAAAGCATATAGAGATCTATAAGTAGGCAAATATATGCATTTATCAACTCTATGTATATTGATCATTTAAACAAGTGCAACTTTTTGGAAGAAAATACAGTGAAAATCCAAATTATTCAAAGTTCAACTTCTCTGATAACTTCAAATCTATAGCAAACACCTCAATTCACAAAATTCGAAGAAAAACCCAATACAGTTCATAACATGCATTTTATTGAAAAATAATAAAAGAAGCAACTACATTTAATGAGGGAGAATTCATCATTGTTAAAAATTACAATAATAGCAACTTCTTAACATTTTTCCATTAATACAATTTTGTCATTATAAAAGGTAGAGGTCTTTTTTTTTATTTTATTGAAAATAGAACATAAATACTATTTTGAGAGGACAGCAGATCTCATTTTTCAATTTCTAATTTCCATCTATCTTCATCCTTCAAATTTCATATGGACAGTTCTAACAAATCTATTTAGTTTTTCAGATGTATTAATACTTTTTAGCCTTCTTTTGTTAGATGTATTTTTGCCAGCTTTATAGTGACATAATTTAGAGTAAACAATAAAAATCTAAACAAATTTCATTGTATATTTTAAATAGTCTATTGAACAGAATACTCCAGCAAACTAAAATTTGCATCAGTCATGACAGTGTTTTTCTTATTTTAAGAAAGTTAATCAAAGAGAATATATATGTATATTAAACTCAGCCATATTTTAAAGAGAAAGAAAACATTTACAATAGAAAACGAGCTTGCAAATGTATTAAACATACACTAAAATGTTAGGGAATGGATAGTATTTATTAACGATCACTTTCAGATGATTGAATTCTTTTTTTACGAGGGAGATCGTATTTGTTGGGGCATGACTGGAAGTCTTTATGAATTCTTCTGTAATGTCTCTGTAAAGAGCACTTTCTTGCAAAATAATTTTTGCAACGATGGCATTGAAATGTTTGTTTTGGTTTAGAACTTTTTTCTTTAAAACAGTGTTTTTGAAAGTGATTCTTTAGTGAAGTTTCATGAAGAAATTTAGTCTTGCAAATAGTGCATGCATAAGGGCTATCATTAATATGAATTCTCTTATGTATTGTGTACTCCTGTATACTTCTGAATATTTCATGACATATACTGCATTGGTATGGATGTGTATCACTGTGAAATTTCAAATGACCCAGAAAATATTTTATGTCATTAAATCCTTGTACACAAATCCTGCAAACATGACAAGCTGACAAATCATGAATTTTTAAATGGTTTAAAAGATCAGAGGATAGAAAAAACTTCTTTTTACAAATATTACAAGTATGAAGACATTCATCATTTAAGTGCATTAAAGTTTCTGAATGTTTTGTAAACTTTCGAAGAGAATAAAATGTTTCCGTGCAAATAACACACTTAAAGGGATTATTTGTGTGCCTTCTCACATGCGCAATACATGAAGCTTCAATATTAAACCTTTTATCACATACTTGGCACTCATAAAAAAGAGTGCATTGAGAGTGAGTGATCATATGATTATTATAAACAGATTCACTATAAAAGTTTAGATTGCATTTATCACAAGTGAATTCTGCTGGTTTCTTATGGGTAGATAAATGTTTCTCAAGTAAAGACTCCAGAGAAAATTTCTCTTTGCATACTTGACAAGAAAAGGCCCTTTCAGCAGAATTGCTGCAAGAATGATCTTTTAATAATGAGCCATCATTAAAAGTTTCACTACATACAGTACAAATATACTGAAATTGATCAGAGTGCAAATTCATGTGTTGGCAAACTTCATCAATGGTATGAGAAGAAAAAGAGCATACGGAGCAGCAAAAAACTGAGGTTCCTTCACGATCACCATCACTGTTATCTTCAGCGTGTGCCAACAATTGTGCTAAAAAAAAGAATACAGATGAATAAAAAAATAAGGAAGAATTATGTTAAGAATTAAGCAGATATTATTGAAAAACATGAAATATTCAAAGAGAAAATAAATAAATTTATTTCTATTCATTGACATGATGGATGAATGAATATCGAAAATACTGTGAATAAAAAATGCTGGAAAAGACTACACATTTGAAAAAAATTTTACAATAAGAAAGAGAAAAAAAAATGCATAAAATATTGCTTTTCATTGAAATCAGAATAATAATTCCAATTTTCAGTAACAAAATAATATGTTATTAAAATGAATGAAAATAATAAAATATTCTTTTAAAAGTTGGATTTCCAATAGTTTATTTTTGGAGAAGACGCCAAATAAAAAAACAAAAACATTATGAATAAAAGTATTTATATACTAATTTCTAATTTACATATCATTGCTACTCATTCATTCTTGTGAAATTCTGTTGAATTAAGTTTAAAATATTCAGAATTAATAACAAAACCAATGCACTGTTAGATAGAAGAAATCAAAAACATAACTATTTCTGTCTCTATCAGTTAGCAGAGGAAAAAAGTATTCATAAGACTTGGAAAGGTTTTGGTATGTAAATAGCCCTTCAAAATTAATACTCAAACTGCAATCTTTGATTCTAAATTTATCCAAAACAAATATCCATTTTATTATCTAGTCTAGAATAATAGCTTATTTAAAAATTAACTTTATACTATCTGTTCGCCATGATAACTTTGCTCACCACGTTGTCTCATTGACGGTGGTTGCTATAGCAACTTGGTTATGTTAGAGATGATTCATTTTGAATAGGAGGAATCTGACGGAAATCAGGGTTTTATTTTATTCTTCCTTCTCGAAATGGATTCCTCCTACTATAACCTGTTTCTATAGTGACCTCCGTCAACAAGACTACTTGGCACATAGAGTTCTCATGGCAGATAAACAGTAGGTGGAAAGTGTTAAATAAAATTGTCTAGAAACACAAGAAAATCATTTAGGGATAGCGACGAAAAGAAAGAAAGCTATAATTCAATTTCAGAAATACTATTACAAAGACAGAATCTTCAACAAAAGATCCATCCAAATCCATCATTATATAGAATATCAAATTTAAATATAGCAATAAAAATCTTACATAAAAAAACAGTAGTAAAATATTACTCTTGATTGAGTGACAAAACATTTAGTTATAGAATGAATAACAAAGAAAAGGAAATTAAATATGGATTTATGAATTTAATTCCACTTCCAATATGTCATTATAATATACCTGGTGACACGAAGTAAATCATTTAGCTGCTTGTCAATTTTTAAAATTTAGAGAGAAGTTGTATAGATGCTGTAGATCACAAATTTGAATTAGAGTTGATTTTTATATTTTATATAATTAAAAAAAAAATCATCATTCTCAAAACTGATATAATAATTTGCTACTTATGTAGGATATTTTTATAACTTTTTTTTGTTCAAATATTTAATATTACCATCATATTTAAATTGATGTTCAATTGGCTAACAAAAACAAAAATATAATTTATTTAATCTTAAAATTCACTATGAACAGTCATTTATTTACATAAGGCATAAATCTTCTATATAGGTTTTGCATAATTTCAACTACTGTGTACAAGAAATAATGTAAATACAACATAATAACTAGAAAAATAGTAGTAAATTTCCAACTACATATAATTTCTCTCAACTTAAAGAAGGCATAAATATTGTTAAGTAAATGTACTTTAAAACATCTAAAAATGTGTGACATCAGATTATAACAAATCTGAGATTTACACAAATCAATATTATAGCATTTTCCATTAAGGGTTTATCCAAGCTATAATTTTGTATACCAACTTAGAACTATTTTTTTTCAACAAGTAAAACTTTGTTTCCCACCAAAGAATGCCCATTGAAAATATCTGATGCTACTTTAGAGCTTCATGAATTGCAGAATGTTTATTTAGTTCAATTTCATCTTTAAAGTGTTCTTCACAAACAGAGCATGTATATCGATTGATAAAATGGATTCTACGATGCACATTAAGATTTCCTCTGGTGGTAAAGCGTTTCTGGCATAAAGAGCATGCATAAGGACGTTCACCAGTATGAATTCGAAAATGCTTTTCAAACCAAGATTTAAAGCGGGTTGAATATGAACAAACATTGCAGTGAAACATTTTATATGTGCTTCCGGATTCGGGTTCTGCTATTTGGCGAACAATCAAGTAACCTAAATATGAAATAAAAATATATAAGATTATTTGTTATTACATATTTGTAAAAAATACAAGTTCTAAATATTTCAAACAAATCACATTAATTGATGTTTTCTTTATAAAGCAATTTAAATTCACAATTTCATAAGTTGGAAACATTATTACTAAAGCTATAATTTAACAGAACAAGTTAGCAACAAAACATGAGATTGACTCAAATTATTATATTTTAATTTCATTTATGACAAATGTGAGCAGAATATCTTACTTTAAAAATCTACTTTTACTGAAAATAGAATCGTTTCCATTTACAATAATAATTAAAAATACATGAATAGAGGAGTTAATGAAAAATTAATCCAGTTTCCAAGTTTGGAATGTTTAAATACAACCAAAGTATAACAAAATTTTTAGTTTTAACGTCATTAAAATTTGAAAAATAGAATTAAGCATAATGAAAATCATAACTAGACACTGTATTTAATCAAAAATTATAGCAACAAAAGAACAATTCATATTCAAATTTAATATAAGACTGTTCAAGGAAAATTTATATTCACAAAGTATCATAAAATAACCAAAGAAGCTTTTAAAATAATCATGCAAGAAAAAATTATGAAATCGATGTCTTCAATTATTTTTCAATAGTCAACAGATTTAATTTGAAACAAAACCGACTCTTGGCAAATAATGTAAAACAGAATATTATAATACTGAAAATACCATATTTTATACCAATCAGGAAGAATATTGTTAAGATATATTAGTAGAAAAATATGAATAAATCTTTGATAGGGGGAAAAATAAAAAGTTACTAAAAATATCATTAACAATAAATATAAATGAAATAGGTCCAGATCAGCTTTTCAAAAATAAAAAATGAATTCAATGACTTATTTTTGTTAATTACCAACTAAAAAATATAATTAAACTTCGATTTTTAAACTGTCAAATATTAATATCAACAATCAAAAGAAAAATAAGACCAAAAAGCGTTAGAATACAGACTTGCCAACCTCAAGATTTGAAAAAGAGGGAGACATTTTCAATTATACATACACGATCACAGATGCGCAGCAGGGCCAACATTTACTTCATTTAACACATGTATACAAATACGGTGGAGGGGGCCTAATGAAACAATCTTATTTTGGCTATATTTTTCTCAAAATTTTATTTTTTTACAAAATAAATGAAAACGTAGATTTTTTTAAAATTGCTCAACTGGGTTTGAAAATAATCTGATCAGTTTTTTAAAAGACTTTTTTTAGTCCTCACTCTTCCATACATATTTTATATCTAGACAATATTACCAGTATAAATTGATTTACCTATATATATATATATTTTGTACTTTAGAGTTTTAATTTTTGGATTTACATTTCTTCATATATATTTCTTGATTATAGTTTTTTCGTTTACAGTCGAGTTCTACTTACAAATAATTCCTATTTACAAATTACATGATAATGCACTTTTACTCCTTTAAAGAAGAAGTTGTTGCAGATTTTGCCAGAAGTAATTGAGAAATAACACATGCAAATGGTACAAAATGCATACGATTAATCTTTTTTCGAAGTGATAATAAACGAATATTCCTCAGAATAGGCCTTGGTAAATACAGTCTGGTATTTCTTTTTAGATTCTTTTGATGGCATCAGACTGGACTGGTGGGAAAAGAAATGCACACACACACACAAAAAAATATTTCAGTGATAATCCTACCATGACACAAGATCGGCAGAAGAGACAAATTCTCCTTGTTTCCTCTCTAGTGTGCTAAACAGTCAAAGCAGCGCATGCGTCGAAAACCAATGCCGATAGTCACTAATCAACAAGCCTGGACATGATACCATGGCAAAGAGCTAATGAAGAACACGTAGCCGAATGACGTCACTCATTCGAGGTTTGAGGAGAATGGGGTCGCGGCAACCACTGGATTTTTCTTTCACCGCTTTTTTACTGCTTTTTATTACAACTATTTATTTGTTCCAATTTTTTTGAAAATACTAAAAAGCGGGAGAAAATCGGTGAGAATCAGGAGGCGGGAGAAATTGTTAAAAAGCTGGAGACTCCCGTCAAAAGCGGAAGAGTTGGCAGGTCTGCTAATATATTTTATGCCACTCTTCATATCATAGTGCACTAAATTTAATACGAACTTATTTCATTTTCTTTAAATTGCTATACCGAAAAAAAAGGCGATATTCTTAAAGTGAATAAATAAAACTTAATTGTAAGTCTCATTCTCCCCTAACAAGTACTGCCCGATTTCACTACAGCGGATAATGTGATCCAATCTGAATTTTTTACAATGACCATATCCTATAACTAATGTAGACAATTATCAAATTTTAATTTTCAAAAACTCAATAGTGATGGAAACATTTTAACACCTGAAAGCGATGCATTGTAACTGGATCACAACTTAAATACAATTTTATTACTTAAAGCTCAAGTGAATTTTAAATTTTGACTTCAGTGTTTTTCACCCATCAAAATATTCAAACAGCATATAATCTCTTTTACATTATCATAATTTTGATGAACTATTTCAAAAGATTTGCAATAAAACAATTTCATTCACAAATAATATCACTGATAATGAGTTGTTAGTGTTTTATTGAGTGGGACATTTACCACTGTTCTACTCTGCAATTTTTAGAACACGGGAAGGAAAATCCTTTCCTCAATGTGAGAAACTGATGAAAATTGGCATAGAGGATTGGAAGTGTTGGAATTCTGAATAGTTGAAATCAAATTGGAATGGCCAGATGGCCTTTTGAGGACCTTGCTGTGAAGGTAGTGGGAGAACAAAGGTTCTGCCTAGGTTGGGACCTCCGCAACGAGGCTAGATCATGCTGAAAGTAAAATCGGAAATCTGCTGCGAGGGGGAGGAGGAGGGTGGGTGGATGTAACTCTGGGGTTTTGAACCTTCTAAACAAGGTGTATCAAAACAAACTTTGGAACATCCATGAATGAGATGCCTAATCTTTCGTCTCGAATGGGTGGGGAAAAAAAGCGGTCTTGGGACAAATGGCATAGCCTAGTCTTCTCATGAATGCCCAGCTTTAAACATTTCTTCTCAACAAATCCTCTATCATTAACATAACAAACACAAGGTTTTCGAATGTATCTTTTGATGTACATTGGCATTTCCTTTGGTATTAAAGCCTTGTCACATTCATCATATTTGTTTGTATGTTCTGTAAAAATATTAGTGTATTTCTCATTCCGAGATCTAAAACAGGCTGAATAATAACAATGTGTTATAATAGTACAATACGTTACAATAGTAAATGCCATTTCGATGTTCAATCTCTACAATGCCTGGAAAATAATAGATATAATATTATGCAAGAATAATTTATTTAATAGCCTTAGCAAAATGCATGCACTTTTCTTTTCATTTCTTTTAAGAGATATATGATGCAGTGGCGGCTCGTGAGCAAAGGAACGAGGAAGAGGTTGCAAGATAATACATATCAAAAAACTACATTTTTAAAAAGCCACTATATCTTTCAGTAGGCCAAATTTTTTAATTTCAAAACCAGATATGAAATTTCCTGATTTTTCAAACAAATTAAATAACCAGCATATGACATTTACTACTAGTTTTACTAACAGGAAGTTAAATGAACGTTGATGTGACGATTCTGCTGACGAAAAAAGAAAAAAAAAAGCTCCACATACACACTTCCCTCAATAATTCTTCCAAAAAGGAATATCTTCTTCAAAAGAAATCTAGCCTTCTATCAAGGGAAAGCAAATAATCATTCAACCAGATGTGTTTCTGTCAGCGCAACACAAACCAAAACCAATAAACAGACAATGAGACTGCCACTTTGTGTGGGAATGAGGAAAAAAAGAAAAATAAATTTAAAAGAGTATCTCTTTCTCGTTCAGTTGGCTCCGTGCCAGCCAGAGCTGCTCACTCTAAGTTAAAGGGAGAAAAGGGTTGCTTTTCCTCTCCGGATTTTCTACGCAGTGAGCGAATTTTTGGGGGAGGGGCAGAGTACTTTGCAGCTCAGACGTGCTTCTCTCTTACTTGTTGATTCATTTTCTGTCTTCTTTTCAATTTTTTATTACTTTTTTTTGCATTTTTGTAAGTCATGGAACTCGGAGAGTTAAAAAGTAAGCAAATAAAATTAGAAATGAAAATGCAAGTTTTAAAAACATTTCAGGGAGTGCTGCATCTTTTGCAGCCATAATGGATGAGCCGCCACTGATATGATTGGTAAATAAAAGGAAAGGTTCTTGACTTAAATAATGATTTTTCTATGCTAAATACTTGAAGAAAGCATTTAATAAATAACTGCCCTAAATTATAAAAACTGAATTATCTCAGTGAAATAACACTATTATTATTTCCTTTAAGGTTGGTATACATGCTGTACCAGAAGATTTTATTTCTATGTGCACACTGTTTCTATACAACTGTTTTACTACAATACAATCTCACTACCCATGCATAGCTAATTAATAGAATCATTAATTAGATAGCTTTACTTTTCCTGTCCTAAGGAACTGCCACATGTGTAATGGCCAGATTGATTACTAAAGAAAGAAAACACAATCAGTCATCCTACGAAGGTTAAAAGGAGAAGACGGGCCTAATCTTTCAATGGCTTGAAAAGGGCAGAAATATTTTTTGAATTCCTTGGCCAAAACCATCATCTTTAAAAGATAAATACGATTTGATGTACCTGTAATTTAACAGTTAAATACTGCAATAACATATAACTGATAAAAATTATGCCTTTTTTTATAGCTCTCAAAATTTTCAAGCTCCGCAAATAATACTAAAAAGCATATGCTTGATGTCTATTATCAAATATATTTAGGAAAAGGATAAATATGCTTAGCTTGCACACTAACAGTAAATATTTCTTCTCTGAATTAACATTTCAGATGTACATTATATATAAGATGAGATTCATAAATACGTAAGAATATTTTAATAAAATAAAGAATAGAAGTACATTTAGGGGAAAAAACATCCAAAGTTTTCCAAGTAGGCAAATATATATATTAGAATTTATTTAATCCATGCATATTGATCATTTATACAAGCACAACTTTTGGAAAGAAAATAATACAGTGAAACATCAATTTTCCAGATTATTCAAAGTTCAACTTTGCTGATAACTTCAAATCTATAGCGAACAACCTCAATTCACAAAATCAAAGAAAACTCCAATGTTCATAACATGCATTTTATTGAAAAGCAACTACATTTAATGGAACATTATGAAGAATTAATCAATGTTGAAAATTACAATAATAGCAACGTTGCTACATCTTTCCTTAAATACAATTTCGTAATTATAATCATTTCGAGATGAAGGCAGATCTGATTTTTCAGTTCCAAATTCTGTCTTCATCTTTCAAATTTCATATGGACAGTTCTAACAGATCTATTTCATTTTTTAGTTGTATTAACACTTCTTTGGCTTTCTTTTGTTAGTTGCATTTTTGCCAGTTTTATGTTGAAATAATTTACAGTAAGCAATAAAAATCTAAACAAATGTCACTATATTTTTTAAATAGTCTATTGAACAGAATACTTCAGCAAAGTAAAATTTGTAACAGTCATGATAATATATATTTTTCTTATTCCAAGAAAGTTAATCAAAAAGAGAAAAAATGATATGAAACTCATACATATTTTAAAGAGAAAAAAAAACCCCATTTATTATAGAAAACAAAACCTTACAAATGTATTAAACATACACTGAGAAGTTATGGAAAGGATAGTATTTATTAACGATTACTTTTGAATGATTTATTTCTTTCACTTTTAGGAAGGATATGATATTTGCTTGGGCATGAATGGAAGTCATTATGAATTTCTCTGTAATGCCTCTGTAAAGATGCCTTTTTGGTAAATTTACTGTTGCAGTAATGACATTCAAATTTTTTTCTTGATGCAATATTTTTTTTAGTGCAGTTGTGGTTCTTTAGTGAATTTTTACGAAGAAATTTAGCTTTGCAAATAGAGCACGAATATGGACTTTCATTACCATGAGTTTTCCGATGAAGTCTGAGCTCATTATCAGTTTTGAACACTTCATAACATATGTAACAATGATATGGGTGTAACTCACCATGGTATGCCATGTGATCCTTAAAATATTTTTGATCATTAAATCCTCGGATACAAATCTTGCAAACATAAGGGGCCGACAAATCATGAATTTTAAAATGGTACAACAGATCAGATGAAAGGAAAAACTTCTTTCTACATATATTACAAGTATGAAGACATTCAGCATTTGGGTGCTTTAAAGTTTCTGAATGTTCTATCAACTTTTCAAAAGAATCAAATGTTTCAGTGCACAGTGCACATTTAAAAGTATTAGTTATGTGCATTCTCATATGCACATTATATAAAGACTCACTTAAAAATTTTAGATCACATAGCTGGCACTTATAAATAGGATTTTCAGAGTGTGTAATCATATGATTATTATAAACTGATTCACTATAAAAGTTTACATTGCATTTACCACAAGTGAATTCTGCTGACTTGTTATGAGTAGCAATATGATTCTCAAGTAAAGATTCCAGAGAAAATTTCTCTTCACACACTTGACAAGAAAAGGCCCTTTCAAAAGAATTGCTGCAAGAATGATTTTTTAATAATGATTCATCACTAAAGGTTTCACTGCATATAGTGCAAACATATTGAAATTGATCAGAGTGCAAGTTCATGTGCTGGCAAACTTCATCTAATGTCTGAGAAGAAAAAGAGCATACTGAGCAGCAGAAAACTGAGGTTTCTTCTTGATCATCATCACTGTCTTTTTCAGAGGCAAGAGATGAACACTCTGATAAAGAAATATAGATAAATAAATTTTTTTAAACTCAAAAGATAAACAGTTAAATATTAAAAACAGCATCAACAATTTTTACAGAAAATGAGAGATTTATCTTCATTCAACAACAAAACGGATCAAATATTTATGAAATATATCATGATAAAACACATAAGAAAACTACATTTGAAACAGATATTAAGATAAATACTGAAATAGATAGAAACACTTTAGTGATATCTATCTATACACATCACCACCATTGAGAATATAAAACACCGCTTTTCAATGAAATCAGAAAAATATTGCAAATTTTTTATTATTAATTGTTACATACAAAATAATTAGTACATGAAATATTAGAAGTGAACAACTTTAAAATAATATGTTTCAACTATTTTAAGACAAAAGAAGTTATAAACTAAAAGCATAAAATGAAATGAAAATATTTGCATCCGTGTTAACTTTCATATGGAAAAAGGATCATGGTGAATGATTATATGTTATAACAGGAAACAATACATAGAAATTCACATTTTTTACAAAAAGAGTTTCCTTTCTATGCATGAATATATAAGATCACTTAATTTTCCCATCCTCTAAAGGAAATGACGTAATATATTGAAGAGGATTCAATGAACATTTATTTTAAAAATGTACCACTTGTAATATTAAAATCAATTTTCCAAGATACATTTAACTTCAGCTAGATATCTTTCGATTATAATTTAGTAACAAAAACATTTATTAAGAAAATTCCCCTTATATATTGGCTTCGGTATTTCTCAATTAAAGTCCAATTAATATTTGAATTTTTTTTAAAATCAAAATCCTTAAAAATTGCATCTCCAATAGTTATTTTCAAAAAGGATTCTAAACCCAAAAAACTTATAAATTATTCATACAGAAATTTATAAATTATGTATCACTGCTTCTTGTTCTAACTTATTAATTTATTTTCATAACTCAAGAAACTCATGCATACTGATCGATAACTGTATTTTACAATAATCAGGAATATTTAACATTAGATTATAACAAATCAATGTTAAAACACATTCTCTATTAAAATTTCATTAAATTTGTTATTTTGTGTACCAGCTTCTAACAATTAATCTCCAACAAGTAAAACCCCTTTCCCCCACCAAGAATACTAATTAAAAATATGTGACGCTGCTTTAGAACTTCTTTGCAGATGCAGAAAACATATTCAATTGAATTTTGTTTTTAAATTGTTCTTTAACAATAGAACATGCAAACTGATTAGTAAAATGGATTCTACAATGCATATTACAATTTCTTCTGGTGGTAAAGTGTTTCTGATATATAGAGCATGCATAAAGATGTTCACCACTATGAATTTGACAATGCTTTTCAAACCAAGATTTAAAGTGAGTCAAATGAGAACAAACATTGCAGCAAAACATATTTTATATGTGCTTCCAGATTCGGGTACTGCTATTTGTTGAACAATCAAGAAACCTAAATATGAAATAAAATAAAAATAAATAAGATTATTTATTATGTATTTGTAAAAATATAAGTTTCAAACTTTTGAAAAAAATCATATAAATTCATGTTTTATTTGTAAAGCACAATTAATTGTAAATATCTAAAACTTAACTTATGGAAACATAATTAAAAAGGCTATAATTCTACACAATCACTTGGCAACAAAAAAAAAATTAAAATTCCAATAAAATATTAATTGTTTTAATAAATTCATTTACTGCAATAACAAATGGAATATCTTGTTAAAGTTATCTACTCAAAATCTTGCTTTAAAAATGAATTTCAATGAAAATTTAATGAAAATACAGATGGGATACAAAATAAAATGAACACCTATGAAATAAGAGAACAGAGAGGTGGACCACCCTTTGACTAAAATACACATTCTATGTGATGTGAGATGAATGCACAGAAGTCATATACAATATTTAAAGCAATACAAAGTCATTCCTGCTGCAGCTAATTCTAAAAGAATGAGAGGAGATGCAATTCAACCATGAAGATTTTACTCCAAATATCTCCACAAATGTTCAACAATATTCAAGTCAGGGAACTGAGAGAGACAGAGAATATGGCCTACTTCGCTGTCATGCTCTTTGAGAGAAGTTTGCATACATCTAGCAGTATGGATAACAGTGTAGTCTTAAAAAATAAGTTGCTCTCTATGAAGTTTCTTTATAGTCTGGACATGATCTTCCAGAATGCTTTAAGAGCCATGGGCTCTTTCATTTAAAATAATAAGTATGTCAAGACCACATCAGTATATCAAACTTATACCAAAAAAGAAGTCACCAGCATATTTCACAGTCTGCAAGAGGTAGTCAGGAGTAAATGCTTTTCTGGTTATTCTCCCAAGATATGCCACCCCATTTGAAATAGGGGGGGGGGGGGGATTCTACTTCATCAGACCAAGTGATTTATTACTACTGTTGTGAGGCCATTTTCTATGAGTTTAATATCATGGGCATCAATTGAAGAGTTTAATATCATTAAATCTGCATTGCGAGATGTAACTAATGGTTTTTAATAATTGCCATTCTGCCATAAATGTTGCAGCAAAATATTTCCTTTTGACAGTTTTGGCAGAAAGAAGATCTTACAGATGAATCTTCATTTCTGATTCTATCTAAGACAGCGATTGCATGTTTTGGGACAAATAAATATCTCAAAACCTGTCTCTCCTTATTATCAGCTCTATCTTTCATTGCTATTATGCTTTGAAGAAGGCATATTACTAACTTTTGTGTACAATGTTATATTTACTTTTGGAAGTCTGTGAGTACTGACATTGCAGCATCTCCAAGAGAATATGGGGAGTGCATGCAACACTTATGACAGCTCTTTCACATTCATTTGGTGCCAAACTTCTGTGTTAATAGGCAAGGCTGTACTGTTGATATAAAATGTAGCATAGCTTCTCACAAGAGTTCATTTTATTTTGTCACCCATCTACAGTTTATTTTTTACATTCAATAATAAATACAAATGTATTCAAACAGGCAAGAAAATAACTAAATCAATGTACTAATTTGATGAAACAGATAGAAAAACCTAAATATAAAAGAATTTTCAATATATTAAAATTTTAAGCATAAACAAAGAAAAAAAAAACAGCAATGAAGTTTCTTTTGAAAAATTATATTCAAGTTTAATTTTTGACTCCTGAAGGAAAACTATTTTTCTCTGTATACATACAAAGTATCATAGAATAATAAGAACAGTTTTTAGAATGAAAAGCAATGAAATTAACATCTTCTGTGATTTGTCAATATTCAACAGATTTAATTTTAAATAAAACTAATTATTGGTCAATGATATTAAACAGAATATCTAAACAATATTATAGTACAGCAAACAGGCCAGTTATTTATTCATATTTTGTTATTGTAATGTTTTATAAATCTTTCACAATGGGAAAATAGCACTAATTAAAGAAACATCATAAACAAATACTAATAAAGCAGGTTTGTTTGATTAATTCAAAAATAGCTTAGAAAAGAAAGTATGAATAAGATTGCCAATTTATTACTGATTTTTAAAAAATGAGATGACTTCCATTTTCATATCAATAAGAAGTAAGAAAAAATTAACAAAGCAATATATTTTTTTAATGTTCCAAATAGATTAATGTGCACAAAATTTGATACAGAAAATATTTATACTTCTATAAATAGTTATATCGTATTAAAAGGCAGATTTTCTTCAGGAAACTACAAGAAATAGAATTTAAAGTTTTATTTTCCTCCAAAAGGTAATGCCCGATTCCATATTTAATATTTGAAATAGATGCATCATAACAAGTTTCATAGCTTAAATATTTGCAGTTCAATTACAAGTACTTTTGTGGATTTTTAAATTTGACTACCAGTTTAAAGAAATTGCATCCAATTTAAGCAATGTGGAAGTAAAATAATCAAATTAATTGAAAAGCAAAATTAGCATGGAACAAGTAAACATTTCTTTAGCTTCAGATACTTTCATTGAAATACAACTTTCAATAACAAAATAATTAGGTTTGGAACTAAAAAAAAAATTTAAAACTTTGTCAGCAGACTTTTCTTTCAGTGAAAATAACACAGAAAACCCAGTTTAATGAAAATAACAAATATATAATGAATCCTTAAAGCTTCATAACATAAAAAAATATATAATTGTATCGCAGAAAAGTTTTTATATACAAATATTTAAATAGCATGATAAGCATGTAATGATTATATTATCATCGATATTTACATTATCATTCTTGTGAATAACTCCAAAAAACTCACAATGAAATGACATTTCATATACAAACAGTATCACTGTTTATGAGTTGCTGAGTGAGTTTCACTAAACATACTTTCACAATAAATTTTTGACACAAACAAATTTAACAAAGTCTTTCTCCAGAATTTATCTTTTCATGCACAGTGAGATTTCTTTTGCTACTAAGAATTACATTCATTACATTTTTATAGATGTTCTTGAGTGTGAATCAAATGTATTTATCAATCCAAGATCTTAAACATGCTGTACAGGAGCAATAAAAAACAGCAGTGCATGTCATCTTGATGTTCAATTCTTACATTGCCTAAAAAATAAATCAATTATGCAAAAATAAATTATTTCATAGTTTAGTATAATAAAAACAAAAATGCATGCATCAAGTTTTCAATTTTTTTTAAAGCACAATATGAGTGATAAATGCATGAATTAAGATAGCAGATGTTAAATATTTGAAGAAAGCATTTCATTTTACATCAGAAACAACAAAACACTGACATTATTAAAAAAAGATGTTCAGATTTATGATTGAAAATAACACATTAAAAAGCACAAAAACTATTAAACACAGAAATAATATGCATGTTTGATATATTTAATATACAGGGTGTTCACACTTATCATGTTCCAATAGGCAATTACACTTATCAAGTTCCAATAGGCAATTTCTAAACTGTTAGAGATAGACATACAGTTCAAATTGGAAAAATACTTTAAATGATGGGAAAAATTATATTTTATGTTGTTTGAGTCAATAAATATATTTCTGAAAAAGTTACAAAATCTAACTTTTTGTTCGGTCCCCCAGTCCTATTTAATAAAAAAATTGGTGACACCCTAAAACATATAATTAAAAAGTGCCCCATTGTTTTATGATACAAATTGACCAAGTTATAGTTGTTTAACCTAAATAGGGATGATATGCAAATTTATTTTAAGGAACAATTTGAAAAAGTATAATGTTGGAATGAAATTAAAAATGTTGAAATAAAAAATCTTTTTATTGGTTTATATATTCAATAGAAAAGTATAAAATAGATATTCAGCTTGTACATAAATAATAATAGAAATATAATATATCTTGTAGGATAAAAAATATGATCTCAGTTGGGAATTGACAGTAAAATGATGCATTCAAGATGATTTTAGTTCTGTAATTAATTCTAGGACAGGTGTGCAGCCACACAGACAAAATGACAGTAACAAAAGTATTAACACACAGACAGATGCCTTTTAAATTCAAAAACAATCACACAAATGAAAAATAAGTTCTGCATATAAATGAAAATATATAAAAAAATTAAGAATAACATATTGTTGCAAGCAAAAGAAATTTTGCATAATAGAAGAAGAATTTAAATTTTCATTTGCCCATTGACAGATTGGTTTGTGATCAATTATAAATAATTATCGTTTGCATTTAGAAACACAGATATTTTCATTTTTTTTTCTTTCTCTTTATGAGTAGTTGAGTTCCTCTAATATCCTTACTGATATGAAATATTTTACAAAAATTTATATATTTGCTCAATTGAGCGTGAAACATATTCATAGTCCTAGGAAATCTAAATTCTGCAAATTAGAAATTGTTCTTTAAATAAAATGATTAAAAAATTGGGATATGAAAATAAAATATAGAAGAAAATAATAGTTAAGAAAAATAATTATATCTTAAAAATATTTTCAAAGCAGTATTAATACTTCCTCATGTAAAGTATTCAAAAAAATCTAAACTTAATACATCAATGCATAATTTCAATTTGCACAAACAAGATCTCTCTCGCGACTGTGAATTTAGCTGTAAGAGACATCTAGAATAGTCATTTTCAACATTTCATAACTTGGCAATTTTAGTCATAAAACAACAGGGTTTTTTTTTATCGTATGTTTCAGGGTGTCACCAATTTTTTTCTAAATACAACTGATAAAACCGGGGGACTGTATAAAAATTTAGAATTCGTAACCGTTTCAAAAATATATTTAGTGACTCAAACAACATAATTTTTCCCATCGTTTAAAGTATTTTCCCAATTGGAATTATATGTCTATCTCTACTGGTTTAGAAATTAGCTGTTGGACCACGATAACAGTGGACACCCTGCATTACACTAAACATTGTATGCAATGATTTCTAAAGAAGCTGTGAAACTAAAAAGCATATGCTTGATAAATAACAACACTTTGTTGGATTCATGTTCAGGAACTTACTGAAAAATATTTCTGCCCTCCATTAACACTGAAGATGTACATGTGTCAGACAAAGATTTCAAAAATGTCTAAAAATACTTTAATATAAGTATAAATCAGTAAATTAAGGGGGAAATACCAATAAGTGTTAGTTAAATGCAAAGTACAAAGTTAAAAATTAATAGTAAAATATTTACTTGCACCTAAGTATTTTGAATGGCAAATAAAATTATGTTTATTTCCAGGACAAAACATCAATTTTTTAGTTAATGTTTGATTAGTATAAAATTTAAATTTCTTATTTATAACGTAGAATACCCATTAATTTAAAATGGAGCTACTGTAAAGTTTACACAGAAGTATAAATATGCAGTGTGGAAAAAAAAATGAAAGTGCTATAATTTTATAAAAGCATTAATTTGAAAAACAGTGCAAGACATTACATAAATAGAATCAAATGAAAAAAAAAAAGACATTAACATCAATTACAATGAATTACTCAAAGCATAAATTAAGCGCCTGTGGTGAGCATTTCAATGTTCAAGCTGAAATATGCTATATATATGATTATGATTACTATGATTACGAAAAATATGATTACTAGAATGAATGAACTAATAGGGAAAAAAAAGGAGCAAAATTTACACTATCCAAACTAATAAATGATGAAATTTTCAAAGTTTAAATACAAAAACTAGAGAACAGCTATTTTGTTAAGCATTTTTAAAGTAAAAAGAAATGCTTTTAAATCTAAATGTAAAAAATATGAACAAAAAATTACAATGAAAAAAAGATGTGTAACTAGAAGTTGATGAAGCAATGAAAAACAGATTGAATTTCGTTGTAACAAAAAGTATTGTTATAAATAATAATTAGAAGTAAATTCTGGAAAATTCCTCAAAATTAGAGAAAAACATACATAAATTACTTTAATATCATGGAAATTTTATTTTCTAAATTTTAAGAAGGGGTAAAAATTGTATTTGTACAATGATTATTTCAGAAAATATTGACTAAAAACAGCATGATTTTGCTATGTCTTTAATTAATTAAAAACAAGAACTTTCACTGTGCAGTTTTACAGCTTCTCTACTTTACAAAAATATAACAGATAACACAGGATATGTGAAAAGTATATTGTAATGTGAATGAAAATGGGCAGAACTCCATCTCTCACATGGAAATAAAAAACCAAATGAAATTGTGAGTTTTTCTCAAAAACACACTAAACATCTTTCATCTTTTCCTGAGGTGCCTGAAATAGAAAGAGGGAGAGAAAAAATAAGAACTCACCAATTTCTGATGGAGTTTATTGAAACAAGGCAAGCACAATGGTGGTTGTCCAGGGCACTCTGCACAAAATGTAGTCACCTGCTTTGCTGTGGTACCTGCTTTGCCACTCCCTAAAGATGCTTTCATTTGGCGGTAACACTCTCTACATCTTCGACGACTCTTCCTTGCTGTACCTGACTTCTTCTCTAAGGTGTGGATTATGAACTTCATTGGTGGCATAGGAACCATGTGGGAAGAAAAATATGGTGTCACCAGCTGAACGCCACCTTACATACACACAAAAAAAAAAACCAGAATTGAATATTACACAATTATTATCGGAAAGCATCAATAAGATTTAAGCCCTATATGCGAAGAATGTAATGAAGATGTTAACCATCAATTAGAAAGACAGATTGTGAAGTATAAAAGGTATAATTTGAACATTTAATATGGCTACTATAATTTTTATCATCCTAATTCTATGATATTTTTTCTAACAAAATATATTTCTTTAAGTCTTTTAATATTGAAGAAATGGAAAATGTGCATAGATTCCAAGTAACCACATGAAGGAAAATACTACATGTATTTTAAAAGACATCACTAATTTATGACACCTAATATAATTTTAATCACTATCTCAACTAACAATAAAAGAGAATGTGTGTGTGTCTATCTGCTGGGCTCTGCAAGGCAGATCACTGGGCCTAGAGCTAACAAATTTGGCACAAACATACTTTAGAGTTTATTAATGACAGAGCAATTGCTTGAAATTTTAATCAATTAAAAATGTAAGCAAAATTTGGAAAAAATATTATTGGACAAAAATTATTTTTATGCAACCATAAAATTCAAAGTTATCTTCTCAATGATATGATTTTAGTTGCTATGCAATTTTTCCCTTTATCTTAACAAATTTCAAAAAATATTTTCCATGATTTCAGTTTACATACATTCACTTTTCAGTTGTGATTTTAAGAAATCTTTTCGTCTATTTCAAAATAATCTTATCTAGAAATTATGTTATGTGCTTTAATTAGTTAAATAATGAATAATTATAGCAAAAGTAAATTAGAATTATGCATGACCAAAATAAAAAATAATCATAAAATCTCCTTTTTTTAAAAAGCATTCTACGAAACACTCTTTTCTTAACTGCTGCATATAAAGGTCTGAATCATTAACTTCATTAGATGTAAAACATTCCTTACTTTTATTTTTACTTATGCATCAAAATTAAGTTCATTTTTATTACTTTGTGTCTCTCAATTTAATTTTGGTCTTTTGTAACAATTAATGCTTTCAGCTTACCAAAAATTAAATAAATTCCAAATTTTAAAGGCTAAATTAATAGAATTAATATGACAGACAAACCAACTGGTTGCCAAAGGTGGTACAGGTATGTGTTATTTAACCAAAATTTTAAAGGAGGAAAAAAAAAATTAAAAACTAAAACAAGTACAAATATACATCATTATTACACTTGGCCTGGCTTTACATAAAATTAAATCTACAGCAATTTTACAAAATTTATGAACTGAAAGACAGTTTAAACAACAGTAATAATAAACAAATAAATAAATTATTGCAGTTATTGCTAACTACAAAAATTAAGTACTTTTTTTAAGATTTAATTTCAATTTCTGAGATTAACCTGAAACTATTTAAACCTTCTAAAAAAAGATTTATGATAAGAATACAAGGATTAAAAGAAACTAAAGTAAGGAGGAAATAATAAAAATAAATATAACATTTTTTTAATAATATTTCTCTAGCCTAATTTCAAAAATAAAAGACAACTCCAGAAACATGTCCCTATTTATAAAATCTTTATTTTAAACAAAACTACATTAAGCAAAGAATTATACTAATTAGATACAATGTATAAATATAAAACGTAACACACCAAGAAGTGTACATTCTCTCTAAAATGAACAGCTAAGGCACCAAAATTTTTATCTACTACTGGCAAAGTTGATAAATATTCTCACATGCCAAGAAGATTATGATTTAAATTCAGGAGACAAAAACAAGCAAATTCTAAATGGATCAATTTTCAATTATTATTATATATATTTTTTTCAAATTACAGACATATATGCAAAAACAAAGCTTAAACACGAGAATGATTACAAAAATAAATTATTAAAACTTACAATAATAGTAACTTTTATGTCTTACCAAAACTTGAAAACATATGCTTGATCATTTATTTTCATGTCTTGTTTCCAAAAGCGACAAAGTAAATGCTATTCAGAAATTTGTTTCAAAACTACGTCTTCATTGTAGTTGTCCATTTAAACTAGATCTTTACAAAATTTCATCAGAATAATATATATACATATATATATTACCTCATTCCAATCATCATTAGGAAATTTCCAGTTTTGGTTTTGTCAACTTGTATATGTTCTTGAAATCATACTCTGTGATGTTCCGACTTTTCTATCAAAACACAGTTTCATAAAATTTAATTTCTTCATTTTGAAACACATCTGACTTTCCACATATTCTCTTTCCTTTTTCTGGGATACAAGTTATTCATATTTAATGAAACCAATTGATCCAAAACACTAAATTTCATTTTCAGCAGATTTAATCATGAAAACAATATTTGAACCTATTAACATGCCGCGTGGGTCTTTAAATACTCTTAGTCCAGCCCATCACAGGCATTTAATCCTCCAAGCAGCTGAACAAGTTTTTACTTTTATCATGTTCAGTTAAAAGCAAATAATTCAGGCTTTTATGAATATTTTCAAATCTCACATATAAAATATTCTTAAGATTTCAGAGATTTGATAAAATACAAATATGTTCAGTTAATTCACTTTCAAAGCTTATTTTTCTAATCTTAAAACTATTAGATTAAATTAACTACGTAGAGGATTAATCTGAGAAAAAGACCCACATTTTTCAAATTTGTCTCATTGAAAATTTAACTGCTTTAACTTTTTTTTAAAAAATATCCTATGATTGATTATATCTAAATTTTTCATAACTCTGTTAAAGATTGTTTTTTTTTTTTCCTAAGGGGTAATGATGGCCTGATGGCAAGGTCTTGGTTTCAAGACTGGAGGTTTTAGATTTTAAACCCAATTCCACCAAAGTGTTCCCATGCATGTGAGCCTGGTCCAAATTGAGGGTCAAATGTCCTCAAGATGGTATGGTGCAGAACTTTGGAGAGGGTGTGCCAGCTTAGGTGTCCTCCTCATCATCCAACTATGGTTCAAAATTATGAGGTCTGTTCCACAATACCATTCATGTTGCATCACCAATGAGATAATAATAATAAACTAAGCTTTCTTTTTTAAACCATAATTAATAAACCAATTTTTTTTATGGTTTAGTGATTATGACTTTCATATTCTCTCCATAATTTTAATGTTTTTATGAGACTATATACAGCCTTTGGTCTTTCAATAGGTTTTTAATATATTTAGTATTTAGGTGTGTTTGATGCTCATTTTTCTGCACTCTGTAACTGGAGTTCTCTCTGTAATGTGTTTCTTCTTTATTAAGAAAATAATGAAATGTATCATAGATACCTTGAATGGTAAAACAGAGAGAGGGCACATATAAAAAGTAAAACTTTTGAAATAATTAATTTGGATTGCCTTTCTCTAATATTCAATTGATGTGTGATATATTCTAAAACAGGGAGCAGGGTGCAAACCTACACGACAGTCTGCACACCAGTACTTTGATTCCTTCCGCATTCCTGCTCTATGACACACAACACACCTCTTGGAAGGGCACTTTTTGGTTGTTGGAGGTACAGTGTCCGGGAAATGCTTTTCAGTGAGACGGGCTGGTCTTGGTGTATTGGATGGTCTTCCTTGACGTAGAAGGATTTCATTATCATACTTTGAAACTAAAATTTCTGTAAAACAAAGTAGAGATTAGGCATAAGGGCACTGAATTTCTCAAAATAAGATAGACTAAGACAGAATGATAAACTAAACAGCCCCTAAAGTTGGCAGTAGTTTTGTGACTTAATCCCTTAACTGTAGTAACTATGCATAGAAGAATCATATCTTTAACCTTAGAATCTAAAATTAGTGATTCATAGGTTTTATAATTTAATATAAAAATGATATCGAATCCAAAACACCTCAAGTATTCTATACACTCTTAAGTTGAATGAATATAGCAACATACCCCAGAAACAGAAGGTGTAAAAATTTTGCCTTATCCAGCAAAAATTAGCATACAAATTATCCAAACTAGAGGTAAAAAGATGGTATATAATGACAAGTTCATGGTGGCTTTCATTGTAAAAACAATTAATGTTACTTTATCCTCATTACAAAACATTTACACGAACATTATTTGCAACATTTTTATTTTGCCTGGAACAGATACCTCACTGGTATTGTCAAAAATAGTATATTCATTTTCAGATCAATCACAATTGCTACAATTCTAAAACCTGTCTGTCAATTTACAGAGAAAAAAAATTTGTAAGTTTATATGAAAATATGCTAAATTTGATTTAGTGTAGAAATGTATTTAGATGCCATGATATAAAAGTTAATATTATGTATTTTAATTAAAATACTAAAAAAACATGCACAGAAAGTCTTTTAACTTACTTATAATGTGCAAATTTCATTTTTTATGTTAATGATATGCATTTTTATAAAATGCATAAAGTTTTTTAAAACATTTACACAAATACAAAATTGCTATGCTAATAAACATTTACTTAAAATTAATAAATGCAATGTAAATTAATTTTTAAAAAATTATCAAACATAACCAATAAACAAATTATACTATAAAGTATTTATACACATTTTTTTTATTTTATTTTGCATATTATACAACACTTATAAAATCAATACAGATCAAATAACTGTAAATTGTCAGTTTTGGTTTCTAATAATTTTCACAGAATACAGGGACAATGAAACAACTACATTTTCAAAGTGTAATATTACTATAGAATTTAAGAGTTGAACTTAAAAAATTAAAGATATAATTCAAAATACAACAATAAGAAAATCTGGAAGGGGAAAAAAAAAAAAGGTCAAAAGTAAATGTCATACACAAATAATTTTCTATTCTTACTCAGTTAAGACATTTAAGTTACAAATGGTATTTCATAAGTAAAAAAAAAAAACAATATTCACATAAAGTGAAAAGCATAAAACTGACATAATGCTGTAAACTTTAACCAATAATTTTGTATACAGCAGTTCATCATACTATATTGTGTATATATACAAGGTGCCTGCTTTAGACTCTTACACCACCTTCTTAACTTCAGAACAACACCAGTTATAGTCATGAAAATGGTGTCTAGGCATTGTAAAGTTACTGTGCACTATATGATAAGAAAACGTATAGCGCTACCTAGCGGTAAAGTGCAAAGTTAGTGTCCCTATCTCAAAAATGGTACAAAACAGTCAACTACAAACAAAACTAGAGCAACAACTAAAACTAGAGCCCAATCAATTTAGTTCCAAAAGACACCTTGTGGGCATTACGCTAAGAACTGAAGACTTAAAAATGCACATTTATTTGTTGACTAATGCTGTTACATAACAAAATGTGTTAGAAAGAGGGGGGGAAAATATGGCAATGTGGCACAAGCATCAGTAATATGCTGTCAAAGATACTGCAATGTTGGCAGAAAGGTAGCATGCATCTGCTGCTTGAGGTAGCCCCACAGGAAAAAGTATATTGCGGTAATTTTTGTCTGAAAGATAACATTTCCTCCTTTTGTCCATGCTTCGCAACGTCAGTTTCGGAAATCATTACTAAACAAATTCCTGTTTGAAGTGTTCTGTTATTAAAATTAATGTCCACTTAAAAATAATGTTGTTATACTCAATCGATGATGCACTATAACTTTGTAATTGACTTAATTGCTCAATACCATACTGTTTTGGAGATTAGAATGCTAATTCAACAGTTTGCCACCAGATGGCATTAAAAATAATCTCGCCATGTATAGCACATGACCACATTAATATACCTAGATGCCACTTTCATGACTATAGCTGCTATAGTTCTGAAGTTAAGGGGGTATAAGGGACTTAAGTGGGCACCTTGTATACATATATATTTTATAGACACCAAAAATAAATGCTCTCACAAAAAATTCCATTAGAAGTACAATCATGTGGAAGCATTAAAAAGAAATTAAAACTTCGGTTTACAAGGAAGTGATGTCTTATGTTTACGAATCATGTGCCTTTTCAAACTACCAATGTAATGATATTTCACTTTGCAAGTAGGACATTCCCAAGTTGGTGAGTGGTCTTTCATATGAATATCCAGATCCTTACAACTAGGAAGCTCCAATTTGCACACAGAACAAATGTATATTTTCTCATGAACTCTCATATGAGTTTTGAGAAATTTTTCTTCAGAAAACCCTCTATGACAACAGCTGCAAAAGAATTCTTTATGAGTTTTTTTATGAGATAAAAATGAAGGCAAATCACTGAAACTTTTTTCACAGTGGCTACATACATGAAATCCATTAGGATGATTGAAAAGCTTTGAATGAATTCGAAGCGTAAATAAAGAATCACATTTTACATCACATACATTGCAAGCAAACTGCGATTTTTCAGAGTGAATACTTAAATGATCTCTAAATTCAGATTCACTGGAAAATTTTGCTTCACAAAAATTGCAGGCAAATGCTTGTCTTTCAACAGTAACTTTATGAAGTTTCATGTGATCTTCAAACAATAATTCTTCACTAAATCTCTTATCACATATTTCACACAAATAGCTCGTAGCTGAGTGAGTAAGTAAATGTGTTTCTAACAAAGATTCATCATTAAATTTTTCCTTGCATTTCATGCAAGCATATGGATTCTCGTCATCATGTGAAAGCATATGCTGTATAACTTCACTCATAGTCTTGGATGAAAAGGCACATAACGAGCAATAAAAAACAAAAAGTTCTTGGCTATCGATAGCTGCTCCTTCACCAGAAGTACAATCTATAAAAGAAAGAAGGAAATCACTTTTTACTGTTATTTATCGTTCATTTTCTTTAAATAAATAAAACAAGTGTGAACAGCATTTTAAGAAATAAAACACACTCAAGTAAGAAAAAAATCATTAACAAAAAGTTTACTAAATTTATTAGAATCAATATTGATCTGTTCAAAGCTCCTGGCATCATCAAAAGTATTAATTTTAACAGCACAATGAAAAGTAACAGTAATAAAACACAGGTGGATTATAAAAAAACTTTGCTGATATATGACCCCTAGAGAGCACACTGTTATAGGGAAGGGAATAAAATTTTGGAAGGAAGTATTATACGGTTTCCACTAAAGAATGAGTCCAGCCGTCACAGTTACAGAAAAAAAATTTTGAAATTTCCAAATGACAACACCTACTTTTTTTCACAGAAGCTTGATCCTTACAGTAAAAAAACTTAAAATGGAGTTGGAACACTACTTTTAGGGCAAAAAAACAGTGGTGATAGGCAGAGACAAAGAAAGTGAAAACAGCAATCATGGTATAAAAAAACTTGCCGATACATGGCCCCCTAGCAGGCATGCCATTTGATGGAACAGAATAAAATTTTGAATGTGGGTATTATACAGTATGCGCTCAAGAATTATGAGAAAAACAAAAGTCCAGCTCTCACAGTTACGGTTACAGTGACAAAATTTTGAAATTTTTTCCAATGGCAACACCTACTTTTTTCATGGAAACATGATCCTCACAGTAAAAAACTTAAAATGGAGTTGGAACGATATTTTTAGAGCAAAAAATGGCAGCGCTACACAGAAACGAGAAAATAACCAATAATAAATACTAGGTTAAAGAGGTTTTCTCTGTCTCTACCTAGTGGCACCATTTTTTGCCCTAAAAATATTGTTGCAACTCAATTTTATGTTTTTTACTACGAGTATCCTGTTTCCTTCAAAAAAGTACATGTAGCCATTTGAAAACTTCAAAATTTTTTCACTGTAATTGTAACTGTGAGATCTCGACCTTTGTTTCGCACAACATTATTCAGCACATACTGCATAATACCTGCATCCAAAATTTTATTCTATTACCTATAACAGTATGCTCACTACAGGATCATACACCGGTAAAGTTTTTTATAATCACCCTGTAAGTAAAAACTGGTCAAAGTGGTAATTTTTTTTTTATATTATCAATCAAGCTGCGTGAAAAAAAACTTTCCATTAGAAGAGTAACAACATAAAAAAGACTATAGATGCCTTCAGACAATTAAGAAATACACAATTAAATCACAATATTAAAAATATTCCAGTTGAAGCACTACATAGTGTACAAAAATGTACCATGTGTGTATGTATTACAAATATATATATATATATATATATATATATACACTTTCTTAGGAGATCTTTGATATTTTATATTATGAAACATATTATAGATATATTCCATTGTTTTAAAATGAAACTTGGAAGAGAAAGAAACGTTGACCAGTTATTATATGGAACAATACATCACTTAAAAATTTCATGGTTAATTCGGACTACTAACCAGAAAAAAATTAAGAAAAATCAGCCTGGTGAAATTATTAATATTCCCTAAACGATACAGTCAAATGAAATTAAAAATATGAATAACAACTTACATTTTATAAATATATTACACGATTATAAAATTTTACTGAAAAAGCACAAATGGCATATTCGTTATGGATAAAAATGAATACTAAGAGAGTATTTTTACATACAACCTTTATCTTTTAGTGTATTTTATAATATATTTAAAGCTTTTCTTTGAACACAGCAAGATTTTTATACTTGCACTTACTAATCTAAAAAATTTAAAACATTAATTTTAAAGAATTAACTAGCCGGTATGTAAATTAGCAAAAAAAAAAAAAAAGATAAGACTTAAATTATTTCATATTATGTATTTCAATACTAATATTAAAGAATTGCTCAAAATTTAAAGAGAAAAATCTCAAAATCAGACAAAACAAGGTATTTTCTAAATTTTATTTTAAAAAAAGAAACCGTGAGCTTGTTTTCCAGAGAAAATATAGCATGTTTGTAAAAGAGAGATCAAAATAAATCTCACTGCATTAATATTAAATTTTAATATCCAAAAACCACTCCTTTAAACATATAGGGGAAAGTAGGGTAAAACTGGGTACCTAAGACTAGGAGGGCTGTTGGAGCTAAACTATTCAACATAGAGCTTGACAAATTTTACTAAAATATTTATTATTTATCGGAGTACAATATATCTTTTAGGAAAAGTCATAGTTTAACTACTTTTTGATATTTTTATTAAAAAATTCATAACATCCGGTTTTGCCCCCATTAGTGGGGTAAATGCCCATTACTAGTGGGATACCCGGTTTTACTTTTATGCGGATACGTTTCCAATTGATTTTCAGTGGAAAAATAGCAGGCATTTTTATTTTAAATGGCAATTTAAGAATATTAGTAACAAAATTCACATGTAAAGTAGTCGTCTTCCTCTACGCCACTGCAGCTAACATGGGCCCAACTAAGACTGTTTCTACATTGTATTAACCTTTCTCATTTATTTAATTTAGAAAATGCATCATTAAAATATAAACAATCAATGTCCGATGTGTTTTTATTGTCTTCATCGGAGAAATCATCAATACTGACTGTCCTTGTCTTATGCCACACTTGGAGTATTCGGTTTTACCCCGAGTGCAGAGGTTATAGAAAATGAAATAGAACCGAGCAATAATTGAAGTAAATCCTCATTGTTTGATAGGATATAAATCCTTACTAAACGTATAATAAACTGGAATAAATATGGTTTTTAAAATTACAATGATTATTACGTAAGGATAGTTTAAAATCAAACGAACATTAGAGAGTCAACGTCTCAAAACAAATAAACCTTCACAGTTGCAGTGAATTCAACAGCTGCAACACGCCACTGTGACTGTTCCTTTTATTTGACTAGTAGAGTGTTATTCAGTACCTGTCCCCTAGAAAAAAGAACTAACAGCACCAGAATCAAGGGTACCCAGTTTTACCCCACTCTCCCCTACAATAATTTACATTGTCATGTAAATAATGAAAACTTTATGCATAAGTTTCGGGAGTAAATGTTGGAGGAAAGAGTGTTATATGTATGTTTTTGAATTAAAGGGATTGATAAAAAGATATAAAGACATTCATTTATACAAACATCAATACTCATGAAGTATCAAACATTGCTTTCATAAAATAAACAAACCAATTACCATCCACTTACACAAAGTCATACCTTACACCAAGAATGTAAAACTGAAAAATTAAGGTGATCCAAACAAACAGCATCTAAGTTTATGCAGGCAACAAAGAGAAACTAGAAAAATAAATAACTGACCTTAAAAAATAAAAATAAATTATTTCAATAGAAGTGCCTGTTTATTTCAAAAAGTACACAACAGAAAACGGGATAAGTTGCAATGACAAACTATTTGCATCTCTTTTTTGTTACCACCTTTTCTTTTTTCAGAAGGAATCTTGTTCATATTGATTGCCCAAAACTAAGCCATAGTGAATGACGGAGAATACGCACCATAAAGAGAACTTATTTCCTTTCATAAATATAAATAACATATAGTAATATAAGTACTTCCAAACATGAAAATAATTCCATAGGGTTTATTTAAAGTGCTTTCAAACCTAGGTATCAGTTTTTTAAAAAGAAGCTAAGGGGCCATATTCATATCTTATTTAAAGTTCCAGCAATGTTTAAAAACTTTAATGTAGGGTATCTTTGCATAACGAAATAAAAGGGAATATCTGTCCTAATTACTTCTAAAAATGTGAGGGCAATTATGAAAGAAAGTTTTGTTTGGTAATCAATAAAGCAGACACTCATAGATACTAAACATTTGTACATAATAACACAACATAATCACCACTGAAATTGATGTATTTGTCATGATGTTTTATAAGGTATGCAATTTCTTCTTCAAAAAAAAAGAAAGAATTCTGCCCAGGAATAGTCACCTTATACTGGCATTGCAGAATGCATTGTCATCATGAAGCAGTGCAATGTAAGCCACTATTTCATGCACTTGAAAAGGTGGTAATCACTTTGTACTAAACCTGGGCTGTAGAAGGAATTATCAAAAACAACCCAATGGAACTGCTTCAAAATTTCTTGGGTGCATCTAGCATTGTGCAGGTGAGCATTATTGTGGACCAGAATCATTTGGATGATTCATTTGAGTATAAAAACATTACATGTTAATGATGAATCTCATTTACCAAAAGATCTTTCGTACCCAAAAATTGTATTACTCCACCAACTTTATATTTTTAACTAAGGTGATCATTTTCAAATGTTCTAACACATGAGTTAACAACATAACCTTCTAATTACATTCAATCAGTGCCTAATGAACACCTTCACACAGTGCCACAGAAATGATATTCCTATACCTGACTTTTTTGCAATGATTTTTCTTGTATTTCCTTACCCTCATTAATGAAAATTTACACAACAGCAGTTGAATATAAAAATGAAGCAATGTAGGGAAATTATTTTCATATGCATGTGCAAGAATTTTTTTTGTTATAACTAAAATAACGGTACACAAGTGAATTAAATTACTAGTACAATAAAAATAATTTAAAATCAAGATCCATCATTTTTTAGGGTGTCAACTGAAAAGATTAATAACTTTTTCTTTCATAACTACAAAGTTTTATTCAATGAAATCACTGCAAGTGCATGCAACCTATTCTGAAACGAAGAACGTCTCATAAAAATACATATTCATAGAATAACTAAAATTTTTAAAAAATGATTAATTCATAGCATTACATTCATCTATAGGTGTGCCGAGATGTTTTTTTTTAAGCATTAATATTGTTATTGATATTCATAAAAAAGTTGTGTTCCTTAAAGCTGCTAATGCTTTGTTCTAAAACGGAGTTTCTTAAAATACAGCCACAACTCCAAACCAATTCATACACAATTGAACTTGAAGGTACAGAAATTTTCACACTGCCTTCTTCTTTGAGATTCTTCATCATATCTAATCAAATGTAAATTATTTGAAAAATCATTTTGATTAAAAATTTTTTTGAAATTTAATTATAATATATAGTTATTTTTAAATTATGTTTTAAGCAGATTCTTTATAGGAATACTATCAATTATAACGGTGCTCATGACATGACCAACGGAAAATCTGCATATCTTCTCTGATCACCGGTAACTAAAACCAAAACTTTATTTGTATTTAACACTTCACTCATAATATCTTGTGAACACAATAACTAGAGTAATTTTGATTGGTGTGAACCTGCGAGGACGATTTTGTAGGCAGGATGAAAATCTCGGCCGAGTTTGTAGGTGGCCCATCCAGCTCAATGGGGGAGGAAATCGTGGGAGCAGGGATAAAATTTTCATTTCCCCATAACTCCCTTATAACTGAAGATATAGAGAAAAGACAAACTGGTGAATTATCATCTCATCATAATAAGTTTTTCAATAACTGTAAGTGCTTAGAAGGGCTGAAAACAGATTTTCAACTCTTTACTTTGACTGGCTTTTAGCCTAAGTCTGTGACACTTTGTTGGAAAGCTCTCATTAGTTACATTCTTCTCCACTCTCATAGTTCCAACCTTTATGAAATTAGAGGAGGAAATGGCAGAGGGGGTGAAATTTTCTTTTCCTTACATAACCAGACAAATGGAATGTACCCTCGCATTACGATTAGCTGACAAGATTTTTTTTCAATTAAAATTAATTAATCCTTCAACTTCTTATTTATTTTAAAATTTTTGCTCAAAAAAAATCCCACCTGGAAGTGAAAAAAGTTAAAAATAGGGATGTGACGAATATTCTGTATTCGGCCAGATAAAATTCAAGATTTTTTTTAAAAATGTGCTTTTACAGATATTTAACAAAGAATATTGCAAAATAACATTTTAATTCATTTATGATAAAAAAAATGTCCTAACAGTTTCTTAACTTAAATTGCATAGTAGGTATATAAGTGTATTTAACAATGTTACATATCATTTATCATTGTAAAGTCTGAAATTATGATGCAAGAAAAAAAAAATATTTGAGCATTTTCGGGAAAAGTATTTCATTTGGCTTCATATACAGTAAAGCACTGTTTATATGTTTCTCATTTATATGTCGTTTACATTCATATGTCATTTCATCGCAGTCCCGATTCACTCATATTCATTATAATGATAAAGTGCTTGATTTAAATGACAACAAAACTTTGGTCAGACGTCATTCTCCTCCGTTCTTAAATGTGAAAATTTCCTTCTTTCTAGTATGTGAATTGCGTTAAAGATGCCATCACTTTGAAATTATTCACAATTGATGAATTTAATAGAAGACAAATTGTCTGGTGCTAAATTAAGCGATGATGAAGTTTTTGCGCCTTTCTTCAAAGACGCAGTGGACTCCATTGAAAAACTTTGAAAACTTAATTCTTTGTGAAAATAATAGTGAATAAAACATTCAATGAAATTGATTGATAATGATGTCAGGTTATACTTTAACTTTACAAGGCTATTCTATTTTTTCAATTTTAGAAATAACATAATGCAAGTGAATTATTCCAAATAAAACCATACCACTCAGATATATAACTGAATTATAAACTCAAAGGAGTGACTATTCTTGTGCTCCATGACAAAATGGTGGTCAAAACTCTATTGATGTTAATTGAATTTTTTATTCTACTTAATTAACAGAACAAAGTCATTCAATTGCTTTTAACTAAGCCTTAAAAATATTAAAAGTAAAATTTACAGTAAATAAAACTTAATTTTAGAAACATGCTTAGACGAGGGAAAACTCCACAGGTATTATTGAAATGGAAATTTATTACACTAAATACACACATGAAGGAAAAGAAATCCTTAAACTTTTAAAACTATTTAACACTTATTATAAAATGAGAAACACTGATCGATTTCTAAGTATGGATATAAACTGCTAGCAAAATGGAATTCATGTTAAAAATTTACAGGCAATGGCCTGGTTTCTCAAAGCACATTTGACCAGGAATAAAATTTTACGATGATGGAAGCTAAATGTTCAAAAGGATAAGGGGGAGAATATGATAAAAGGAATAGACAGCAGAATGCTTGACTAAGAAAATGTATATTTGAGAAAGTAATCAAAATGTAAGTATTTGTTGTGAGATAGGGTTGTCATGTGGGTGACATGCAAGTGAATGAATCACAAAAGCTGACCTTGAAGCAGAGCAGGAGCATTTGGAGGGTGACAAATTGGAGACCCGATTCAACAAACACCTGCTGTATATCTGTTACACATTAAATCTGTCAAGTTCAAATGTCATCCATGTTACCTAATCAAAACTATGAGGTCCACCCCAAAATAGCCTCGTATAGCTTCCAAATGGAACATTGATCTCACTAAATTAAATTAAGCAGAAACCACAAAATGGATAACAACATAGAATATCTTAATTCTTACGAATAATTTGCTAAATTTTGACATTATAAAAGAAGAGTAAAAAAAAAAATCTGAAGACCATTGTCCTACATAAAAGTTTTGTCAAACCACGTGGCATGCAACACGAAAAGTAGAATCCTAAAAGTTGACAAACAGTTTTCACACACTCTTTCTAAGAATGAATACTAAACAATATAATATTAGTAAAAATTAAAAATTGCTGCAAATCACACAAAATTAAAACTAAATAGTAAGACAAAGGTTTAAATTAATGACTGTTACTATAAGTGCGTAGAACAATGCCGCTTAAAATGGTGACTATGAGCGAATCTTTTCCCACATATCTTGCAAACAAAAGGTCGTTCTCCAGTGTGAGTTCGCATGTGCCTGTTAATGTTGCTTTTGACATATGTTGAATAAGAGCAAGAAATGCAAAAATGTCTTTTTAAACCATCTTCAGTTGGAATAGAATATGTTCCTCCAATTTTGTCGAGATCTATTAAAAATAAGAAAACTATTAAACATAATTCAAAACAAAGATACAAAAATCAGAATTCATTACAAAAATTAAAACAATACTTCACATACATTTTAATGTTAAAACTCAGTGACAACAAAATAAAAAGCATTCTCCAATTAAGAGTTTCCTGAAATATTATAATGATTTCTAAAATATATATTTAAACTTTTGGCATTTTTTTTTATTTTGGTAATATAAAACATTTAGATAAACAAGTTTAACTGAAAATAGAAAAAAATAATAATGGATTAAAAAATTAAAAACTTTAACTGCACATAAAACAGCAATTATCTAAATTCAGATTGTATTTCTTTCATATCAAGCTTTAAAGATTAATATTATTGTGCAAGGAAAAAAAATTATTAAACTTTAAGTAAACACTATAAGTACTAATAAAACTTAAAAAATGAGGGAAGAACATTTTTTATGAACTTTTTAAAATAGGAAAGGAAAAATATTCATCATAAAAATGATTGTACAGTAAAACCTGTACTAAACGGAATCTAAAGGGACTATAAAAATTTTCCGTTTCATACAGGGCTCATTAGTTTATGAGGAATTAAAATGCATGTAATCATTATTTAAATTAAATCGATTGTAATAAAAAAGATATTCTAAGATTAACAAAATACCATAAATATTACGATGATTATGTTTTAATGAGTGTCACATTTTAAAATAAAGATTTAGTTAAATTTTAAAATTACACAATAACAATAAAAATTATGACACACTTAAAAGTTAGATGTTTATATGCATTTTATTTTTAATATTGCTTTCGGACACTAAATAGAAATAAATATCACAGTCATTACTTTCTCTAAACAATTGATTATCCTTAATCAAAAGATACAAATTTAAGGAAAATAAGTTTATTTGCTAAATCTAGATTTTAAAATAATCCAGCATTGTTTTCTGTACATATATCTTTATGAATAATTCTTCTCTCCAATAATATTCTCGTATTCTTCAAAAGTTCAAGCATTTCAGCATCTCCCTGACTTATTGCAAACTTTTCAAGTTCAGGTACTATATCTAAAAAGAATCCATATGATTTAATGGAGAATTGTTCTTTATCGGAAATGCTTTCATATATATTACATTCATCATCATCACTGCTATCTTTGTTCATATGCCATTGAATTATATCATTCACATTATCAATAGGAACCTCTGTTAAAATATCATCGTGGCTTGATTTGAATTTTTTGCACTCGTATTGGAAACTTTACCCCTTTTCAACAAAATCTGCAGATTACTTACATCTATATCTTCGGCTGATGAATAATTTTCGATGCAAACATTTCCAGGTAAATTTGCCTGTTTTCCCCCCGTTAGAACAGGTTTTTTAACAATGAAATTTTGTGAATTGTTCTTTGAAATTCTGTCCGTTTCCGTGTTAGATAGGTTCCGTTTTATGGAGGGAATGCAACACGGATCCTTCTATATTTTTCAATGGGACCAAATATTTTTTCCGCTTAAGACAGGATTCCGTTTCTTACAGTGTCCGTTTTAAACAGGTTTTACTGTAATTACTTTTTATCCAAAATTTCTTTTAAAAAAATTCTTTAAAAATCAATAAAGTAATTTCATTTCTTGAAAAGCAGCATTAGTTTTACAGTAAGATTCTTTTCATAATCATTCCACAACACCAACAGATGAAAAATAATATTACAAACAACATACCTATGAATTTAATTGTACATTACATAATCTATTAAAATGAGAATTTTTTTGAAAATTTGGTCCTTTTCAGGAAAAATTAAAAAAAGCAAATGCTACATTAATAGCAACCTAATATTGTTTTTAAAAAAAGGAATAATTTGTACATAGAGAAGCAATCCACAGAATTTGAAGTATTATTGCTACTTGAGTAATGATTTAAAACACACAGTTGACACCTGCCAGCAATCAAAGATAGACATGATTTTTCTCAAATTACCTTTCAAGTTCAACATTTATGATAAAATAATTGTAATATTCAATAGCATTTTTGAGAAACTTGAATTTGGTCCCAGATAATGTCACTACATGGAAACTTGTAAACTATACATTTTCTTTCAAAATTTTGTAAGAAATAGAGAAACACAACCAAATTGTCATTTTTTATTAAAGCAAACTCTGGTTCATTAACTTCTCAACAAAGATTGCCTTTAAATACATACTATAAGAGAAGCACAATAGTTGTAAAAATAATTTACAATTACTTAATTCAAGACAGACAATAATTTGAAGCACAAATAACAGTTAAAATTTAAAGAAAATATTTATGACATAAAATTAGTTATTTACAAGATTTTGTACAAAAGTGTACAACAATTTAACAATTAAAAAAAACACTCCAAGTAATTCCTTTAAATTTTATTGAATCTAAAAAAAAGAATTTAAAATATCTGGAACAGAACTCTCTAAAAAAATCAATGAAATTAAAACTGGTTAATTAATATACCAATTCTTATTTCAATTTTTTTTTCAATACAAAATTTGAAACTTCTCAATATACAAAAAAGCATGTTTTAAAATACAAATCAGTTCAAAGTTGTTCTTTTTAAAATCTGTTTATAAAATTTCAATTGAATGATTAATGTAAAATATATTTTTTTTCCTATCCAAAATACAGAAGCTTTTCTCTTGTTGATTACTTACACACAAAAAAATTATTGAACAGTAAAATAAATAAATTTCACACAAATGTTTTGATATTTAAAGTACTTATAAAAATAGCATTTTGCTGCAAAAGCACTAAAAAAAAAAAAATCCACAATCACAACCGGATTTCAACAAAATACTGTATCTCTTAATTCTACTAAATATTCATTACATTTTAAAAACTACCAATAGTGACAAAAAAGCAATAAATAACCTTTGATTCAAATCAGTTCAACAATGGCAAAAATTTCTTAGAATTAGTGGTATTATTGCTTCCTGATAAATCAATACTCAAAACAGGCCAAATTAATATTGTCTGCCTCTGCAGCTTATAGACTTAATAAACTAAAATTCAGATTTCTTTTACATTATCTTTTGACATTTGAGCAGCAGAAAAATTTCTATGCAATGCCCAGGAATGTAAATAATGCACTCAATTATAAATAAAAACAATAATAAAAATAAACATTAAATTAAAACTGAAAATCACCTACACATTTTGTAAAATCAATGCATGTTTCATGAAATGCCCTATAATTCCAAAACTTTCAATACTTTTTGAAACTAACTGGAAAAATTGATTTCTTGGAAATCTTATAAGCAAACTAGGAGAAAAAATGTTAGCTAATAAATAAAGTAAAGGAAATTAAATGGATTTATCCATTTATTAGAACTTATTAGTATTAGTTCCTTCACAACAATTTTCCATAACACTATTTTAAATAGAGAAAATTCTTTTCGCTAATTAATAAAATCTCTAATTTTTTTTTTAGCTCAGAACAAACTACATACTATAAAAAGTAATACACAATAATTATGAAATTAGCTCCTTATATGAAAAAAAAAGCTAAATAACGATTAATTATATGAATTCGTATACTTAAGAGATTAGAAAATAAAAATATAGAAAATGAAGTGTATAAATCTATGAGAAATTTTCTTGTTTTAAAAAAGAGAATGCATAACGACTGATATTTATTTTCGGAACTTAAAAGCCACATATCTTGAAATTAAAAGAAATATTTAATTTCATGCTCTCCGGTTATCATACTGCAAATTGTTAGCATTCGTGCTCCGTCCAAGGTGAATTTTCCCCTCTTGGATAGCCTTTGCAGTTTACGTTACTTTGAAAAGAAGTTTCGAAAATGCACGCAGTAACCACAGAGAATGAGTATCTCTTCTCTGTGGCAGTAACCGTCCTAATCACGAAAAATCCATGATTGTCAATGTAAGATATTGAGATTATAATAATAAATTGCCAAGCAACTCATAGTAATAAAATATGAAGCAATTTCAGACTGAAAAAAATTGCGGAGGAAATCTAAGCTGGAAATTGGAAATCATTTCCACTCGCAAACTGATTAAAAAATGTAAACAAGATGGATGCCTTTGATTTCAGTTCATATCTTTTATGTCACAGCATAGAATAAATCAAAATTATTTGATATGACCTCCCTCTGTAAACTAATCATTTTATAACCTAATAAGCATCTCAGCGTATTAGTAAGATCTCCAAAAATTTATTTCTAAGCACTCTTAAGTATTATTTCTTTTTGCTTCTTTCTAGACATTTTACCATGATAGTATATTGTGGAAACAATCAATCAATCACCCTATTTCCAAGTTCCAAACAATATGAGAATGGCATCGAAGTTCTTATTTTGATTTGAGTTTGAATTGTGACAGTGAAGTTATCACTGTGAGCGGTTTCGGTCTAATTTTAAGAAAATTTTAAACTAAAGATATTATAAGAAAACTTGTAGCAAATATGCAAGTTCTTCGGAAAACTTTTTTGCTAAAGAAATAGAAATCCTTGCCCATTGCAGGAAGGTTTAATCTTTTGATAACTTTTTTGTTTCACCGGTTCTCTCTCTCTCTTTCCCGGCCCCCCCCCCCAAGAGGTAAGGTAAGCTTTTTCTTTTCATTTCATGTAAGAACTACCAGAGATACATGTTCGTTTGAAAAGCGCTTCAGTCTTGCCGGTTAAAATTTATTTTCAAAAACTTTATCTCGGCCCTGCAATGATAATGTCTTCTAAACTGGAAATGCTATTAATGTCAGGGCATACCGTTTTACTTTTATTTATCAAGCTATTTCAGGGTAGAAAAAAAAGATAATTGTGTGGGGAAAATAGAGAATATTAAAAACATCGTCTACATGCAGCAGGGGAAATATTAATAACCACTCAAAATCCCAACACATCAAGGGTATTAAATCCCAGCAAAGGTATTGTATCCCAGTTTCTTGCACTTTAAAAACCTAACATATATCCACTCGGATTTCTTATTCATAATGTTCAAGTACACCATGACAACTTCGGAGGAAATAGCTAGAAAAATTCCAGAAGTTTGCTGTTTTATGAGCACCTAAGTACTATTTCTAAATGTGCAAATTACAATTTTTGTTAGAATTCTCATCAAATATTTAAAAATTTGACTTAATTGTCAAAGAATGTTTTTTATTGACATTCTAAGACGATGTTAAACATGATTTTCCTTTTCCCATCTAATTAAGCCATGTAAAAATCAAACAGTGAAAAATTCTGTGAAAGCTACTTTGTCACTAATTGTATTTTCGTTATTAAATGCATCAAACGTAATGCTGTGTATTTCAACTGTTCTAGGGAGAGTAATCATATCATACTACAGTGGATGCAGATTATAGTGATCACTTTGGCTCTGTCCCAAAGTGATCACTACATTCGAATGATCAGTACATCCAAAATGCCTTAAAAATACTACAGTAGACTCTCTCTAATCCAACACATATGGGACCAGACACCTGTCGGATTATAGAGAGTGTCTGGATTGAAGAGGGTCAATAGAAAAATATAAACTGCATTGTACTGAAAGGGGGGAGGTTTTAAGTAAAAAAAAATTCCTACACACATTTAATTTTTTGAACCATCTTAAAAAATTATAGAGAGTAACCTGGTGGGTTTTTTTCCAAGCATTCGTTTGAAAAGCTGTTCATATGGATAATGCTGATCAAAAGATTCAGCATGTTAAATAGACTGATCGGTATAATGTACAAAGGGCTTACAGAGTTTCTTTGGCTGATGGTGGTTCTCTTCAACGACATTGTCCTCATCTTTTGTGGTACGATCTCATCAAAACCGATCACTATAACTGGTAGAATTTCTATGTATAGAAATTCTACCAGTTATAGATATGGGAGATGATTAATGGAATTAATTAAATAGATGGAATACTGTTTAACCATCCAAGTGGATTTCAGTGTACTTTGTGGTTGGCTCCAAAGAGTCTAACTTTTATTTATTCATAAAAAATTGTGGAAATATCTCCTTATAAAAATTATTCAGGTTATAAAGTTTTTATTTCTTTGAAAATCATGGTTAATCTACTTTAAAATCTCTTCTCTCAGTGCTCAGAGTTATCAGGTCACAATTACTGGGTGCTTAAAAGGTTAAAAGTCATTTTGATTAATTTCTGAAAATCTTGAGACATTGCTGTAGCAAATATTAAACTTTCCTCCATCTCTTTTGCATAAAAATTTCAAAGGGGTAAGTGTGTGTGTGTGGGGGGGGGGGGTTCAGAAGATGACTAATTAAGGTGAGCTAAGTATTTCTTCAATTAAATATATTGTTTAAAATATGTTTACTAAAGTATTCTTTTCATTTTGTTAGCAATATGATCACTTTAAGCAGCATATTTTTATAATTATTTTGGTTCATATGTATTTTTTAACAGTTTAAAAGAATCTTGATTTTCAAAAAGCAATTCTAACTTCTTGTCTTGTTTTTTAGTAGAACTATGAATGTTTATTTTTGAATTATTATTTTAGAGATGTGCTGTTTTGATGTTATATTGCAAAATATGTATTATAATGTATGCTATTTAACATGAATTACATGTTGCCTTTTATTTGCATCGAAAAATGTAAAAATACTTCATACTATAATCCAAGACAACTCAAGAATGTTATACAGCGGAAGCTATGGATGGTATTCTTCTGCCAAGTGAAATAATCCTGCAATTATTCTAATGTATTTTAAAAGTAATTGACATATTTCAACAGAATTTTCCTTTAAATAACAAAAACTGATATTCTCTGCAATAAAAATCTATTTTCAAAACGTATGTTATTTAATTTCTTAAATCTTTTTCCCCCCGCCTTCTGTCGGAAATGACGAGGACCAAGATGACCTTGGGAGCATTCGGAGGAAAAGCTTTTTTTCTCTGTCTCTTCGGAGCTGACATTTGGCGAATAATCCCTCTTGGTGTTGGCAGCATGTAACACAGCATATTATTTTTTGCATTTGATATGTTTGGCTCAATCTGTTTATCTATAAAAACTAAATGTTAAACTTAATCAAAATATTTAAAATAGAATATGAAGCTTTCTGTTATGCTGTATAATATAAAACAATGTACATACCTTAACTTCTCAAAATCCGTATTAGAAGAGTGAAAAAAAAAGTTTTACTGAATATATAATTTAAGATTTGGGTTGTAATTCGTTTATTATTCGAGTATTATTCATTGTAAATATTTTAGTTTTTTTTATTAAATTTCCTTTTAATTATTAAAAAATTTATGCATCCTTTATTTCGAGATAACAACATGAAAGTGTGGTTGGTGTAATCAATTCTTTTTTTTTTTTTGCCTAGAATCTTCTGCTGTATACAATTTTAAATATAGTGTCAAGTGTCTACTATTGATATTTTTCAGGCTTCCTTTAATTAATAATGCACAAATTATGTACTTAAAAACAATGTAATTGTAAAAAAAAATTGATCCAAGCAACTTTCTCTTTTTGCTTTGAGAACGAAATGTTGTCCCACACAAAGCAAAGAAAATCTACTTCTGGTTGTTGGTGAATTCTAATAGAAAGTAACCCCAAAACGTGTAGGAACACCAACTACGTCATTCATCGGTGCAGCGCCGGAAGCATAGCGTAATCTGTTAGATTCTTGGCCTGTCTTTGAGTATAATGATTTTTGTCTCTTCTTATTCATTTCAGTGTTTTTGAACTTGCAATAAATATTTTAATTACTGAAAAGCAGAAAATTGCTTAGTACTCATTATGTTTTTGTCTCATTTTATTCATTTCAAAATGTTTTTGATATTACAATAAATATAATTTTTCTCTTGAATATTTGTGAAACATATTAGACCTTTTGCTCAAGGATGTCATGAAAAGGACACTATTGATGATACATGTTAATTATTAGTGATGTTTTTATATAGCTTGTTTGGTTTTAATTTTAATGATAAATAGTTTATAGTCATCTGCTTAACGATACATCTGTACTATTATAATAAAAGCAACTATATGTTCATCTTGTGACTCCTTTTTGTTTTCGGTCATATAGGTTTATGTTTTCAAATTACTGCAGGATTGATGTAATGAATTATATATTTTTTTATTGCATTTTACCATTTTAAGTATACTATATTCAGTTCATTGTCACAGTTTTTAAAAAATAAGGACTAATTGTCATAAAGAGTTAATTGATATTGCTTAGAATTATCTGGATGAGGATTGGTTTGGAAAATGAAAAATTAGTGAGAAACTAGCTGTTACCCGCGACTTCGTGCGCGAAGAATTTGAATTGCTACTTTTTTTAAATTTACGAATGTAAATGTTTCGTTATATATAGAAAGGGGAAGTCAAAAGTTCTGACGGTTGATAATACATAATTGGACGACTAATTTAATTCTCTGTTACTGTAAATTACATCATTGTACTCAATGGTATCATCTGCTCTTTGGAATATATCATCCACCATGCTATATGTCATCTGCTTCTACTGTTTAAAAGAATACATAAGACAAAATATACCTTCCTATTATAAAAACTCTGACAACCATATCATATACGTCAATGGACGATCCTGGTTTGTTTATTTTGGATTCATAGACCGTTTTCCGGTAACCTTCCGATTTAAGCAATCGCCAAATCTATTTGGCAACTGTATCAAGCGCCAAGCTGGAAATAAAGGTGAATTAGTTCAAAGTCTAACCGTTGCCTAGCAACGGAGTAGCTATAAATATTCGTTATTTCAAAATCGTCTGCACGCATTTTAAAGTTTTGGAACTTTTAAAAATTAATAACAATCGAAGGGAAAATGTCAGAGAAATAAAATTAGTATCATTGAAAAGGTAAAAATTTGAACTTTAAGATGGTATAAAAATATTTTTTGTCGGACAGTTTGCTCCGAAGTTACGGCGGAAAAACGATTTCGGTTATTTTCTAATTAACTGACTGTTTAATTAACTTTGGGACTTGGAAAAGTTCATAAGTGTCTTCCCCTTCTCTTAAATAATAAGTGTACAAAATTTGGTTGAAAACCGTCCATTGGTTTAGGAGGAGATGTGGAACATAGCCACATACATACCCACCCACATACCCACAATGACTTTTATTTATATTAAGATAAAGATATGTTTATTATAGTTTTACGAAATTTAAAGGGTACTGGCCAATGATTTTATCCAATTGATTTAATATCATCTGTTAAGCATCTCTTGAAATAATTATAGTATTTTCATTAAGAACTGTTTAGAGAACCTGCATTATATAAAAAAAATTTAATTCTAGTATAATTTTTTTTTTGAAGTTCTATATTCTTCTTTAATGTATCTGCCATTACAAATAGAAATATTAAATTGAATATTAGATTTATTTTCTATTTAAGGTATAAAATTTGAATGCTTTAGTTTAAATAAATTGTTTTGTATAAATACCTAAATTTGTATGTTATATTGAAGATTTCCTTCTTTTCTTTGAAATTTTGTGTGTATGTGTGAGGTCGTCTCTGTTCCCTCCTTCTCTTTAATTTTTGGTACCCTCTCTTTTGCATGTTTTGCATCTATAAAGGTTGTGATAATTACCTCTAAATAAACAGTTTTAATAATGAGTTGCAGTGGTACTTTTTTTCGTAAAGTTATGTTATATTATGGAATCATAGTTTATAATCAGTGTTGAATGCAGAATTTATAAATGTATTCTAAAAAAATAGCAGTGATGTTTAATCCTAGAATTTTGATAAAAACTTTTTAAACTCATTTACATAGTTGATTTTCTTCAAAATGGGCACATTTTTACTTTTTGATTTAGGAAACATATTCAGTTTCTAATGTCATGAAGAATTTTATGTAATTAATTTGGTAAAACATCAAAAAACTCTTTAAATGTTTTACATGTGATTTCCTTCAATATATGCTATTCTTGTGCTAAGAAAAACTTGTAAGTTTTCTTAAATAGAATAAAGAAATTTGTATCATTTTGTGTTCTCAGAATTTAACATTCTATATAACTAAAATGTATTACTGAAATAAAATACTAACATTCTCCTCCCCCCCCCTTCCAACATAAGCTCTTAAGTTGTTGGAAATCTTTTTATAAATGATTATATTTTTATCTAACCCTTAGGTATACAGATTGATTTGAAAGTTACTCCTTCTATTCCTTAGTTCGAAAAAGGAATGTATTCTTCTTCATTGTGTTCTTATTCTACGCTTGTGGACCTTAGGACTCATGAAAGAGTTCATATTGGACAACAAACATTTTTTGTCCTGTGTATGATAGGAGTTTTAGTAAAGTCTAATTTAAAAGTTCATTTAAGACTTTACTCTGGAGATCTTCTATATAAATGCCCTGTTTGTAAGAAAAAAGTTAATGAAAAAAGAAACATGATTTTGTACTGTTATACTCATAAATAATATATCTTTGTTCGAAAAAACAATTCTGCAGTTTAATTTGTTTTTAAATTCATGAAAGTTTGTATAAAAAGAAAAGATTATCTAGTTTCTTTAACATTTATCTCTTCATAAACTGATATCTGAAATGAAATAAAAGCAAACCAACTATGAATTTTAGATGTAATGAACTTTTTTTCCAATTTCTTATTATTCATGTTTATTATGTTATATGGTATCTATGAACTTTAAAAAACTTACATTAATTTTAATATTTGGTTTATGGAGAGACAATAACCAATGTTTTAAAGACATATTTGTTTGATTTTGAAAACAAAGCAAAACCTGTTTTGCCATACTACAGTAGACATCATATACTTGTAGAATACTGGGTTTTTTTATCGTTTTTTCAGTCATTTGTTTGCTTTAAATTCTGTTCTTTGTTTTGTAAACTTAAATAATTTCAATTATGATTTCAAGAAAGTTGGTTTGTTTCCAAAATGTTGAAATAAACCTGGGAAAGAATTTTATAACACTAAAAATTTTGTTATATGCAGACATGACACATTTCTGTGGAAACGCGGATTTCCGCTTTTTCGGCATGAAATTTAATCATTCTTGGGATCGATGCAAATCTGCATTAGAATTTTTGTTAATGTGTTGGGGGGCCGCCCGCTCACGCAAACAAAAGTTGTGCGCCATGTGAAAATTTTTCTTATGGCTCTAAGGCGAAAGAGTTTTGAATTCATAAGATATTGCGTAATCCTGCCGAAAGTTATGTATCGGCGTTTTGCCATGCTTTGGTGAAAGTTTAGCATTGGGAGGAATGCCTGAAAAGGTTGTATTCTTTTATTTCTCGTTTCGCCCGATCGTCTTTTATTTCATCCGATCACAATTCATTCCGAATTTTGATTGGATGAAAGAAAACCATCCACGAATTTCTTCCGATCCGAAATTCATGAGAAAAAAAGATAGCTGAAACCAATTTATTTTCGCGTTCTTTTTAACATTCTTTTCTTCATTTTTGTTTGTTATTTCGATTTCATTTTTGTTAGTTTTCGTTCCCTAACGTTTGTCTATCAACACAGACATGACACGTTTGGACAACGCGGATTTCAGCGTTTTTGGCATCGAATTTTGTCATTCTTGGGATCGATGTAAATCTGCATTAAAATTTTTGGTAATGCGTTTGGGGGGAGATGGTGCGCACACAAAAGACTTGAAAAGCGCGCAACCAGAAATAAAGAAAAAACCCCAATCAAAGAAAGAAAGCAAAATTTAGAAAATGGAGGAAAATAGCAGACTGAAGCATAAAAGAAAGCTTGAACTGTTAGCTCAAAAAATGAGAAACAAAAGTTTTAATAATTATGTTTAATCAAAAAAAGTTTTTACATGGTCATGTTTTTTAGTGAGATAGCTTTTACCATAGTTTTTATTTTAACAAAACTTTTTGCGAATTCATTTTTCATCCATTAATTTTCTTTCAAATAATAATTCTACACTATTTTTAATATCTCAAACACTTTTTGTTTAAATTTATTCATTTATTGTTCAATTAATAATACTTATTTTACTTGTCGGTCACAATACCGAATTTATGAAGTTCAGCTTTTTTTTGTTCCAAACCTGTGTCATGTCTGTATATGATTTTAATTTGAGAAATGAAATGAGACCTTGATAATATTACTGCTTTAATATTTTAAATTTTGTTCATTTGAGTTATCATCAAATTTAGAAGAGGCTGTTTTTCTAAACATTATTTAATTTTATTCTTTTTGTAGGTGTTTCAGAAGTTTTTCCAAAGAAGGATCAAATAACTGGTTCTTATAATTGTACATTTTGCAACTATTCATCTGTGATTCTAGCTAATGTAAAGAAGCATATCCGAACTCATACTGGAGAGCGCCCTTATTCTTGTACTGTGTGTCAAAAAAGATTTTCATCAAAAGCTAATCTCAATGTCCATTTTAGACTTCATACTGGAGCTCTTCCTTTTGAATGCCCTCACTGTAGGAAAAAATTTAATGAGAAAAGGAGCATGCTGTTGCATCTTATGAATCACAAACAATAATTTCTACAAAATTCTCAGATGCGAACATATTAACTATAAATAAACCTGTATAAATAACTATATTTACCAAATATTTTTATTGTATTTACATTTTATGGTCGCACAGTGGAGTATTTCTACCAAAATCCTGGCCAAAAATCCAAAATTTGAAATGCGCTCAACAATTGTAAAAATGGTATTTTATAATAGCTAACTAATTGGTGCGTCGATCAACGTTCATTTCAGGAACATGAGTTGTATCCTTTAGCTCCTAGCATCAGTTGAAAAACAAATTTCTCCGTTAGTGGATATGGTTTTTATCACATTTCAGCTTTACTGTAACGTTTAAATATATATATTTTTTTGTGGCTATATAAACTGATGGTTTAAAGTTAAATGATTTTTATATGTTAAAAAAGGTAAGCCCTTTGTTTTAAATGATATATTAATTTGAATACAGTAAACTCTCGATTATCCGGCATTCAAGTATCCGGAAAGCTCAACTAACCGGAAAAATTAGAAAATGAGTTTTTCTAAAAATTTTGCATCTGCCCGCCAAAATTTAGCACGCGCGCGCTCCATTCCATTCAGGAGGACAATTTATTTCTGGAATGCAACGTTCGTTCCGCACGGAGGGGCGTAGAAAGAAACAAAAACAATATACAGTACTGTGATTTACAGATTTGTTTTAGGGAGGAGGGGAGGTTCAAAAGCAAAAGTGAGAACCAAAAAAAAATAATAATAATAAATAAAAGGTCCTCACCTTTCGCCGAAAAACAAGACCTAAAAATGAAATCGACAACCAAAAAAAAAAGGCAAAGGAACAGAATCGGTAAAAAAAAAAAAGCTCGTGGGGGGGGGATTACTACAGGTTGGTAAGTCTCTTTCTTTTCCTTTATTTATTTACTCTCCAAATACGGCAGATGTTGATTCCGATTACGAAATATCAAGTGCAGGAGAATTGGAGGCGCGAGTATTGCGCAACAACCCTTGCAATCTTCTAAAAGATAATTAATTTTGATATTCAATCTGGGATTTGTTTATGATCACTTAAAAGAGTTTTATTATGCTTCCTGAGTAGAATATTTTTCAGTTTCGTTGGCTATTTTTATATGTTTATATTTTTACAGTCTATATATTTACGGTAAAAATTCGGCTACAGATTGTACTTTTTTAAAATTTTTATCATCAGTGTCAAATTAAAATCTTCATAATATGTTTTGTAAATACAATGTTATGGAAGATACAGAAGTATTCTTAAAAATTATATTTAATGCACATTTCAAAATGACAAAAACAAATTATTTGGCCGAAAAAATCTTTAAAAAAAAAAAGTCTACAAACCCCCCCCCCCCCCCCCCCATTTTTCCCGTCACACTCAACTATCCGGAATTTTCAGGTATCCGGAAATCGGAGTTTCCCGAGCATGCCGGTTAGTTAAGCTTTTACTGTATATTTATTTTTAACATAATAAAAAATTTCAAAAGTTAATTTTTATGCCTTTTTATCTCTAATTTATACATTGTGGAAGCTTTTTAAAGGTTTGTCAGGATTTGCCGGACCTATTTTAAAGTATAAATGTAATAGTTATAATACTAAGGGCCAATTTCAAAGATAAAATCTTGCACATATTTGTGCCATTTTTTTATGAAATACCTTTTTTTTTATTTTCATGACTTTATTATGACATTTTTTGACATAAAGTGAGTTAACTATTTTTTAGGGTAGATCTCTGATGTTGGGGGCTGTAACCCTGTAATGGGCAGGGATGAGATTCTTCCGCTTTTTCGCGAATTTCCGCTTTTTTTTTTGGTATTTTGAAGAAATTCCGCTTTTTTGTCTTTTTTCTCTCAAAATTCTGGGTTTTTTCCCCCCAACCGCAAAAATTTGCTTTTTCTTCCAAAAATTACGTTTTCATACAAAGAAAAGAAACCTTCCTATCTTCCGTTTTCGAAAGAAAATTCTGGGAAAATATGCTCGACCGTGCGGCTTAACTCCACCGGCTAGAAAACTAGCTGATTCATCTTCTACTGACGAATCAACATTATATCGGCAAGCTCTACAAGGACGAACATTCCAACATTCAGAGCCATTCAAAGAATTAAATACCACCTTTTTGCAGAAAACAAAACCTCTGTGGCATATTGCAAAAAAAAAAAAGATTTTTTTTTTCATGAACAAGTTGAAAAAAAAATTAGTTGGAAACTTCAGGTCATTTTGTAGGGCGGACCAAGATGAAGAAATAAAAAAAAAAGGAACAAAAACAAATAAATAAACTACATAAAAAAAAGAAACTCCTGTCAAAAGAGGCAGCTAAAAAGCTGTATGCAAATGCAACAAAAAAGCAGAGATTAAGACATAAATAAAAAAATAAAACACAATTTACCTAGGCATTCTAGAGATAGTGTAGTCCCGACAACTATGCCAGTAATTAAACGGAGAGGTACTAATGAAGACTGTGCAAAAACTTTAGCCTCTACTGAAAATAAATTTGCAGAGGATGCAAACACATCCTTTATTGAAGAAAAATCTGTCAAAGATAGGAGCCCTCCAAAACAAGGGGTGAAGTGTGTTAATGGAGCTTTGTTACCAACAAAAGCCATACAAATAATAAAAAACGAAAGAAAACCATTTCTTTAACAATTAATGAAATGTTTCAAATAACAATAATGCTAAATGAATCTGTCATTGTAACTACAATTTCTTGACCCCTTTCACTTTATAAGGTGCAAAATCATTGTGCTGTTACTTTTGCAAAAATTTATAAAAATAAAAGAAATAAAACAGAAATCAGTGTATGATACATTATTATAATTTATAAAGAGCTAAAACACTTTACACAATTGCATGAAGCAAAAGAAATTATTTCTCTTTATTTTTATTTATTTTTTGAGCTAACTTCTATCAAAAGGCTATTAAATATAATTCTTCTCTGACTTCTGTTGGGTGTATGTTGAATCTCAGTGATGTACAGGTGGTAAATATGTTTTAATGTCTAATTTTGTATTTTCTGATGCACCTGATGATGTGTTAAACTTGTTTGTTAACTTTTAATGTGAATGATTTAATAATAATTTAATATTCTTTTTCTTATTTATACATACTGAATTATAAATAATTAAGTTATTAATTATTATAGTGTATTATTTTCATCATGTTGCGTGTTTTGATGTTTTACTTCTTAAAACATCTTTCGTGTATAAATTATGGTACAAATGTTGTGCTCGCGTATGATTTCAGTCTTTTTGCTTTTTGGCCAATCTCATCCCTGAATGGGGAAGTTGGTACATATGTTGGCGTATGACAGGGGGTTCATCCACAATGCCAGTGTTAATTGTCATGGAGGCCGGTCCTGCAGTGCACTCCTCTTGCCTAACCTGTTCTGGGTTTCTGTTTATGATTACCATACTGCTAAATTACTAGACCAGTCTGCGTGCACTTTAAACATGAAATATCAGATATTATAGACAAAGAAATTCAGTACATTACAGAAGTACCAACTGAAAGTAGAGCTTGAAAGATTAAATACTCTGTGCTACTGACAATGGGCGATGGAAGAGCCTGCAATACTGCAACAGGGACAACATCTACAATTAGGTGCTACATCTGTGGACTTTCATCATAAGACTTTAATAAATTACACAAGAGATTTCTAAAAAATGAAGTTACTTTGAAATTTTGTCTGTCAACTTTACATACACGCATACAATTCTTTAAGTCAGAACTTAACTTATCATACAGAATACCAATGCATAAGTGACAGGCAAGAATGAAGAAGAGAATAGAATTGTAGGAGGCATTAAAAAGAACATCCAAAGAAAGTTCAAAGGAGAACTGGGACTGTTTCTTGACAATCTGAAGCAACGCTTTCAAACATCAAATGATGGGAATATAGCTAGACTCTTCTTTTCAGATCTAGAATTCTTTGATTGCCTCACGAATCACTGTAGTAGATGTAGAGTGGATTAAAAGGTTGACAGTGATATTGGGAAGCTATAATAAGTGGGTATCACATTGATGAAAAAAGTTCTAAGTATATGCTGATGAAACAAGACCTACATGGACCTTTATAATTGCACCCTATGACTCCAACAAAGCACAACATTTTAATAATTAGGGTCATTGTAATTCATCAAGTGGACTAATACATATTAACCAGCTATCAGAAGAAGCTACCAAGGCCAGAAACAAATACTTTAGACTGTACCATTTGAACTACTCCAGAAAGTTCAATAAAGAAGTTTTCAACATAGATGTTCTAAATATGTTTTTTTTTAAGCAGCGATTCATTTATGATCTGGGCTGGACAAAGACCAAGTGAGATGCTTTGTAGTAGTGAAACCCTACAACTTCTTCAAGAGACGTGTGAGGGCGGTCCTTCTAATAAACATCAAAATGAGAATGATAAAAATGAAGAGAGCTCTAAGAAATCAGATTAAAACCGTTATTCTATCCTAGGAACTGGAAAACATGTACAGTGTGATTATAATTGAAGTTGCAATTTCAAAAGGCTATGAAAAAAGAACCACTGGTCAGAATGACCTGATATTTCATCTGAGTGAGCAGTGAGAATTTATTTTGCTAAAGAAAGAAAAATAGTTCAAAAATTGCCGATAGATCGTGCTGTACTTGTGATAAGATGCTAAAAAATGATTGCTTTAAAAGACATACTAATTTTAAGATGCTATTTAAAAGAAGTGATATGTTGTTATGGCACTCTTTGTTCAAAGCCCATCCACCACGAAAAGGTGGTGCCTCAGCGGGTAGAAAAAAATCAGTTTTTAACTGTCCCTAGGCCAAAAACCGCAGAAAAAGCAAAAACTGATGAAACCATCGAGAAAAGGAAGTCGGCTTCGACTTGCTTAAGAAATGTTCAATATGCTGTCCACCATTTTCTCCTATGAGCTGAAAGCGCAAAACAGCATGTTCCACAACAGATTGGAGTGTTTCAGTGGTGATATCATGAATGTGTTGTGTAATGCGGTTTTTCAACTCGGCTGAGTTCGCAATTGGACACCCGTATACAACATCTTTTAGGTTATCCCATAGCCAGAAGACACCAGGGGTCAGGTGATTGTGACAGCCAGGCTGTTGGGAAATGGCGACTGATAATTCTGTCATTTCCAAAATGCAGATTCAACAGCTGCTTCACTGGTGTTGCATTGTGTGGAGGAGTGCCATCTTGCATAAAAATTGTGCTATCCACACATCCGTGCTGTTGCAGTGTTGGAATGAGCTGGTTGTGGAAAAGAGATTCATCACTTGTCCCATTGACTGTATGGGTTACAGGACCCGAAGGACCAATCTCCTCAAAAAAGAAAGGGACAGCGATAAATACTGCCATAAACCTACACTACACAATGACCTTTTGAGAATGAAGAGGCAATGGTTGCATTTGAAACGGATTCTCTCTTGCCTATATTCTGCAATTTTCAGTATTGACAGAACCTTGGAGATGGAAACGGACTTTGTCTGTCCACAAAATGTGCTATGGCCATGAATTGTCCACTTCCATTCAAGCAAGAAATTGCAGGGCAAAATCTTCTCGTTTAGGCAGATCAGCAGGAACCAACTCCTGAATATGCGTAATTTTGAATGGATAGCTTTGAAGGATGTTTTGTAAAATTTTACGAACCGTGCTGACAGGCATGCCTAAAGTTCGGGAAATTCCCAAAGCACTGCTTGACTCTTCCTGCAGTGCTGTAGCCACATCCTCCACTGACATCGAAGCAATTGTTTTCTTCCCTCTGCCACATTTCGCATCAAATGAACCCGTCTCTTCAAATTTATCAATAATCTTTTTCAGACCGAATGCAGTCGTCGGACCAGAGCCGCTTCTTAAACCCTTTAATGTCCGGAATTTCTTCAATGCAATTGCCGCACAGTCACCGTTCTTGTAAAAAAGCTTCACAAGCTGAGTCCAATCCTTCAATGATAGAGTCGTGACTACCTTCTCAGATGCAGAATAACAGGAAATGCATATTCCCCGCCTTTTTATCACAAGTATAATGTGCGGTGCACATATTACTTCTCTTATCACGAGTGCAGCGCGATCTATACGTCAACTTTTGAACTTTTTTTCTTTCACAAAACAAATTCTCATTGCTTCACGTATACTCAGATGAAATATCGGGTCATTCTGACCAGTGGTTCTTTTTTTACAGCATTTTGAAAGTGCAACTTTAATTATAATCACCCTGTATATCTATATTGCAGTGCTGCAACTTTGGTAAACTCTAAATGTAAATAGGCATTATAGGCAGATTCTTGCCATGTGGTTCAAACTAAGGAGAGAAAAAGAAGGGTGCTTCACTGCTGGTCCAAAGGTTCAGTTGATTAACGAAAATCAACGAAAGACACTTCCGCGAAAAACACTTTTAGTAAATTGAAAGTATTATAAATACTTGAAAATATTTTTATCCCGAGCACCATCGGACATATCAGCTAGTATATTTATATCAATAACTTAAATTTTATAGATAATATAATATTAACTGTAAGTGAGCATACATCTCAAAATACTTTGACTGCTGCAACATTAATCGTATTTAATTAAAAATTACATGTAAGTAAAAACAAATCTATCAGCATTTACTTTCCTCTTATAAGCAGTAAAGAGTTAAATAAACTTTGTATTTTATATTTATTTTTAAAAAAAATTCTTTTCTGTGTTTATAAGTTTATTTAAGTGTATTTATTAATATAATGTAAATCAAAAGTCAACAGCAATGGTTTTAACTTGAAAAAGGATTTTTGGCCAGGATTTTGCGACAAATACTCCACTGTGGGTTGTGCAAATTTAAATTTGCAATTTAGCATTCCATGAAATATTTCATTTATTTCAATAAATTGTGGTTTTAGAAAGATTATTTGATAAGGAAAGTTAATTTTGTGATAATTTAATGAATACTTCTTTGTACAAACTAAAATATATACAGTCGAATTTTGCTAATTCGAACATTTCTAATTTGAATTCTGCCTGAATTCAAATTTTTCTCTGAGTTCCTAGAGTTTTCTATCTAACAAGACATTAAAATATCCTCTGTAATTCGCATTTATATTGATTAATTGGTATTTAGGACTAAAAATTATAAAATGTTTTTTCTGCATAATCATTTTCATTATTTAGATACATTTGTACATTGTGTCCTAGGTGATGATTTTTTTAAGCCGTTAATTCACATGAGGATGTTATTGCTGTACAGTGTATTCATTCAAAAAGAGCAATGAACTATTTATAACTTTTTAAAATACTATGAACATAATAGAAGTGAATGTAATATTTATTTTGACATTTTATTGTACATTTGTTCTATTCAAAGTGATGTATGTGGTTCCTTTATTAAAACTGCTTGTTAAATGAAAGGATTTTTAAAAAAAAAAATTCAATTATTATTACTTAATTAAAATTAGCTACTGTTTATTTATTAATTATTTAAAAGAAATCTTTCTTGGTCATTTTTAGTTTGAAGATTGTTGTTTTCTCTTTCTATGCTCATTTTTAGGCCAAGTTTTTCTTAATTTTGATTTTTGTATTATTAATTAAATTTTGACTTTGGTTCTGTCAGCTTCAAATTAACCAAGTTCCAATATATTTATTCATGATTATACATTGATTTTTAATACTATGAACATTTTTATATGTGAAGAAAAAAAAAATATTTGGTATTATAAAACAGAGATTTCATCATCATAACTGTATATCAGTATATAATGTGAAAATGAAAAGATCTTTTACTGAAACTTTTATTATTGAAAATTGTTGTTACATCTGAAAGTAATATAAAACTTATTTTTGCAATCTACCATCATCATATTGTGAGCTTTTGTTATAAGTTATGTAGATGAAGTGGAACATTTATCATATATGTTTGAGGTGGAATGTCATCTACTGTAAAGATAAATAAGAAAATAAATTTTTTTTTCACCATTTGTTGTAAAAAATATTTACTTTGAAATCAATATACTATATACTGAATTTTATCTTATTGTTTTCTATTGGTCTAAAAACATTCTGTTGCATTAATATAATTTTCAGTCCTATTGTTTGAAGAAATATAACGATGAATTTGTATTCTTTCCAATTAAACTTTCCATACTTTAATTACTCCAATATTTTTTCTTTTTATATTTTTGATAAGAGTATAAATCGCGTATTAATTCAGAAGTTGTAGTGTTAAATATACAATGGAATTTTATGCCTTTCATTTTTATTTATAATCCATCAGTATATAAAGCCAATTAAATTTTGATGAAAATTAGTGTTTTTTTACTTCCTTGTAGTATTCTTTTTTATGATTTTTTTTTTCTTGTTCTTGTAGGTTGCATTAACAATTCAAGCGTTCTTATGACTGAACTGAATCTTGGGAAAAGTATGAATTCTTCAGCATATTCATCTAAACCCATCCATCAAAGAGAGGATAATATTCATTTTTCTGAAACTGAATATCCTTATATTTGTCTTGTTTGCCATAAATCATTCAGTACAAAAGGAAATCGAAATCTGCACATGAAAATTCATAGTGGAGAGCGGCCATTTGAATGTTCCATCTGTAGAAAGAGATTCAACAGGAAATATTCCTTGCAAAAGCATTTAGAAACACACCAGACTTTGATTTAATGCATTATTTTGCAATACTTAATAAATTTTATTGATTGAAGGTGATACTTAATACCAGATGAATCCCTTTTATTTTCAGTTTTTGTATCGCTTGCTTTAAATCAATGAAATGCTTTGCCAGATTTTTGCACTGTATCTTGGAACTTCTAAAAATGAATTAGCGTGAACAACTTATATTTTTATATCTGAAAGTAAATTCATGTGATACTCTCATTAGCTTATTATGCAGCATTCACTAGCTTGCATTTGAGGCTTTTTAATGAATAGTGTGTGCATAATATATGAATTCATGTTCCCCTCTAAGAATGTATTAACATCTACATTATTTTATCGAAAGATATTGTTATGTGAAAAGAAATGTAAATGAACACTGTATCACTTCTGACAGAAAATTTCTATTCAGTGTAAGTAAATATTGATTTCTTGTTTTATTTTTAAAGCCATAAAATAAATGTCTACACAAAAGTGGTGCAATCTTATTCATATTTCTATATTGGTTTTCATTCATTTGTTTATGTATCATTTATTAATCTTATTAATAACACTGGGAAACACAGTTTTTGTTGGCTTAGATCTGACACCTATTTTTCACTAACTTTTTGGCTGTGAATCCAAATATGATCTGTCTTTTCTTCTGTCCCAATTGGCTTTTTATGATACTGGGTACTCCCCATATTCTGCAAGAAAGCATATAGAAAGGAACGTGAAAAAAATTATTTACTTGAATGTGCTTTATTTACAACTATTTTGTTCCCACAAGAGATATATTGCTGCTATCCATCAAATTGTGTTAAAGTCATAGCAATTAAGATAAAATTTGTGTTTTTAGCTTTTCTTAGACTGTTCAATCTGGATAATCCTGCCTAATGCTCCAGCAATAGTCAGCCAGTATGTGTTCATCCCTTCTACCCTCATACCATTCTTTGATGGCCTTCAAATCTTTGTGGGATCATTCTCCTTCTACAATGGCAGTGCCAAGATTTGCTGGGAATATATCAAGATGGCTTTGCAGAAAATGCCTCTTTATGCTCGTTTTGCAGCCAAGCATTTTGTAGGAATCGCTAGGATTTCATTGGAATGAGGCTGTGGGCATATGGCTGATGAAAGATTATGATGCTCTATGTTAAATTTATTTTTCTTGTTATACTCTGAATTTTCACTATGCAAAAATAAGTCACTTGTGTAGTCTCTTGGCTGTCGCCAAATCATATTCCATGCCTCCCCACAGTTAGGGAGATACTTCACTTTTGGCTAATATTTCCTCCATCCCAGCTGTAGGATTGGGATGAAGATACATGGTATAGAAAAAAGTCTGACATGATTGCAATTTCAAAATCAGCATGCCTATTTTTAGTCAAAGTCAACAAAAAAAATATGTTTGAATTTGTTTTCCAGTTTAATGTTTCCTTTATGTTCATTGTTTTGTTTCTAATCATTTTAATTCTATATATGTTCCTATATTTATATTTTATTCAAATGCTATTTTATATATCAGATGCTGTTTGGTTGAATTTGAGAAGTGGACTTATGCTTTCTTTGTGGCATGATCAAATCACTACACTAAATTTTATTCTTTTCAATGACAATATTGTCTGAAATTTCATTAAATATTATGATCTGAAATCAGTTAAAGAGGCATTCAAGATACTTGGGCAGGGATGGTTGTGTTTTATTTATTTATTTTTTAACTTTCACAGATCCAGAATTTTAAGATTTTTTTTCAGATTCATTATCTATCTCAAATATTGTTTTAGAAAAAAATGTTTCATTAAAATATAAAAATTGTAGATTATATCAAGTTCAGTGGAGAGGTCAAACTTCTTGTCTGAGTAAGTTAGTGAAAATCCAGTCGTTTTGTTAAAATATGTGCTTATATTTGTCTATTGCATTAACAGTCTGAATTATTCAAAATTTTATCAGATTTTTACACCATGCTAGTTTTCAGGATTGTTGAAAAGCTGTAATCACCATACTCAAGTTTAAACTAAAGAAACTGGTATCTAACTCCTCTTTTTATACTATTAAAAAACATCCTAGATAAAAAATTTATATAATTTCTAGGTTGTTCAAAATGTAATAATCTTCAAAAATATTTGAGAATGATGTAGAATGCTTCAAAATGTTCAGAAACTTTTAGGAAGTTTTACCTTAGTCTTTTAAATTTCCCACTCCTCCCGCAGCAGTTGTGGTAGAGATGTCATAACATCCACAGTATTTTTGCTCACTTAGTAAGTAATAATTATTCCAAGTTTGGTTGGAATTGGTCCTGTGGTTTTGGAGGAGATGTAGAATGTACATACAATTACTTTTATTTATATTAATATTTATGCTTTATATTCAAAAATTTTTATTTAAAAGAGTAAATATTTTCCAATATATAATTTTTTTTAATGTGAACGGTGGCAGTTTGATTATGAAAGAAAAATAAGTTGCTCTTCTCCAGAATTAGACTGAAAGATTTCAAGTATATGAAATGCTTTTTATTATTTTTATAAACTGTAAAAGCATGGATTTATTTTAAAAATAGGAGAATTTTTACCATTGATGTAGTTAATCCTTTGCACTCCAAAAAATAATAAGATGCATGATTATACACTTGCAAGCGAAAGGATTGATTTAGCACTTTAGGAAGCTGAAATAATGTTATTAATTTGGTTCAATTCCTAAAAATTAATCAGTGTGTTTTTGCTATTATGTGATTTTTATAATAAGTTATATTTATATAAGTTATATATAAGTTTATAATCTTTTATGCATTCTTGTTGTATAGCAACAAGAATGCATAAAAGATGCATCATTCAGAATGTTGAGTCTGACTCGACACAGGAGTGCAGGGGGTTAATAAATGATGCACAATACTTTTGTTTTCATTTCTGCAAGTCTTATTTTATATTAATACTAGTTGTGTGGCCCGGTGTAGCACAGGCTATTTCGAATAATGGGACATTATCGGGCAAAGAGAAGTTAGGTCAATGAGGCCTCGGAATCCATATATTTGCATATGCCCCGCCTATGTTTTTTCAACAAATATTGTCACTTACTTTCGCCAACAAACGTTACAAAGTTAAATACCTTAATACAAAAAAAAGAAAGAAAACTATTTTTTTTCGATGTTAATGAATCCAAACACAGAAGCTTGCTAAAAAAAGAAATACCGGCTTCTGTTAAATAAAACAAAGGCAAGAACACCGTATGTGATTTTTGCTCAATAGATGGCACCACATGACTTATATAATAGTAACTTTACGAAATGAAACACCATGAAATGAAAAAAAAAAAAGCAAGAAGACGATTTTTTCCGATGTTTATTAATCAAAATGCAGAAGTGTGCTAAAAAAGAAAAAAAATACAATTATACAAACCAGCTTGCGAGAAATGAATAAAAAAAAATGCAACAGCATATGTGAAAACTAATAATAGAAGAAAAAAGAATCCACTGTGAATTCATTCATTATGATGTTTTAAATTAATATCGTTTTAACTAATTATAATTTCGGAATTTCAATGGTCAAAATGAATTCCTTTGATTATTTTCCTTTCTTTTGGTACTTTCGGCTCATTTCACCATTCAGTGGTTTGTGAGAAGATAGCTGGACATAGATAGATACTTACTTTCAGCAATTAATAGTGTAGATATTATTTAAAGTAATTATCCTTATTGATGCTAGAGTACTGGAAGTATTTGACCAGATAAGATTCAGAATGGAAGAAACTTTTTTCAAATAATGAAATTAAAAACTGAATGCCTATCTTATTCTTTTAAATAACTTTAACAAATAAAGACCATGGGTTGAAAAAATTACAAAAGAGGGTAATGTATCTGAGAGCATCTGTTGAAAAATATAGTCAATGTTATAGTTATTTTAGAATGTTAGTCAAAATGTAGTCACAATTTATAGAAACATTAGAAATTCATAAAGCCAAGATTCCTATAATACTCAATGAAGCAATCACATCTAGAATATCTTTTTAATGTTTATCTTGAGAGATTTGTCTTCTTTAATTGCATTGAGATAGGACGTGTAAAAATACTATCCAAAGGTTAACAGCAAAAATTGCCCATTATAACAGAATCAGCAAAAACTCTGTAGACTTCCAATATTCTGCCTAGTCATAATTTTTAGACGTGACTGCAATTGTAGGTTTCATAAGCCTTCTAATGACTAAGTGAAAGTTCATAATAATTTATAGAAAAAATGTCTACCATTCATTCAGCCTTTGATCATTATTATAACTGCACTTAGCTGATGCTTGGATTCTTGAACATAATGGTAGAGGTATTTCTTTAAAATGCCAAATATGTATCGAGGATTTTCTGAACTGAATTGATGTGACATTTGTTTGGATTTTTCCTTTTAGTTTTGGGATAACTAAATGACATAAGAATTTTTATGTGTGTATGTTTTTATTTCAAAATTCCCAAATTTTATGCCAAATGAAAACCCAACAAAAATTTAAAATTTCATCTGAAGTCTTCCACAGTTTGCAATGTTGAATGTTTTGAGGTTTACAACACTGAACTTTTCCTAAGCAATCAGAATATCTCATCTGCCTAATATTTTCAAATCAGAAAGGAAAAGATTGGGGGGGGGGGGGATCTGCAACAGACAAGAAAAAAATTCTTTAGAACTTTGCTTTATTTCTTTGATTTACAAGGCAATAATTGCTACTGATTCTTAAAAGAAATTGCAGCAGGAAAATTCTTCCTCTTTGATTTCTTAAGTGATTTCAGAAATGGTGATGTAGAGATGAAGGGAGCCATCTTTTAAGTTTCAAAAGTGAACAGAAAGCATTCCTAATGACATGAGGAAAATTGTTCTGCTGATGCATTTTTCTGTTCTCTAAAGTTATAACAATCTTGTGTAAAAATAAGTAGTTTGTGTTGATTTATAGATGTGTTGCATGTTTTGTTTGATGCCAAAAACATAAACTACCATTTTTTTCCTATATATGTTGTGATTTTTATTGTGTGTCATACTATTTATATTTGTAAGTAAGAGCATAACTAAAGACAGAACCTTGTGTATTACACAAAGATGTTTTATTGATAGATTTTTTTAAAAAATATGTAAATTTTATATTATCTTTTAATTATTTATTATTATAAGGGATAGAAATGGGGGAAAAATTTCCCCACTTCTATCCCTTATAAAAATATGCCTCTTGAATACAAAACAATTGAGGAATAATTATATTGAAAAGAACATAAACATAATATAGTTTTACTTAGATATCTCAATAATTTTTAAATCGGTTGTGAATTATTTTATGAATATCTGGTATTCTTTTTGCATTTGTTATTCTTTGGTCAACTGAATATAGAATGTTTATTTATGATGTAAAGTGAAACTCATAGATGATTTTTATGTTCTACAATGCAGCATAAAGTTAACTGAATCATATTTGATTGCTCATAAATTAAAGAAAATTGATTTCTGATTCAATTTGTTTTTCTTTTTAAAATGCATACATTGGTACATGCCTATTAAAAATTTTCAGCAATTAAAACTTTGTATCCATTTTTTTTTATATAAAGTTCCAGTGTATTTTAATTCTTATGTGGAAAAGTTAATGGAATGTGGAAGGGATTTCAGCTATGTTTGGACCACTAGTTTTGAGTGTAATATTTTTCTTTCTTAAGAAGTAAATTTTTACTATTATGATAATATAAAATGAAAGTGAAAACAGTAATTTTGATATATTTTGTTGTATATATTAGCATTCAATGTAATTGACTTATTTTTGGTGTATGAATGTTTATTGGGTTAGGGAAAAATTTCTTCATATTTTACAATAAAATTTTAACAATTATTTTCCATCTTATTTGGGTGCCAGTTTGATCAACAAACTTTCTCATCTTCTGGTCAAACCATAATCTCGTCAGTTAAGTACTTCTATGTTTTCATGATCTAAAACTGGTCCAGGATTATTTTAAATGCAATTTTACAAATTCATAGCATATTGCAGAGAACAAAAGATAGTCTGGAAGTTCAGGGTAACGACTATATGGTTAATACATCGTACAAATTCTCTCATTTATCTTAATAGGCCATCAAAGATTTATGTCCTTTAGCTTCATTACAATAGAATGCATTGCCTTTTCTATTGACTAGTTGTAACCACATTTTTTCAGTTGCTTCATTCAGTCAAAAAGAAATCAAATCTTCGAGTTCACATAAGTGTTATCTAATCTCGAACATATTGCAATATTGTATAGCGACGGATTCGGAAACCCTCCACGCTTTTGCACATGTGCCAGGCAGAGTTATTTTCATCAAAATAGGGGGAAAGTGAAGAATGGAAGGGTGATGTTTACACTTTATTGAACATGGTCTAACAAAGAACTCCAGAAAAACACTCATATGACTCATTGCCTGACACCCCTTTCCGCTGTAAAATCGCCCAAAAGTGGTAGTCTCGGAATCCATTGCTGAACAGTACCTTTTTTTTTTTGGCCAAGTGGACACTTTTTGTGGCACTTTGCCTTAATTCAACCATTATCGTTATCAAACATTGTTGTTCACGATTCATTTTTGTATTGCATATAAAGAACATTTCAAAAATGGATCCACTTCATTCTTTTATAGTTATGATTTCTAGATGGAAATGAAGCTTTCTCCTGTTAAATCAGGGTATGCAAACATTAAACTTCTTTTTGTATCCAACTTTCTTCAAATGTTTTTAAGCTGTTTTGTAGTAATGTTTAGTTCTTCAGTTATTAGATCTCTGTTTTTGTTCCAGTCTTGGTTTGCTTTACCCAAACTTTTTTCATCTTATTGAGTGATTCATGAAAGAGAGTTCTTCCTTTGACATCAAAATTTTCAGGCCAAAAATATTTGAAACATCTTTGAGTCATTCTCAAGTTAAAGCTGAATCATGTCCTCATTTTTTACAGCAATATGTGACACATTTTCCCCTTTTTTTTAGTAAACTTTCAAAATGTATGGAATTTCTTCTTATTTTTGCTAATCTTTAATAATTTGTCACTGAGTTCACAAAATTAATAACGTTTCTATGAAATAATAGCTATCAAATTGCGTTTGACTTTGCCGGATGCTACTAGTTTCACCTAAGGTATAAGACCGTACACATCTCTATCGGTAGAATATGAAGCAACTTTTTTCTCCACTTGCTATTTAATTGCTTCAATAAAAAAAATATTCACATTTACCATAATTTTTTTTTATTGTAAAGCTTTAAAAAACATTAAATGCATTTTTATTTCATTTTTCTTACAGGCAGTAATAAAGGTGCTTGGACATCTCTGATTGATCCTGTAGTGAAGAAGAAGCTGTATTTTTGTTCATTCTGTAACTATACTACATTCAATATGAGTCATGTTAAAAGGCATGCATTGATTCATTTTGATGAGAAACCTTTTGCTTGTAGTATATGTAATAAGGCTTACAAGGATAAATCTACTCTGAGGAGACACATGTTAGCTCATTTGAAATTGCAAGAACAGGACTATTTTGCTCATGATGAAACCAGCAATTCATAACGAAATTATTTTTTGGATGCATGCAGTGCTAAATCATAGGACCAGAGGCAGTGACATGCATCCAACCACAACAGTGCTGCAGTAATCAATTTATTTTCTCACACCCAGCCTAGTTATGTTTTCCAATTTCTTTTCTCTGGAAAACTTTCAGAGAAAGCACAATTCCGTTTTTCTTGTTTTCTGATTCTGATTTTGCCGAACATGTCTCGCATTGAATCTCCCTTACCTTCAGTATTTTTAGCTGATCATATGTACAATGCGAAATATGCATGTTTAATATAGGCAAGTAATTCGTACTTCATCCTGCCTTGCTATAGGTTTCATTGAGTTCATGCCTATTACATAATATTCTCTCTTTCGCTTATCATGCATTTTTTCAGAGCTGGTGTGGGGGTTGTGCATTTGCATACACAGAAGGAAAACAAATTATGAAAGGACATTTTTTACAATCAATTACAAATTTACGAGTGCAAATATGTAATATTATTATCCTTGGTTTTTGTAAAGCTTATATGGATAATATTGTGCTTATTATGTATATTTAAAATTCAACTGCTTCAGTATGTTTTAGAAACACCGTACACCACTGACCAGAGGCGAAGTGTAGTATTTCTTAAGTATTGAAATTATTACATTCGATATCAGAATGTTAAACAATTTAATAAAATTTGTCTTATCTGAATAACTGATTTATAAAAAAAATTGAATATGTAATAAGCTGGAAGTGTTTTCATTCATCTAACTCATTCCTTTGAGTTCATGCATGTTAGGAGATGTAATATTTAGATCATTATTTCTAAAACTTTTTTCACAAGTAACTCCTTTTCAATTCCAAAAATTTTAGCATCTCTGTTTTTGACTGAAAAATATGTTTTTTATCCTAAGAATATACTTCTGCAGAAAGAAAAAAAAACCCTCAAATATGTAATAATAAAGAACTTAATGTATTTGTTTGATAACTGTTTATGAAGCGTTTTGACTCAAATGCCTTTCTTCATTATTTAAATTTGCCATATTGAAAAGAAGATAAAAGATCAGAATGTCAAAGATTTTCCTATCCCATTTGAAATTCATATCTTACAAATTGTTGATTCAGATAAATATCCATTTGTAATATGAAGCATTTATATTGTAGAAGATAAAATACAAAACTAAATCTTATTTGCTTCCCTTAATTGGTTGTTAAATGACGGGTTCTCTGTACTCTTAAAAGATAATTTTAAGAATATCAAACTTTTAATAATTTTCCCTCGTGCATGCAATTTTCTAAAATAAGATGTTTCATTGACTGGAAATGTGATACAGTAAACTCTCGATTATCCAGTATTCAAGTATCCGGAAAGCTCAACTAACCGGAAAAATTCGAAAATTAGTTTTTCTAAAAGTTTTACATCTGCACGCCAAAATTTAGAACATGCGCGCTCCGTTCCATTCACACGGACAATTTATTTCTGGATGCAACGTTCGCTCCGCACCGAGGGGCGTAGAAGGAAAAAAAAGCAATATACAGTACTTTGATGTACACAGACTTTCTTTATCGGGGGTTCAAAATCAAAAGTGAGAACCAAAAAAAATAAATAAATAAATAGGGATCCTCATCTTTCGCCGAAAAACAAGACCTAAAAACGAAGTCGGCCAAAAAAAAAAGTAAAGGGACAGAATCGATAAAAAAACACCCCCCCTGGGGGGCGGCTACTCAAGATTAGTAAGTCTCTTTCTTTTGCTTTATTTATTTACCCTCCAAATACCGGCAGATGTTGATTCCGATTACGTAATATCACGTGCAGGAGAATTGGAGGCGCGCGTAACCCTTGCGATTTTCTAAAAGATAATTAGTTTTGATATTTAATGTGGGATTTGTTTATGATCACTTAAAAGAGTTTTATCATGCTTTTTGAGTAGAATATATTTCAGTTTCGTCGGTTATTTTTATATTTTTACAATCTATATATTTACGGTAAAAATTCGGCTGCAGATCATATTTTTTTTAAATCATCAATGTTAAATTAAAATCTTCATAATATATTATGTAAATACAATGTTATGGAAGATATCGAAGTATTCTTAAAAATTATATTTAATGCACATTTCAAAATGACATGGAAAAAAAAAGGCTACAATCTACCCCCACCCCTGCCATTTTTCCCGTCACCCTCAACTATCCAAAATTTTCAAGTATCCGGAAATCGGAGTTTCCCGAGCATGCCGGTTAGTTAAGCTTTTACTGTACATGGTGGACTTTTAAGCTTTCTATCCTTGCATCTTCCAAGTTTTTTTATGATACAAGCTATATATATTAAACATAAAACAGACTTTAATGTTTTTTAGTTAAACTTTTATAACATTATAGATTTTAGTAAGCCTTGGAGTAGTTTTAAAATTAGGCTGTTAATCAAATAAGGTGTACTGATAATGATTAGCACTTCTGTGTGACAAAATATGAAGTGCAAATTGGTTTGGGTTAATTCTTTAGTACAACTAGGAGCATTTTTTGTTTATTTTTAAATTATTATTTTATAGATGTATTGTCTTGATGTTATATTGCAAAATATATATTATGATGTATATTATTTAACATGAATTTCATGCTGACTTTTATTATATTGAAAAATGGAAAATTACTTCATACTCAAATATTTTTTTCTCCTTTTATTCATCTCAAAGTACTTTGCAATTGCAATAAATATCATTTTGATTGAAAAAAATTCTTCTGAATACTTGTGAGACATGTTAGACCTTTTATTGAAAAGGGCACTATGATGATTCATTTTGATTATTTGTGATGTTTTATCTAAATTGTTCGATTCTAGTTTCAATGGCGAACAGTTTATATAACTAATAATCTTTTTTATAGTAAAAGCAGGAGTTTATATACTGTTTTGAGTAAGTTTTGTTGTTTCTTCAATAAATGTTTTTGTTTGTTAAAGTATGTGTCCATCTTGTGCCTTCTTTTTGTTTTGGATCATGTAGTTTATGTTTCACATTACTGCAGGATTGATGAAAAGATTTACAAGATATTTTATATTTTGATTTGGCAAACATAATTAGTTTCTGAATTTCACAAAGTATTTCGCTAATATAATTTTTTAAACATCAAAAAATTACTTAAATAATTTGAATAAAATTTCCTTGAATATTTGCTATTTTTGTGCTAATGAAAAACTTTTAAGATTTCTTAAACTGAACCAATAAATTCGTATCATTTTCTGTTCTCCGAATTTAACTTTCTTTATAATCAAGGTATATTACTGGGATAAAATACTAATATTCTGCTTTTTTTTCCAACTTAAGCTCTTTAGTTCATGAAATCTTTCTATAAGTGATTATATTTTTATTTAACCCTTAGGTATACAGATTGATTTGCAAGTTACTCCTTCTGTTTCTCAATTCGAAAATGGAATGTATTCTTGTTCAATGTGTTCTTATTCTACACCTGTGGAAACTCACCTTCGGACTCATGAAAGAATTCATACTGGACAACAAACATTTTTTTGTCCTGTGTGTGATAGGAGTTTTAGTAAAAAGTCTAATTTAAAAGTTCATTTAAGACTTCACTCTGGGGATCTTCCATATGAGTGCCCTGTTTGTAAGAAAAGATTTAATGAAAAAAGAAACATGTTTTTGCACTGTTATACTCATAAATAATGTATCTTTTTTTTAAGAAATCAATTATGCAGTTTAATTTGTTTTTGAATTCATGCAGAATTTTATATAAAGAAAAGATTATCTAGTTTCTTTAACATTTATATCTTCATAAACTCACGACTGAAATGAAATAAAAGCAAAGCAACTGTGAATTTTAGGTTAATGAACATTTATTTTAAACTCAATTTCTTCTTATTCATTTTCATTATGTTATATGGTATCTATGAACTTTAAAAAACATATGCAACTTTTCATTGCTTTGTTTATAGACAGACAGTGGTCAAAATGTTTTGAAGACATATTGTTTGTTTTGAAGACAAAGTACTTGTAAAATACTGGGTTGGATTTTTTCTGTCATTTATTTCAATTATTTGCTTGCTTTAAATTGTGTTCTTTGTTTTGTAAACTCAAATAATTTCAATAATGATTTAATGAAAGTTGGTTTGTTTGAAATAGGTTTATAATTTTATATATTTTTCCTTATTTAATATCAGGTAGTGAAGTCGTTTTATATATTCTCAACTGATATTACTTTCATGTAGATTTTTGGTTATAAAATAAAATTTAAATCTATGAAAGAATTTTGTTATACTAAAACATTTAGTATATGATTAAAATTTCAGAAATGAAATGAGACCTTGATAATACTACTGCTTTATTATTTTTTATTTTGTTCCTTTGAATTTTCTTGAAAGTTAAAAGCTACCTCTCTAAGCATTTTTTAATTTTATTTTTTTTGTAGGTGTTTCTGATGTCATTTTAGAAATTTTCCCAAAGCGAGATAAAATAACTGGTTCTTATAATTGCACATTTTGCAACTATTCATCTGAGATTCTAACTAATATAAAAAAGCATATCCGAACTCATACTGGAGAGCGCCCTTATTCTTGTACTGTGTGTGAAAAAAGATTTTCATCAAAAGCTAATCTCAATGTCCATTTTCGACTTCATACTGGAGCTCTTCCTTTTGAATGTCCTCAATGTAGGAAAAAATTTAATGAGAAAAGGAGCATGCTGCTGCATCTTATGACTCACAAACAATAACTTATAAAAAATTCTTAGATATGAATTTACTAACTATAAATAAACCTGTATAAATTACTGTATATAGCAAATATTTTTATTGTATTTACATTTTTTGGTCATGGAGATTTAAATTTGCAATTTAGCATTCCATGAAATATTTTGTTTATTTCTTGAAATAGCGGTTTTAGGAAGATTATATGATAAGAAGTGATAATTTTATGGTAATTTGATGAATATTTCTATGTACTACTAACTAAGATATATACAGTAGAACTTGGCTAATTTGAAAGTTTGAATTCTTCCTGAATTCAAATTTTTCTGTGGTCTCTTGAGTTTTCTATTCACATGGTGTGAAAATGTTGTCTATAATTCTAATTCATTTTGGTTAATTGTAAATTAGGACTTAAAATTATAAAAAATGTTAGTCTTACAGCATCGTTTTCATTATTTAGATGCATTTTTATTTTGTGTTCTAGTTTTTAAAAGCTCTTAATTCACATGAGGATGCTACTGCTGTATAATGTATTCAGTCAAAAAAGCAATAAAAAATTTATCACTTTTAAGAATACTATGATGTGAGAAGTAAATTGTAGCATTATTTTCACATTTTATTGTAAAATGTAAAATTGTTCCATTCATAAAAGAAATTACGATGCTAAAATACTTCCTCTTTGATTTCTTGTGTGATTTCAAAAATTGTGATGTAGATAATGAAGGGGGGGGGAGTATAATCTTCAACGATTCTTTCTTTAATTTTGTCCTATCTTTTAAATTTCAAATGTGAACAAAAAAGCATTCCTAATGGCATGAGACAGATTTTTCTGTTTTCTATAACAATCTAGTCTGTTATAACAATCTAGTGTAAAAACAATAAATTTATATTGTTCAAAATTATCTAAATGTGCCACGTGTTTTTGTTTGATGCCAAAAATATAATCTGGGTTGGTTTTTATTTCTCTATATGTTATGGTCAATGTGGGTAATTGGTTATTATGCATAGTAACATAAAGATCCGATTATTATGCATAGTAACCGATTTACCACATTGATTGTAACATATACAGGGTGTCACCAAAAGGTGGAAAAGTCGTTTATTTCCTTAAATATTGATTTTAGACATATACTTCCTATTACAAAGTTTCATCAAATAAGGTAAGAATTTGTATGAAAATACTTTGATATCCAAGGGGATTGATAATAAAAGGTTACAAAGATTAAATTTTTATATGGCCCCATAGAGCAAAAATGTCAATTAGTAAAATTTTTCTTTTACATTCATCTATTCACATACGAAGTTGCACACTTCCATCAGCAAAACTTGCAGATATATAAGAAGACAAAGTTGTTGACTTAGACCACTTTTCCATATCTCTCACTGCTGTTCGATCCAGTCTTTCGACGTACATTTTAGGGATAATATACATATTTAAAAAAATTATTTAAAGTGCAGAATCAGTAAATAACAATGCATTTGTTAACTCTTGTTAAATCTAAAAACTAGTCAAATAATACATTAACTATTTTTGTAAATAATTCAATTAATCTTGTGAACATTCAAAAAATATTCACTGTGACTTATCAGCAGTGAGGATCATCTTCCCAGAAACCTATAAAAATAATACTAGAATACAATTGAAATATAATTTTTTAACAATAGCTTTACCTTCACATACTTCAAACTTGTAGTTTTAATTATATGAATTGAATTTTAGATACGGTCCTTTTTTTATTTTGGTGAGTTCCATTTTAATAAGAGAAATCGAATATGAAGGAACCAGCCAAGTTCCTGTTGAGGCAGCATGAAAGTGAATCTGAAACCTAAAAACAGCCAATGAAAAAAAATCAAGAATGTGAAGGCGAACCATGGGCGATATTGAAAAGGGGGGAAGAACATTATTTGGTTTTTAGTGCAAAACAGGAGCATCTAAAAATCCAGTTCCAGCTAGGTTCTAAGACAGAAAGAATATCTACTTGCCTTCGTCCATTATGTCACATAGTTGTACGCAATGAGCAAATTTTAGTATTTTCTAAAAGTATTTGGAGTGCAGCTCAATCCTGTGTCCGTCTTACTTTTTCATTCATTTTCTGTCTTTTCTCGTTTTTCATTAATAATCGAACTCTCAGAGTGGAGAAGTAAGCAAATAAGAATAAAAACACAAATACGAATTTTTTAAAATAATTTTAGTGAGTTCTGCAACTCTGCAAACCTAAAGGACGAGTCGCCACTTCTTTTAGGTAAAGCTTAATAATATGCACACGCGAAGAGTAAATAATTCAGTATTCTAATTCAATATTAGGCTATTTTCCTGTTATACATTAAATTTTCATTTTATCAAGTTGTCCTTCCATTCTTTATCAAGTCGATAGTTGTAACTACCTGCAAATGAAACTGAGTAACAGTATGTGTCATTGGCAATTTATTTTCAATCTGTGATGATTGGCTGATATATTTGACAAATATTTGCATTTCACTGTTTTTCTATCTTGAATAAATTTGCATTTCTGCAATTGACATATCTCTGCAAGTTTTACAGACAGAATTGTGAAACTTCTTTTATACATAGATGAGTGTAAGAGGAACATTTCACTAATTGACACTTTTACTCTATGGGGCACGTATAAAAATTTAATTTTCTTAACTTTTTATCTTCAACGGAAGCCAAAGTGTTTTCACACAAATTCTTACCTTATTTGATGAAACTTTGGAAATGTATGTCTAAAATCAATATTTAAGGAAATAAACGCTTGTTCCACCTTTATGAGACACTCTGTATATTGTGATTTTTATTGTGTATCATAGTATTTATATTTCATTTGTAAGTAAGAGCATAACCAAAGACAGGACTTCGTGTATTATGCAAAGATGTTTTATTGATAGATTTAAAAAAAAAAGATTATATTATAAATTATCTATCTTACCAAAATAATTTATACTTCAAATTATAACCGAAAATTATTTACAGTAAATTCTCGATTATCCGGCATTCAAGTATCCGGAGAGCTCAACTAACCGGAAAAATTAGAAAATGAGTTTTTCTAAAAATTTTACATCCACGCGCCGAATGCAACGTCCGCTCCGTATGGAGGGGCGTAGAAGGGGGAAAGAAAAGTAATATACAGTTGACATACACAGACTTGCTTATGGGGGGGGGGGCTTCAAAAGCAAAAGTAAGAAACAAAAAAAAAATTTCCCCATCTTTGGCCCAAAAACCAGCCCAAAAAACGAAACCGACAAAAAAAAAAAAAAGTAAAGGGACGGAATCGGTAAAAAAAAAAGGTCATGGGGGTGTTACACCAGATTGGTAAGTCTCTTTCTTTTCCTTTATTTATTTACTCTCCGTTACCGGCAGATGTTGATTCCGATTACGTAATATCATGTGAGGGAGAATTGGAGGCGCGCGTATTGCGCAATAACCCTTGTGATTTTTTTAAAAAGATAATTAGGTTTGATATTCAATCTGGGATTTATTTATGATCACTTAAAAGAATTTTATTATGCTTGCTGAGTAGAATATTTTTCAGTTTCGTCGGCTACTTTTATATGTTTACATTTTTACAATCTATATATTTACGGTAAAAATTCGGCTACAGATCATACTTTTTTTATCATCAATGTTAAATTAAAATCTTCATAAAATGTTTTGTAAATACAATGTTATGGAAGATACAGAAGCATTCTTAAAAATTATATTTAATGCACATTTGAAAATGACAAAAACAAATTATTTAGCCGAAAAAATTAAAAAAAAAAAAAAAGACTACCCCTCTCCCATTTTTCCCGTTGCACTCAACTATCCAGACTTTTCAGGTATCCGGAAATCGGCGTTTCCCTAGCATGCTGGTTAGTTAAGCTTTTACTATATATCAGTGAAAAACTGTTTTCTCCAAGTAGAAAAAGTTTTCCCCCATTTTTTATCCCTCATAAAAATATGCCTCTGTTGTGAATACATGAACAATTGAGACATAATTATAATATAATATAACAAATCATAAACATAATATAGTTTTACTTAGATTTCTCAGTAATTGCGAAGTAAATTTTGGATTATTTGTAGGAAAATATCTGATATTATTCTTGCATTTATTCTTGCTTGATCATCTGAATATAGAATGTGTTTATTCATTATATAAAGTAAAATTCATGGATGGATTTTAAAAAAAATTATGTTCTAGAGTGCAGCATAATGTTAAATGAATCGTAAATGATTGTTAATATTAAAGAAAATTGCATTCTGGTTCAATTTTTATTTATATTTTTTAAATACACATTAATGCAATCCTATTAGAAGCTATTAAATGTGTGTACCCATTAAAAAAAATTCCAGTATATTTTAATTCTTATGGGGAAAAGTGAATGGAATACAGAAGGGATTTCAGCTGTAATTTGTTCCATTACTTTTGAATACAAAATTTTTCTTTCTTAAGAATGAAATGAATGACTTTTAATTTTATTATAATAAAAAAAATGAAAGTAAAAACTGTAATCTTGATATTTTTAAGCATTCGATGCAATTGACTTATTTTAGTGTATGGATGTATGTTGGGTTTGGGAAGAAATTTCTTCATATTTTTCAATAAAATTTGAACAGTTATTTTCCTTGCTTTAAAAGATGTTTTTAAAACAACTAAATACCAGTTTGATCGAAAACATTTTTCATCTTCAGGTCAAACCATAATCTCGTCAGTTCAGAACTTCTGTATTTTCTTGATATAAAACTGGTCTAGGATTATTTTAAATGCGATTTTACACAATTCAGAGAAAACTACAGAAAACACAAAAAATAGTCTGGAAGTTCAGGTAACAACTATATGGTAAATACATCAACCAAATTCTCTCATTTATCTTAATAGGTCATCGAAGATTTATGTCTTTTAGCTTCATTACAATAGAACGCAGTGCCTTTTCTATTTATTAGTTCTAGCCGTATTTTTTCAGATGCTTCATAAAGGCCGCAGTGGTAAAGTGTTGGCCTCGGAACCAGAGGGTTCCAAGTTCAAAACCCAATTCCACTGAAGATCTGTCTTGTATTGGACCTGTTGCACATTACATCGGTGTGGTGTAGAAGTTTGGAAGGGAGGTGCCAGCTCAGGTGTCGTCCTCGTCATCTGACTGTTGTTCAAAATTATGAGGTCCGTTTCAAAATAGCCCTTGTGTTGCTTCAAAATGGGACATTAATATAACTAAACTTCAGTTGTTTCATTCAGTCAAAAAGAAATCAAATTTTCATGTTTGCATGAGTGTTCTCTGATCTTAAATATACGGTATCGCCTGTTTTTTTTCCCATGTGGCTGCTTATTGTGACACTTTCCCTTGCTTCAACCACACTCGTTATCGAATATTATCTTCATTTTCAATCCATTTTTGTGTCACCCATAAAGAAACATGTCAAAAAATGGTTCCATTTCATTCTCTTCTAGCTATGATTTCCAGATGGAAATGAAACTTTCTCCTATTAATTCGGGGTACACGAACATTGATCTTCTTAGTGCATTCAGATTTCTTCAAATGTTTTTAAACTGTTTTGTAGTAATGTTTAATTCCTCAGTTATGCGATATCTGCTTTTGTCCCTGGCTTGGGTTTGCTTTTCCCTAATTTTTTTTCATTTTATATAGTGATTCATTATAACAAGATGTTTTTTCAACATCCAAATTTTTCCCAGCCAAAAATATTTGAAACATCTTTGGGATGTCCTGAATACAAAGCTGAATCATGTCTACAATTTTTTTATAGAACCCTGTGACATGTTTTTTTTTTTTTTTCCGTAGGAATTTTTTTTAATTGATGGAATTTCTGTCTTATTTTTGCTATCTTCAATAATTTGTCACTGAATATACAAATTTAGCAATTTTTCTATGAAATTATAGCTTTCAAATGGTGTTTGGTTTTGTCCGATTCAACAAGTTTACCCAAGATGTATGATCGTAGATGTCCCTATTGGTAGAATATGAAGAAACTTTTTCCTATCCTATATGCAATTGCTTCAATAAAAAAATTATTCAAATAATAAATTTGTTGATGTAAATCTTCAATAACACATTAAATGCAATTTTATTAACTTTTTCTTACAGGCAGTAATCAAGGTTTGTGGACGTCTCTGATTGATCCATCAGTGAAGAAGAAAATGCATGTTTGTTCATTCTGTAATTACACTACATTCAATAAGCAACACATTCAAAGGCATACACTGATTCATTTTGATGAGAAACCATTCGCTTGTAGTATATGTAGTAAGGCTTATAAGGACAAATCTGCTCTGAGGAGACACACACTTACTCATTTGAAATTGCAAGGACAGGATTATATTGGTCATGACGAAACCAGCTATTCTTAACAAAATTATTTTTTGATGCATGCAGTGCCAAATCTTAAGACTAAAAAGAAAGTGTAGTATTTCCCAAGTACTGAAATTATTACATTCTATGCAAGAATGATAAATAATTTAGTAATATTTGTTTTATTTGAAAACAAGCTGATTCATAAAATTAAATCATCTATATATAAAAGAAGAAAGTATGTATGTGTGTTTGTTCGGTTTTTGGTTCTTTATGTATGCCCACACCGCTGGACTCACGGTGACCAAATTTGGCACAGTGATGTATTAGCTGAAACCACTCCTGCTGGTTAGTTATTGTGTTCACATGCATATGGTCAGAGAGATAAGACTTTTCATAGACAGTTTTCATCTAAAACTTAATTGACGTCTATAATTTCGGTGATAAGGCCACATTCCAAATTTCATCTCCAACAGTGGCGAATCCAGGGGAGGGGCTATCGGGCTGCAGCCCCCCTTCCCAGAGCTGAACCAAAATTCTTGATTTAATTTAAAATCACTACAACTGTTTCATCTTAATTTTCATTTTAAAAGAATAGTAATAAAATCGTGACAACATTGCTTTCTGACTTGACAAGCTCGAAAATTTTCCTACTTTTCTAGTCATTCCACTTGCAGTGTTGGCGCGGTTGAACACGTTTTTTGGCCAGCTATTTCATTGTATTTTTTATTAAATTATTGAAAATATTGAAGTGTTCTTTATTATTCTTATTGTCAGGAGAGGAAAGCCTGTAAAGTTAAAGTGTTTTGGTTTACATAAGCCATGAGGTTTGACATTTGTCACTATGATACAAAATTTTTATCACCTCAGCCCCCCCTCCCCCAGACCCAAATCTTGGATTCGCCACTGATCTCCAATATGATGATGGGACATACCTCCTGTGGGAGTGGTTGGGCTGTGGTCAGTGACGGCTGTTAAAACTCCACACTTGGTTCCTGATTACTGACATGACGATCTCATTCAGATTTCTCCAAACTCTATTTCAGGGCAAAGGTAACTCCTTTGTGATACCCCCGAATATAAGACCCAAGTCTGACTTCTACCTCGGATACTATCTAGGGGCTCAGGTTGCTTTGACAAACAGAGGTTCTCAAACTTTTACTGCATCATGAGCCTGAATTATGGACTTGACTAACTGTACTAGACTATGAGGGATTATTTAAAACAACAATAAAATAAATGTATTTCCCATGCATATTCTTTTACCATCTCAAAACAACATAATGAATGTATTTTTCCGTTTGTTCTTTAATCATCCTTTAAATCAAAAGCTTAGCTAAGAACTATCTTTCATAAAAAGGAACAAAAAATAAATCAAAACTTTTATAATTTAATCACAGTTCTTTAAAAATTCTGCTTCTACTAAAATTTAACAAAATATTAAAACATAAAAATTAGTAATTCATATAATTTTAAAAATAATAAACTGTAAATACTTTTAAGTAAACAAAAAAAAATTCAGCATATATTAATTCCAATTAATATGAGTACTACATATGTTGTAATACAGTTTGAACAGAGAATATATTTTTTATTTACCTCCCTTTCATTTAAAAATGAAACACAGAAATATCTGGAAACACAACACATCTGTTGAAGAAAAAGCAGCTCCGATTCTGGTGTTTAGCAACTGCAAGGAAATAAATGTGCAGTGGTTCATGAACTCAAAGGCTCTTAAATTTCGCTCGTTCATTTTGCTGAAAAGTATTTGGCATTACAATTTACAATGTAAGTCTTCGATTGTACCAATTTAACTTTTACTTGTAGTATAATTTTAACATTAGTAACAACAGTAATTAAACAATTAATGAAAAAACTAAAGGAAAGCAACGTTTATACGTCTTTTAAGGAACTGATGTAAATCGACGTATAATCAAAATTTTAATTAAGACATTTAATTATTGCAAATTTAATGAAAATTCATTAAAAGTATTAATTTTAAAGTTTGTTTTTTTAATAATACTAGTATAATACTACATAGTATGGAAATAAATAATTAAATTTTAAAAATAAACATTTATAAAAAAAATGAGAAAAATTATACCTTTCTGTACATACAGGTAAGCATTTAATTTTAAAAAGTCTTTAACCATTGTGTGGCGTGCTGATTGTCTGTGTGTATTAAGTACAGCATTATGAATTGAATTAACTTCATTGAATGTTTTTTCACAAAAGAAGTAAGTTCAAAGTTTCAATGGAGTCCATTGCGTCTTTAACGGAAGATGGGATAACTTCTTATCATCGCTTAAATTGCCACCAGACAATTTGTCTTCTTTTAATTCATTAATTGTGTTGTGTAGCTGCAAAAGTGGTCATCTCCAAATAAGAAAAGTGGATTTTCTGTCGCATCTAGTCAAAATGAGATTTGAAAAATAAACTGCAAGGCATTTGAAGCATTTTGGCAATGTATTCTAGTTAACAAGAAACTGTGCTTTAGTATATTGCTATTAAAGCTAGATTTGAAATATTGGATCTTTATTGTCAAGTGCAACCCTTCAACCCCCTTGTTTAACTACTGTTCTAAATAACTTTTAAAACTTCACTCACAGAAAATAAAAGTTAAGTTGACACAATTCAAGAATAGTTAAAATAATTTTGGAATCAATTATATCACAATTCTTTTAAATTCAACTTCTAGAAATGCAAATAATCAGAATGACCATGTCATTGAGAGCTGTACTTCATTTTAACTAGATTTTTTTTTTCCCATTAAAAGAGATTTCAGCTTGGAACTGTAAACTACTTGGACCTTATTATCTGAATCCAGTTATTCAATTTTTGCCAATAAAACTAGATCTCCTCGAAACCCACACAATACAATACTGCCATTTTGTTTTACAGATTTAACCTCAGTCATTAGTAGTTAACTTTAAGAATTTATAATTTCACTGAATAATTTCTTAGACAGTCTTGTGAGAAGCTGCCACTCCCCCGGGGCACCGTGAGTACACAGGATATGAGAAGCCACCAGATAAGTAAGCAGGCTCTCATTTCCCCTGCGGGGCACTGGGTCCCCACCACCACCACCAGTGATGGTACGTACCTCCTTCAAGATGGGTTGGTTCGTGGCTGGTGATTGCAAATTGGATTCTAACCTCAGTACTCGAGCTATTGCAGCAGCTGTCATTCAGGGTTTCTTGGGCAGGTTATGAGAAGCCACCAGAGAAATAAGAGGGTTCTCTCTACCCTGATGGGCATAGTAATGGTGTGGTATTGAGCTCACCCACTCCATGGCGGGACATACCCTCCTCTGGGAGGGGTTAGGCTGTGGCTGGTGATGGCTATTACGACGCCAACTGCTGTCTTGGTGACAGTTCTTCACTTGACTCCGGATGCCTAGGCAGGTCCGAGGCTTGCCTTGTTCTTGTGAGAAACTAATAATGGCAAGGGGTATTACCTTAAGAGATTTAGATTTTGTTGACCAAATGTAAAAAAATTAAGATGAAGTTCATCCAACAATTTCATTTTTAAATAAATATTTTATTAAGACATCACTACAAGCATCACATTCCATGTGTGCAGAAATATAAAATTTGAAAGAAGCAAAGCTTTTAACAATATTTACTTGAAAGTATGGTGGCAGATGAATGAGTTTCAAATTGAAAAGAGATTCTTTTTTTATTTACTGCTTCAATTCTGAATACCAGATGAATCCATCTTTTGACAGAAAGGATTTAAAACACTAGATGTGAATGACTCAGAAATAATGAGTACATTCTTTCATTCATAAATACTTAAAAACAAATTTATCACAAACATACTTTTCACAATAGATTCACTAACTTCCATAAGAAAGTAAATTTATTTTAAGCATACTTAATACTTGAAACCTTTCGGGGGCAGTGGTTTCTTATGAAGTCTCTTAGTATTGTATTTTATTATGCAAGTGACTATTTTATGGTGGTTTATTAGTGAAAATACATTTTATAAGTGACATGGAGAACAAAGGGTAGAATGAGTTCTAATCTTTTTTTTATAGATTTATACACCAAAATAAATAAATGCTCCCCTGAAAAGGTTAAATATTATTCAGCAAAAATAAGGATAAATGATTATAAAGCAATTTAAAAACACAGAATAAAATATGCACATAAAACTCACTTTTTAGATAAATAAAAAAATACATAAAAGATTCCATCATATATTCACTTTTCATATGGTTAAGAAAAATCTTTTTTAATATTAAAATGAGAAAAACACATTTACGTTGGATATGATAGAAATACGGTTTTAAGAAAATCTCCAAAATAATAATACACCATCTAGCTTGAAACAGGAATGGTAGCTTTAACAAATTTAAATATATCATTTTTTAAATGGAATAATGTCGAGATTTGCATGCAAATACATTGACGTTAATATTTTTTCCAGTTTGCATGATCTGTACTCATAGCTGTGATTTTCTCTTTTTTTTTCTTAATTCTTTTCTTTCAATTCTTCTGTTTTTCTGTCAACATCTAACATACCCAGCACTGAGTTGCTTGGGATAAAAAAATTTTCCAAGTCTAAATACTTATAATATCTAAAATATTGATTACAATATAATACAGGAATACTAGTCCCCCAGCCTCAACCGATTTCGATAATTTTTATTTCCTATGAAAGCTTATGACGTTAGATATCAGTGGTCACCTGCCACTCACCACCCTCCATTTTCGAGAGAAATAAAAAAAAAAATACTTCTCTATGGGGGAAAAACCATGAGACAGTCCGCCAGCCTCAACCACTGGACCGATTTTGACAAATTTTATTTTGTATGAAAGCTTAAGACCTCTAGGTATGCCATCAATGGTCGCCGTCCCCTCTCCTCCATTTTCGAGAGAAACCAAAATAAATATTTCTCTACTGTACATTCTCTACAGAGGAAAACCAAGAGATAGTCCTCCAGCCCCAACCTCTGGATTGATTTCGATAATTTTTATTTCATATGAAAGCTTATTACCTCTAAATATGTCACCAATGGTCACTTGTCGCCCACCACCCTCCATTTTTGAGATATATTGCAAAATAAAAATATGGTAGAGTCCCTCAGCTTCTACAGCCGCCAGTTAATTTCACTATGTTGCAAGCATAGCGGAGACTGGGGATATTTGACCCACCCCCTTTAACTTTTTTTAAAAACTGATTTCAAAGATTAAATACCAGATGGCAGCTCAATAATCATCAACTACACACCATACTAAAGTTTTAAGACATTTGCAGAAAAAACAGAGAAGCTATTTCCAGTTTCATATTTCTTGCTTAGAAAAGTAAATTTTTGGTTTTTCATTTGTAAGAACCTGTGCTAATTATATGTTAAATTTATAAAAATATTTTGGTTTATAAAGCTACCTTACATAATGCTCTGAAAGACTATCAACTTAAATATAAATAATAATAGTTATTAATATGTGCTTTTGTGCATTTTTAATAAAATGGCTGCAAGGGGTGTTTGACCCATAGCAAGTATGGAAGGTTTGACCGGGGCCAAACCTTCCCATTTTATAAATTTAAAGGGCTAACATTTTTAATTTAAAGTTAAATCTCGCATATTTCGAAATTTAAAATTAATTTAATTAATAATTTCTATGTTCACAAGATTTATATCTTAGTTGGAATATTCTGCGCCTCAAATGTTCAAAGCATATAAAACTTTCATCAAAGCAATATTGTACCATTCATATATGCTACTGTTTATTCTATTGTATCTTGGATATTATTGGGCAAATAGGTATTAAAATCTTTAACAATGAAAAAAAAAATGCTACATTAGCATTTACTGAATTTCTAAATATATCCTCATCCCTAGGCCTCATTAACACTTCAGTAGGTTTAATAAAAATATTGAAGATAATAAACAATGTCTTTTGTTTATTTTTATGCCATTTTTCTATAAGTCAGAATAAAATAATAAAAAAAGAAAGGTATTCCCACTGTTAATCATTTAAAAATGTTAAAGCGTTGGTTGAGGTTTAAATTGATAAAAAAAAAAAACCCTTCAGGAAGAGGTATATGGATAAATATAAAGGTTTTGAAGATGGAAATATATAATTTAAAGCTAATCATTTCTCCTGTCAAGTATTCCCTGATATAGGGGAAACTAAGGAATATTTACAGGTTGCTTCCGAGTTACATTATGGATTAACTCCAAAGACAGTCAACAAACAAATCTGCTAGCTACGACTGGTTGAAAGAATTTATTCATAGGCATAAAGAATTATCTTTGTGAAGCCCTGAAGTATGGGTACAGCAATGGGCTTTAATTAAAACAAATGTGGTAAAACCGAAAGAGTCACTTTGAAAATTAAATTTGACTTTGGAGATTATAAAAACTTTCACAGAATGCAGTTCATATGCTGTTGACGAAATAACCTAATTCTGAATTGTATGTTATAAAGAGGAATGCTTAATTAAGTAGTTAATGTTATAATTAATTTTTAAACATTGCTTTGTTTTTAATAAGTGGGTCGAACTTCCCTGAAGTGGGGATGTTTGACCCAGTTTTTACTATTTTGGAAAATCTTTATAAAAAAATGTTATTTTAAATATTTTATAAATTATAATAGTGTGGAAATATGCCTCATAATATGAGTTATAAAATGGTGAAAAAACTAGATTTCAATCTTGTTTTTATTTAAAGAAAATGGGAGACAGTTTTTTCAAAAGTGGGTCAAACATCCCCAGTCTCCCCTCTAGCTACAGGCTATTTATATTACGGGAAACAGCAGGTTGCCAAATGCAGCTAGTAATGCTTTAAACCTAAAAATACAGTTTTTCACAGCCACGTTTTTCATTGATTTTCAGACACCCTCTCATGTGTCATCTGACCCTTCGGCCAGCAGCTAAATCCTTTTCCTCTACACTTTGAACCACCTGGCACAAGTCTAGCAACCCTTAGGCTTCCATTTTTGCATGCCCATCATTGCTACATCAACAACATAAGTTTTTTCATAGGATGGCTTTCAATGCCATGGCCACATGAAGTACCACTCTCTTTTTTTTTTTTGGGGGGGGGGTTCCAGGAAAGACACAGCAAAGTGTTCCTTCTTTTTCTCCCTAGGTCTCTCTCTAGTTGTAACTGAAAACAGTGACCTTAAATAGCCATTAAACTCTGATGAGAATTTTTGGAATTTGTAAAAATTAGAGGAACCATCACAGAGTACTTCAACTAACTTCATTGGGAAGATAATTGCTCACTCTTTAAGAAGATATTTAAATTACTTTTGTGCATTAATTATTTCTGCAGATATTGCTGAAAAACTGAGCAAAAATACTGTAATTAATTTTTGTTATTTAATTCATTATCTTAAGAAATAACTAGTCTTTAAAGTTGAAAATAGCACAGTTGGTCTGGCAATGGATCTCAGGATGGCATTTCAAAATTCCAAGTCACTACTGTTCAGTGTTTAGGGGTTCTTGTGACTAACAGACAGGCATGTATTTTCTGCTTTATATTATAGATACCAAATACAGGAGATAAAGCCATAAAGGAATTTCATTTAAAAAAAAGTATTTTAATCAGGCATAGTAGGATTTAAAACATCTTCCAGGAAAGGCAGAAAGAAAATAAAAATGGATTTAAAAAATTCTAGAAAAATAATTCAGTGCCACACAGTTAGTGTAGCTAGGAGAAATACAATAAAGAATTGGCAGGAAATTTAGAATCATTTAAGACAAAGTGTTTGGCTTAATGTGGCATTAAAAAGAAAAATAACTGAAGCACCATCCAAGCATTAAATAGTTGCATTTGACAAAAGGATTCACTAGATAAATTTATCCCATTTCTAGAAAAAATGTTCTGTAAATAAAGTTTTGATGATTTTAGGGAGAAATGTATAAAAAATAATACTAACCTCAAAAATCATAAAATGAATTTTACTGTATTTAGAACATTAAGTATGTAAATATAATTGATTTTAACTTCTGTTGAATATTTTTCAATCGCATGCATTTATTTAATTGCTGTTTAGATGCAAAGGCACAAATATTTTTGCAACAAACTGAATTGCAACTGATAATAGCATTTTAATAACAAAAGTATGAATCATTATAGCCTGTGAAACTATACAACATAATTGAGATATAACTCCTGTATTTTCTGACAGAAGAGTTAATGAGCAGCCCACATCCCAGTTTAACTTTTGCTAATGTAGAATACTATTTATAATTATTTCATGAAATAAAAATGGAGGTGTTCACTTGCTAGAAGAGTGCCATAAGATGAAATTTTCTGTTTTTGAATCGACAAGAAATTCAAAGCTGGGATATTTCTACAAGACATAATGTCACAATTTCAGTTTCAATATTTACTGCTACAAAGAACAGATGAGGCAATATTGCAGTGGATCCAATGATCTTTTATTTTAGGGGAAATAGGCATAGGCCAAAAAATTGTAAACTTTATATCCTTCTCCTGTAAAATTTCAGTTTTTCACATTATGGCAGTCTTCTTCCAAGTGAATATTATATGTACATGGATGCAGTTTTAAATTCTTTAAAATATGAACATTGTTTAATTCAATCAATACAAGACTGCACTTTCAAACAGTAAAATGGCATGGAATTATTCCTGCCATAAACTATAACATTCCTTTCTATAAATAATGTAATAAGTTATTGTTAAACTACTGTTCACAGAAATGTTTTGTATTTCAAAACAATCAGTAAATGTTATTTTAGTCTGAGAAATTCTTTTATCACATACTTTTAATACATAGGGCATCTGTAGTTTCTCTTATTAAGACATCAATGTGATTTCAAATGTTTTATACAAAAAACATTCTGTATGCCACAAATTTTACATAACTATTATGTTTTTTCCACATATCTGTGAGTAAAAGCTGCTTGTAAAGTTTTTTCTGCATAATCACTTATTAATACTTCAGATAGAAATAGAACCTCTCCTTTATATAAATATTTTGTATTCTTACAAGAAAATCTTTTATCACACACTTCATTTAAAAGAGACTTTTTTTTTCCCTATGTAATATAGTTTTAATGCAATCATTATTTACATATTTTTAGACAATGACTTTTTTCTTTGTATTATTGAATAAATATGTTTTGAACTTTGTCTTCCATGCAAACATCCTTTATCTTAAATTTCACATAAATGAGACTTTCCATCTGTAAAAGAGTATAAAATTCTTTTAAATCATCAACCGAAAGTCCATTACCACATATTTCCCATACATGATGTTTTCATTTGAATGGATCAATAAATGTTGTTCCAGATATCTTTAAAAAAAAAATCCTTCATCATACACTTCACATGTATAAGCCCTTTCATTTTTATGATTCAGTAAAATTCTCTTCAGTTCTTTGGCACATATTTCACATACATAATGATTTTTTTTAGAATCAGTCTTTATTAATTCAACTTTATGAGAAAATACTGTACCATATATTTCACATACTGGAGGTTATTCCATAGTATGAGTTAGTAAATGCCTTTTTTAAATTACTTTTTCAAAAAATTCTGTAACACATATGTTGAATATTTCCATTAGAAAAAATTGGGAAATGTCATTTGAAATGCAGTTTGTTAGGCAACACTATTCCACATTTGGAATATATGTTATTTCATAAAGATTAAATTTTCTCACAGTACGAGTGAATAATAAAATCTGGTAGAAAATCCTTTAGCACATATTCACACACACTGGAGTTTTGCTTTTCTATGAGTCAATAAATGTTTCTTTAAATTACTCTTGTCAGAAAATTCTTTATCACATACTCCACATGCATATGGTTTTTCACTTATATGGGTCAGTAAATGTCTATTTAAATTATTCTTCTGTGAAAATCTCTTATCACATACTTCACATTTATGAGGCTTTTCTTTCGTATGAACCAATAAATGTGTTTTGACTTCAATTTTCCGGGAAAATCCTTTACTACATATTTCACATATATGGGACTTTTCCATAGTATGAGTAAGTAAATGTGATTTTAAATTACTTTTTTGAGTAAATCTCTTACCACATACATCACATGAATGAGGTTTTATGTCTGAATGAATCAACAAATGTGCTTTTAAAGTACCTTTCTGCAAAAATCCTTTAGCACATATTCCACATACATGAACTTTTTCATTTAAATGAACCAGTGAATGTTGTTTCAAATAATATTTGTTAGAAAAAACTTTGCTACACACTACACATGTGTGCGACATTGTAGAAAGATTGGACTCTTGCATTGTAGGAATGAAAATATTGTAAAACTCTTTTAACAATATTTTTCAGTGAAAATCCTTTAACATATATCCTATATACATGAGACTTTTCTTTTAAATGAATAAGTAAATGCTGCTTAAAACTACATTCCAAATAAAATATTTTACCATATAAACTCAACCGACTTGTTATTTGTACGAATGTTTTTGTTTGGTTTTTTTTTTCAATTTAATTTTGTCAGAAAATCCTTTACCACACAGTTCACGCGGGAAAACGGTTTGTTAAACACCAGGTAAAAAACAAATGAAAACAATACTGCAAAAAATGTGGGAAATCTGTCCAACACTATTCTCCCTTCATATGTCAAAAGTGTTGCTAATATTGGAAATTAGTTATCTTTCGGTTGTAGTCACTCGACTCGCTTCGGTTTATTTTGATCTCGGCATGATTCTCTCCGGAACCGGTCCGCATAGCCGGATCCGACAAGTTGACAAGGACGGGGTTCATCCGTCACCGTGGAGGTGACGGGTCATCGCAGAAAAGTACTAGAGACTGTGAGACCTAAATAATAGAATATGAAGTGGGAAAAATCCCACTTTATATTCTTATTCAATCGAACCGTCAAAGCTGAAGTTTAGGTTTAATATAAAAAAACAAACCAGAAAGCTCGTCCAATTTTAATAAAGCGCAGGGTTATCGGAAAACGGAAGTGAATCCTGGGTACGGAAGTTCATTAAACAAAATAAACAAAACAGAAAACTCGTCTCATCTCTGTGAGTGAGAGAAGGAAGAAGAGAGAAGGACCTGAGAAGAATTCTTCTCTGTGGTTCCTACTTCCCCTGTCGGCTAATTCAAGTGATTGTTATTTGTTGGTAATTTCCTGTTTTCTCTACCAAAATTATATATAATTTTTTAAAGCATACCGAATGTGGTGAAAAACGTTATGAGATTCGTCTCGGAACGTCGCATATTTAGGAAAATCATTGATTTGAAGCAAGTGTTGAAGGACCTCTTCGGAAAAAATTTACTAGAACAGTGTTTATCATGTCACTGAAAAATAAAGTCGTAAAAGATTGCCTTGGAGGTATACTGAAGCAACATTTATACACTTGTTTTGATAGTGTTTGAAATATATGTTGAAGATGGTGCTGTTATAAACAAAGGTAAAACTAATTTAGTGACTTTTATGACAGAAAATTCTCTTAAAATGATTCAAAATACATTAGCTGATTCGTAAAAAGGAAAAGCTTCATGTTTGGGAAGTGCATGGCTAAGGAATTTTAAAAAAAGAAATTTGAAAATACACGTTCTGATTAAACTGCATTGTCAAAGAAAAAACTTCATGTATTAAAAGAGTTTCATTAGGAACTTTCCAGTGAAACCATTTGAAAAGCTCATTTATCAAGTCATACATAAGTATAGGAGAGTATAATCCCAGATAGCAATTTTAGTTTGCAGCAAATTTGCAGTCTGCAAGCGTTCTGCAAATTTGCCACGACAAGTGTGAAACAAGATGGCAGCAAGTTAACGCAAGCCTCGAAGTCACCATACGACGAGCTTGCATTGCAAACTCATTGCAAATTATAGCAGAAACAGGGGACGAACACAACCCGGGATAGAACTCGCAACCTCCCGGTTCCGAAGCGGAGACGCTAACCATTGAGCCAGCTGAACTCTGAGAGGAGGAGATAGATTTCGCTAATACATCGTTCGATTCGATTCGTATACGATTTATTTTAAACTTTTTTCTTGATTTCATTAATTTTTTGAGTTGAGAATATGATTTGAAGTCAAAGAGAGAGCGATTTTCGCTAATAACTACGTTTTGCTAGTAGAATAAATTATGAAATTAGAGTTCAAAAGTAATTACTTTAAAATGGGACAAAATGTATAAGTTATTTTTCAACAAACATTGGCTGTTTTTTCGATTTAATTTTGTTTATAAATATTAAAATTTCAACATTAAGAAAAAAGCGATATAGTTTTCTTTAAAGTAAAAACTTTTAGTAAAAAGATGGAAAATGTTTAAATTTTTTTTTTATAAAAGGTTAGTTTTTTTACAAATTATAATTGATTTATTGAATTAATAAAAAGAAGGACGGTCTAGGAGATGCTATTAAAAATCGGATGTTTTTTTTTAAACAGAGACAAAGATAATTATCTCTTTGTGCTGTCTTTACAGGAAGCTTGTTTTCCATACTTGCTGCAAGTTTGATTTGCAAACGAGGGTGGCGCTAGTTGTCACAGCGGACTTGCTACAAGTTCGTTTCAAGTTTGACGCGTCAAAATCAAACTTGCTGCAAACTTACGTGCTATCTGGGATAAAGGACATTCTTGGAAATATAATATGAAAAGTCATTGACTCATACAATGAAAAACTTCATGTGTGTGAATGGTGTGGTAAAAGATTTTCCCAAAAATGTATTTTAAATAAACATTTACCAACCCATGCACAGGAGAAGCATTATATATGTGAATTATGTGGCAAAGGATTTAATTTTAAATCTAATTTAAAAGTTCATTTACGTATTCATACAAAGGAAAAGCCTCATGTATGTGAAATATGTAGTAAAAGTTTTTCTCATTCAAGTCACCTACAAATGCATTTATTGTCTCATACAAAGGAAAAACCTTCCCATATAGCACGTAAGTTTGCAGCAAGCTTGATTTTGACTTGATATTACCTTGTCATAGCAAATTTGACGCGTCAAACTTGAAGCGAACTTGTAGCAAATTCGCCGTGACAACTAGCGCTACCTTCTTTGCATTGCAAGCCTGCTGCAAGTTCACCGTGACAAATAGCGCCACTTCCTTTGCAATGCAAATTTTCAAAACAAGCTTGATGCAAAGATAGCACAAAAAGATAATTATCTTTGTCACTGTTTTAAAAAAAACATCCGATTTTTAATAGCATCTCCTAGACCGTCCTTTTTTTATTAATTCAATAAATCAATTATAATTTGTAAAAAAAACTAACCTTTTATAAAAAAAAAAATTGAAACATTTTCCATCTTTTTACTAAAAGTTTTTACTTTAAAGAAAACTATATCGCTTTTTTCTTAATGTTGAAATTTTAATATTTATAAACAAAATTAAATCGAAAAAACAGCCAATGTTTGTTGAAAAATAACTTATACATTTTGTCCCATTTTAAAGTAATTACTTTTGAACTCTAATTTCATAATTTATTCTACTAGCAAAACGTAGTTATTAGCGAAAATCGCTCTCTCTTTGACTTCAAATCATATTCTCAACTCAAAAAATTAATGAAATCAAGAAAATAGTTTAAAATAATTCGTATACGAATCGAATCGAACGATGTATTAGCGAAATCTATCTCCTCCTCGTAGAGTTTAACTGGCCGAACGGTTAGCGCGTTTGCTTCGGAACCGTAGATCGCGAGCTCTATCCTGGGTTGTGTTCGTACTCTGTTTTTGCTAGAATTTGCAATGAGTTTGCAATGCAAGCTTGCTGCAAGTTCATCCCATGGTGACTTCGAAGCTTGCGTTAACTTGTTGCAAACTTGTTTCACACTTGCACTCTTGTCGTGCCAGATTTGCTGTAAGCTTGCAGATTTGCAGTGCAAGTCTGCTGAAAATTTGCTGCAAACTAAAATTGCTATCTGGGTTACATCTGTGAAGTATGTGACAAACAATTTGCTTTTAAATATAAATTAAAGGTTCATTTGCGCATTCATACAAATGAAAAACCTTATGTATGTGAAATATGCAGTAAAAAATTTTCTCAATCACGTAGTCTAAAATTGTATTTACTGACTCATACAAAGCAACATATCACACATATGTGAAATATGTGGTAAAGGATTTACTCATAAAGGTTATCTAAAAACACATTTACTAATTCATACAAAGGAAAAGTCACATGTATGCGAAATATGTTTTAAAAGATTTACTCAAAAATGTAATCTAAAAACACATTAAATAACTCATGCAAAGGAAAAGCCATATGCATGTGAAACATGTGACAAAGGATATTGTACAAAAGCTGGTTTGAGAGCACACATTCTGACTCATACAAAGGAAAAGTTTTTTCAATGTGAAATATGTTCTAAGAATTTTCTCTAAAAGGTGGTTTAAAAATGCACATGCTTACTCATACTACAGAAAAACCTCATGTATGTGAAGAATGTGGTAAAGGATTTACCTATAAAATATGTTTAAAACAGCATTTGCTGACTCATACAAAGGAAAATCTTCATATATGTGAAATATGCAATAAAGGGTTTTCTCTTAAAGATGGTTTGAAAAGCCATTTATTGACTCATACATTGAAAAAAGATAACATATGTGAAATGTGTGGTTTAGGATTTTCTCATAAAAGTAATTTGAAAGAACATTACCTGATTCATAGAAAGGAGAAGCCCTATGTTTGTGAAATATGCAGTAAAGGATTTCCTCAGAGAGGAAATTTAAATATTCATTTACTGACTCATACAAAGGAAAAGCTTCATATATGTGAAATATGCAATAAAGGATTTGCTCTTGATTTTGCTTTAAATAAGCATTTACTTGTACATAGAAAGTGACTTAATTAATGAATTACAGGGTTCCCACTTCCTTTAAAACTCCTTGAATTTTATTTGCCTTACTGAGGGCAGGTACTTGAATTTTCGTTGAGTGAAATGTCCATCCATTATTTTTTGCAACCGAAGAGAAAACCAGTTTTGAACTTGGTTTTGCATTGAGAATTCCACCACCAGAAAAAGGGTATTCCTATGGTAAAAAATGCTGTTAATCATCAATATTTTCTCTCTTTATTTGTTCAAAGACAGCCTAATTTGACAATACAGTAAAAGCTACAGTGGGTATTTGTCTGTCAATTAAAATAGTCCTGCAGTTATCCTAATGTATTTTGAAAATAACTGACATATTTGAACAGAATTTTGTTTTAAATATCATTATCCTATTTTCTCTGAAATAAAATCTATTTTCAAAACGTATGTTATTTAATTTCATAAAACTTTTTTTCCTGACTTCTGTCTGAAATAACAGGATTCGAAATTGACCTTCGTGGATTTAGGGAAAACACAATTATTTTTTTGATAACTCGGAGTTTACATTTAGTGATTTATCTTTTTCAGTGCTGCTGTGAGTGTGATTATTCATAACACACTCTCGGGTTAGATTTATCGTTTTTATTTCATTTTTTATATGATAGCAACTTCTAAAATATTGCTGCATTTGAAATTATTTATTGATCTGATTTTTTTCTCTGCATTTTCATCATTTTTTTCTTCTACATATATACCTATACATAGCAAAATAAAACTCAAAAATGTGTTGTGGAAAAAGGAATATGAAAAAGAAGCTTGAAATCAAAATAAATTAAAATCAAAATATCTTATAATAAAGGTATGAAAATAAAAGGAGTATGAAGGAGACAATATTATAGGCATTTGCTGCAATTCTTATTATTTTTTATCAACAGTAAAAATGAAAACAAATCTTTAACCAGAGCTTATTATTTGAGCCAAAATTGTGTTATTTATTCAATTCCAGAAGCGTGATTCAGTTGTTTTCAGGCTTTCAGTTTTTTAAAAATCTTGATGATAAGTTAATAATATGACCCACTGTGTATGGGTTTCATGTATTTCTCAGATTGTGAGATAATTTGTAATTTGTGTGTGACATTTTTATTTGACCTTCATATCATATGGTCTATTGGAGGGCATTTTCATTCCAATTTGAAAAACCATCGTAATAGTGAGTAGGCAAATATGTTTTGGGGATCCAAAAGTAAATTTTCACTTTTTCATTCCTCAATGGATAGGAAGTTTACTATTGAAGATATGATGAATTAAAATATTTCTGAGTTTTAAGCATACTTCTAGTTATTATTTGATATACGATGTTATGCAGTACCTTAATTCTTAAGTGGTTTAATTTTTAGATTATTTAGAAAAAGCGAAGTTAGGAATACTTGACCCTATCAAAAGCTATTGCAGCTTCAATGTCGTAACCGACTGAACCACTCTTTGTGGTTGAGATCAGTTTTAAGGTGCGTGCAGTTTGTCTGTAATATTGAAAATACAAATATAGAGAATAATTATTTAAAAATTGTTTGTTAGAAATTATTTTATAAGTAAAATTTCTTTTTAATATGATAATTTCAAATAATACAAATAATTATTTTAGTGAGAAATTTAAATAGAATTGAAATTTAATTAATCTATTTTTTCCTCGCCTGAGAAAGAAAGATTTATTTATTCGTTTATTATTTTAATAAAAATCTTTTGCTCGAACTATTTGTCGTCGTTTGATTTTATTTAATGTTTTGCTATTTCTGTTCGCTTCGTCTTGCTTTCTCGATATGAATTTTCTCCTGAAATATATTTTAATTCTTTTGCTTTTATTTTTCTTTAAGTGTTAAAAGATCCGAATAAGTCTATTAAGCTTCTCAATTTTTTGTTTTTTATAACATCTTTTAGAATTTTTTTTTCTTTGCGTTTTGGTGCTATTCTGTTTTTAATTTTTCAAAATCGGCAATTTTTTAACGCGCTAATTATGTTGTTAGGTTTCCAGTTCTGTTGCTGTAATTTTTTCATTTAATTAAATTAATATTTTAATTGATTATTAAATTTTGACCTAATTTAATTAATAACTAGATTTAATGTAATAAATTAATGAATTAAATTTATTAAGTAGATTATATTAATAACTGTATTTTATAGTAACCATATTATTTAATTTTTAATATTAGTTTTGTTAATATTATTTGATAATACAGACGTTTCCAATTCAGTAGTTGTTACATAATATCTGAATTCCGTGTACATTCAAATTATCAAAAGAATTTAAGTACGTTTTGCATGTTGGGTCAAGTATCCCTAAGGTTAGGGATGCTTTTCCGTATGCAATTTCATGAAATATATTTATTTTATGAATAAATGAGATATCAATTTAACTTAAGTATGTATCTCATTCTTAAAACCATGTCCTTTTACGATACTAACAATTCAAAATATACGAAAAATATAAGAAAAAGTAAAAGTAGGGTCAAGTAATCTCTAGTTTTCCCTATTGAAAGAATTGATTTAATGAATATTCCAATTTTTTTAAATAGCAGTACCATTAAAAACTAAGTAGAATTTCTCAAAATTAATTTTAAAATTATGTGTTTTTGATGAATTCCTCTCTGATATGTAGAACAAAAAAAAATGAGTTTTGTAATGAATGTCTGATGCGAAGAAAATCTCAAAAATTATATAAATAAATTCAAAACAAAGCCGATCTTCTTAAATTTTCATTGAAATATATTCAATGTATGCAAGGCAAAGCTGTTTAGACTTAGCACAGTATTTCTTTGCACTATAATTTGCACAGGCTTTTCCCATGAATGCCTTTATCTAAACCCCTCCAATTTTTTTGTCATAAATGAATAATTGCAAACTTAAAATTGCATTTGCTGATCCATACGAAATAACCTCACACATGTGTAATATGTGATAAAGTTTTTTCTTAGAAAGGTATTTCAAAAACACATTTATGAATGTATACAAAGGAAAAAAACCTTGTATATGTATGTCATATATTAAATGGATTTGCAGAAAGTACAGTCTTTGAAGCAGATTTTACTGACTTATCTGTACAAATAAAAGTGAAAAGCATAAATAGTTTGTACCGTATTAGAAATCCAAACTATTAAATAGATTTTCATTAAATTTTACTCACAAATACCATGAAGCTTAAGGAAGATTTTAATAAAGGTTTTGGGACAATTGATTCAATAGTTTATTTTTTATTGATAAAAAACTTCTCCAGATATAATCATCCACTTTGCCACCAGATGACGCTGCTTTCCCCCTACAGTGAAGTCTTGTGAGAAGGAAAGCAAGATCTTGGCAGAGCTGGCTCCAGAGTGTTCGGTGCCCAGTGTGAAATTATTGTGATGCCCCCCCTTGTGTATATTGTATATTGGTACGTACATATGCTAAAAGATTTAGCTGTAGTAGATTATTTAATTATAGTAAAAGATTTCTATAGTGTTCCAGTTGGCAGCCATATAATGCGTGCAAATTTTCAAATTTTTGATTAAAAATTGGCGCCCCTACACGTTCGGTGCCCTGAGCTGCGGTACAGGCTGCACACCCTGGAGCTGGCTCTGGATCTTGGTGTGAAAATATAACTGAATTGGGAGAGTAAGACTGAATATTTAAAGGTTTCAGCAAGTTGCTTTATCCTCAGTAATGTAGTGGTCAGTATTTAAAAATTGTCTGGAGAAACTGATATTCTCATTTTTTTAAGAACTAGCCATTACACCTGCCGGTGCCCAAAGTGAAATTATTTTCGTGTTTTTTACTAATGAAAAATTGATTATTTAATTAATTTTCAATAAACAAAAAAGTATATATGAGCTACTTTAACATCTTTCTATATATGTTGTAATTTAATCATCTCTAGTTAGTGTTATATAATATTGTATCATTCTTTGTATATATATGGAGAATTCATTTTACAGTATTGTATCAAGGAAATCAATTGGGTAATGCAAAAACTTTAAGAATTCATTTAAATGGAATCGTAGTACTAAAATATTGTTAAAATTAATTTTTATGAAAAAATTATTTCTCCCTATATTCTTCATTGAATTTAATTTATTAATTTTGAAAGAATTTAACAATTCTCTCAGATTATGGCGACTTTTCTTTTATCCACAATGCTGTTATTTTATTACATAATCATTTCCAATGACTTCATATATATATATATATATATATATATATATATATATTGTCAGAAGATCTTGTACAGATAATGCTGTATAGTCAAAAGTAAAAGAAAATATCTAAAATGCGAAGTATTAACCATATCTCCTTATTTGAACAGTTTTAAATAATTCTTTCCTAAAATGTCACAAAATGTTTCATTTCCTCATTATGTACATTTTGAAACATTTGGTCACTTTCACTGCAAAACATTCATTATCTAATGATCAAAAGTTACCACAGTATTAAAAGCAAATATATTTAATGTTTGGCCCACATTTAATGTTCAATAATAGATTTTTTTTTCAATTTGGTGTCAGATTTAGGAAACATCCCCTCTCCCCCCCCCGCCATTCCGGGGGGGGGGGGAAATTAAATGTAACCTTGATAAGTATAAAAGCAATCAAGTTTTTAAGAATGAAGTAAACTTAACAGGCATTGAATTGGTGATCACATTGCAAAAGTTTCTTTTTATAAATTGTGATTTTAAAATCCCCTAACTTCTATAATTATTTCTGCTCTGGCTTTCAATAAATTTATTTTGAGTTAACATAACCATAAACCGAGTTACCCATGTCTAAGCATCCTGGGTCCATCGAGGAACAGCTGGAATATTGAGGTCTGAGGTTCTGATCGATATCGCCAGCTACATTCCAACCCCTTCTGAAGTTGGTACATTCCGTCATCAGAGTGGGGTAACTCGGCCAACACCATTACTATGCCCACCAAGGAAGCAAGAACCTGTTTACTCACCTTCTCATCCACAAACTTTTGTTACCCGGTGGGTTTTTAAGTTAGCATAACCCTTTAAGACTGAGCCCGTTAAGATTGTGTGGGTGAGATATTAGCTTATACACTATATGGCCAAAAGTATCTGGACACTTTCAGATTTTCACATTTTTAAGAATTTCACTGGAAAGGATTAACCGACTGCCCTTAAACTTCTACCATGCGAAGAATAGATTGTAACTCACATTTTACATTGAAGATTCGGTCCTGAGGAAAATTAGGGGACCGTCTACAAACTCATGAAGACAAAAACTTTGTTGGCCCACCCCGCTTTACAGAATACTGATAACAAGATGAAACTTTCAGAAATGGTAATGTTTAATGTGCATAATATTTACATGAATTTTCGTAAACTCAGCACAAATATTTGGGGAGATAAAAGTTTTCTTAAAAAATCCCAAATCTTCCCGCCTGTTGTTTTCTTATAACATGCAGCGTTTTCTGTTATATTATACGAAACTTACAGAAAAAATGGCAATTTGTTAGAGAAGAATTTTGTAAAAATTTGAAAATTTTTTTTGAATATTACAGGAAATATGAGTATTTTGTTAGTAAAAATTGCTTTACTGCGCATGCGCGAAACATAACGTAATTTTTCTTTCACAACTTTAGAACCACATATATAGGACAACTTATATAAAAAATTCAGTTCCATATCATTAGTATTCAAAAAGATATTGACATTTCAAGGAGCAGAATTTTAGCTCCTATCGAAGAATGATGAACGTTGTGGGTGAGATAAAAAGTGAAATCAAAAATGACGCAACTCGACCGGATGTTAATGACATGCCATTGTGATAAAGCTCCCCCGACTGCGCTCCTACGTCCCGGATAAGTCACTCCTTTTATTAATTTTTGGCAATCAATAACATTAAATTATAGCAGCAGACCCCGATAGATACTTAAGTTAAAAATATTGTTGCCACCCATTTTATATTTCGCACTTCCTGCTGTCTTTTCTAATTATGTAACTTGTTATCAGCTAGCGATACTGGCAACAAAAAAGAATTAGTGTAGTGTAGAATTTCATCCATGTTTACGTTTTGATATAATTCCTGTACATAAATGTAAAATAAATAGTTTATAGATTAAAGATCGTCTTCAGTCATAACAAATATAAAAGCTCACCATCTAGGCTAATATTAGCTTATATTGTCATTTCGGTATTGTGAATATATTGTAAATAAATTCTTTGTATTATTCGGAACTAGCTTACTTTTTGAAATCAACTATACGATCTAATCCAATAATTTTAGGAGAGTCACGAATTTGGAGGATAAACGTAACATCATGCGCATAATTTGATCTTCATAGTTCCCTTAATAAAGCAATTTTAAACTTCAAATTATTATAGACACTTCACTCGTGTTATTTTAGTAGCTTTACATCTGTTCTGTTCATTGTCTGCATGAACGTCCCTAATGGAATCAAGTAACTGCATGTGTCATTTAACATCTAATTGCACGTCTTCGGCACATTTTTTATTCCTTATGCAAAATACTTGCTGTATACTAGCTGGATTAAAGCATGTTGATAGAAAGAATTAATACACAACAACCATAATCATTAATAAACTTACTAAATAGGTTTCCAAATATAATTATTATCGTAGAGGACTTCGTTTACAGATTTAACAGAAAAAGTGATGAAACAAGAAAGAAAGTTAAATCCATTAGGACATTACCTTAGCTTTCAATAATGGAAGTGAAACACGGTATTAAATATTATTTGGCAACGATTTGAATCAGATTGCAACAATGAAAAGTACTGTTTTAAATTATGCTTTAAAATATTTTTACAAATTTATTAACATTAGAGAAAAAAATGCGGCATCTTCATTGATATCACTAAAAAGATGAGTTTTTAAATTTTCAGATGGTGACCGGCACTGATCAAAAATACTATTTTAAACTTGCTCAGAAAATGTGGAACTATCTCCTAGAATGTTAGCTATGCTTGCAAAGTGAGATGAATTGGTAAAATCGGTCCAGTTGTTGAGATTGGGAGCACAGTCAAGGTTTCCCCGCCTAGAGAATGTACAATGAAGTAGTGTTTTTGTGATTTTTCTCGAAAATGAAGAATTGAGATGGAGAAGCGACCGTTGACGATGTATCTAAAGTCGTGAGCTTTCATATAAAATATCATTGAAAAGGTAATTTTTTGAACTTTCAGATGGTGTAAAAAGGACTTTCGTGATGTAATATTTTCGAAAGTTATTAATGGAAAACGCCAAAATTTCGCTTAATTTTTAATTAATTAAAATTCTAAATAAAATTTCAAAAAAGGGCTCCGAGGTGCACATTCCCACCCTCCAAAGTAGATTTGTAAAAAAATGCTGAAGTTCCCCATTCTTCCCTTCATTCAAAGCATTTTTTCTATTGGAACTATATGTGTGTCCCTTACGGTTTAGAAATTAGCTATTGTGCACGATAAGCGTGGACCAGAGGCGGCGCCAGAAATTTTCCGAAGGGGGGGCAAGCAAAGTTTTTCTAATTTAGGTAACTTCAAAATAACAGATAATAGTTAATTTTATATTTAATTAAAGGTAATTAAATATTAATTAGCGAATTTGATTATAATAATTAATTATTTGGAATAATTAGCTAAATGTCGGTGCAGTAAGTATTGTGTGACTGAACGACAAGCAATGATAGAAAATTAAGAATGGGGAACTTCAGCATTTTTAAAAAAAATTTTTAAATCGATTTAAAATGCTTCGAAACGAACAATAACATTAAAAAAATTCTAGAGAGTTTTGTTATTTTTAAATTTGCAATCAAAGTTCGCCTCTCAGAAAACGCGGGAAAAACGATCCATTTCGGCGCGAAACGGGTTTGACGTCATAGTTGCTTGTCAGGGGAGACACACGCTTCCTTCCCATTCGCTTTCTATAGAGATTCTCTTTTTTTCTACATTTTCCGACTATCGCATCAGATAAAATAATGTCGGCAAGATATAAGTATTGTATTGTTATTAAGTGTAGTAATACAACTGCAACGGTACCCGATAAATTATTTATCAATGCGCAAAAAATTATGTTATTCGCTAAAAGTGGTGTAAAGCGATGAAGAGAGATCCAAAGCTTAATCCGGAATTATCAGCAAGCAGCATTCGTAATGTCTGTGGAGATAATTTTGATGCGAGTTATTAATCTATATTATATCTATTAAAATTGTATATCATGAAGCACAGTAAATTCAGAATTCGATGTCTTTTTTGTTTTTAAAAGAAGTATAAGGTGAAGTTAACAGCCAAAAAAAAAAAGATATTTTAAAGCAAATAGTTAAATTTAATTAGTTTTTTCCCTTTTGATTACATGGAATTTATCTTTTTACCCTTTGAGAGACCATGGTGCCTCAAAGGATAAAATATAGAAGATCCCACCTTCTTTAAGTTTCTTTTTTTTTAAAAAAAAAATGCTCTTGTTATGTTATTGCATAAATTTTTTCAGTGGATATTCGAATGTTTCTTATATTTTTTTTAAAAAAATTACAGTACTATTGAAAATTAATAAGAATATCTTAAAAATTAGTTTAAATTCACGACTTGTTTGATAACGAAATTCGTTTTCATTCGTAGTTCAAGAAAATAATTCGCAGAATTAATTTTTGATGCAAAATAAATCCTTTATATTCAATGAATGTATTAAAATCAAAATTTGTCTTCAAAAAGTTAGTTAAAGAAGTATAAGGTGAGGTTAGCAAGGAAAAAGAAATAGATATTTCAAAGCAAATAGTAAAATTGAATTTGTTTTTTTCTCTCTATTATCCCCCTTTTTTGATTACATGGAATTTACATTTTAAGAAACCATTGATACCACATAACAATATCAGGAAGTACTGTAAAGAAGAGCCTTGAATTTCATATTTGTTCTGTTTTTGATATAAGTATAAGATCAGGTTAAACGCATAAGTACCTGTATGAGCTCGTATTGAAAGATTACATGGTAGCCACGTGTAGTTTTAAGGTTCTATTGTTGATTAAGGTTTATAAATAGATTTAATATTGTTTCTATTTTGGCACCGATTTTAAAATAAAATTATTTTATACTTTTCAAACCACGGTTTTGTTTAATTTTTTAAAAGTTTATTTTTATTTTTTCACATGAAAAGGTAAACAACGCGGACACATACATGAAAACGTAGCTGGCTTTTAGCTCTTTCCTGTTTTTTTTATTTATGCTGATTCATCCACACGGGAATAGTGATTATTTAATAGCATTACCAGAATTATTTTATTTCTTCATTTTCAGTCGATTTTTTTATGGGAGTTTAAAGATTTCCTTTCTTTTTTACTTTCTCGTATACGAAGTATACAAAGAGAAAGTATTGTAATCGTCAAAAAATTCGAACTCAAGATTTTGACGAATCTCCACGTTTTAGACCTCCCTGAGTCCGAAAAACACAATTTTGGAATTATGTCTGTGTGTGTGTGTCTGTGTGTGTGTCTGTTTGTGAACACGATAACTCGAAAACTATTAGAGCTACGGGGATGAAATTTGGTATGTGGTCTTTGAACATAATTTGTAGGTTTCTATCAAATTTTGGACAAAATCCGTCCACGGGAAGTCTGTCTATTTGTATGTCCGCGGTCATGTGAACGCTATAACTCAAAAACTTGAATAGCTAAATGGATAAAATTTGGTACACAGTTTTATCGTTATGAATGTAGGTCCGTATAAAAGTTTGGACCAAATCCGTCAAAAAGAGGCGTTCAAATTGCATATTCAATTTCTTTTAATCCAATTCTCATGCGCATGCGTATTGGTAGCAATCTGTTATTGTTGTAAATTTTATTTACAACAATAAATAATGTTTTCAAACATCAATTGTTAACAATTTTTTTATTGTTGTAAATCAAACCGATCTCATTATTTCAGCAAATCTTTTATTCACGCACTTTTGCAATTGTTCCGGCAGAATTATAAAGCAGAATTTTCGCTTTAGTATTCATTGCATTGCCTATTTTATCGCGCCTGCTTCAAAGTAATATTTTTTGAAACGTGGCAACAGATATTTGATTTCAGGTTTGTTTGTTTTTTTGTTTTACTTTCTCGTATACGAAGTATACAAAGAGAAAGTATTGTAATCGTCAAAAAAAATTCGAACTCGAGATTTTGACGAATCTCCACTTAGAAAGTATACGAGAAAGTTTAGGGGAGACCACTCCCGCTGGTTTTATGCCGAATTCGGTTAACATTAAAAAGAAGTTAAGCTAGAATTAATTTTGTTTCATCGGTTCTGTTTTTCAAGCTTTTTGTTATTTTTTAAGCACTTTGTCTGTCTACAAATTAGTATATACACCATGGGATAATGTTTGGATTCTGAGTTATGACAGGGTTTTTTTTTAGCTAAGTTCAGCATTTTATTTTATTTTTTGTTTTATGCTGTTTCATTGAGGAGGATTATAAGATAAAAAAAGGAGAAATTTTGCCGTTGTGCTTTTATTCCTCGTATCTAAATCATCATACAATCGGAATTTTTCTTGAAATACATTGCCATCATTGTAGAATCAATTCTTGGCAAATTATTCGATTTACCTTGTACAAAACCAATATCCATTGTTAAATTGAACGTTGAATAGTAGATAAGCCAAAAAACTTCACTTTTAAAATATTAGCTGGTACAAACGCTTTGATTCAAAGCAGGGCACAAAAGTAGCGAGAGAAGTATGCGAAGGAAAGCAACTTTGACGTCAAAATCTACTCGGCCAATGAGAATGCGTTTCGGATTGCATCATGATTCCTGCTATTTCAGTGCATCTTTCGCTCTCAGTAATAAATTTTTATGTAAAATTTCACTTGCATATTTGAAATTAGAATGATTTTTTCTACAAATGCGAATGGCTTTCACGTGTTTTTAAAAAATGCTGAAGTTCCCCATTATAATATATGCTTTTGAGTGAATAAATATATTCCTGAAAAAGTTACGAATTCTAACTTTTTATACGGTCCCCCGGTCCTATCAGTTATATTTAGTAAACGTTTTTTGACACTCTAATATTTTTAAACAAAAAAGTCCCACTCGTCTGCGACTAAAATTGAGCGAGTTATGGAGTTTTGAATTTTATGATTTTTAACCAATCAGAGGCCTCGTCGAGAAAGTACTGTGTATTGATTGGTGGATGTCTTTAAGACGGCTATTGAAATGGTGTAAAGTGGTCTAAGTCAGCGATATTCAAAGCTCTAAAACTCGTTTTAGTCGCAGAAGAGTGGGACTTTTTTCGTTTAAAATATTAGAGTGTCAAAAAACTTTTACTAAATATGACTGATAGGACCGGGGACCGTATAAAAAGTTAGAATTCGTAACTTTTTCAGGAATATATTTATTCACTCAAAGCACATATATTATAATTTTTCCCTTCATTTAAAGCATTTTTTTCAATTGGAACTATATGTCTATCCCTAACGGTTAAGAAATTAGCTATTGTGCACGATAAGCGTGAACACCCTATATAATTGCACAATATTATGAATACCGAATACCTTACCAAAAATATTATGTGTAACAATATTAATATTTCCGAGATAAATTTTCAAAAATATTATAAAGGTGAAGTTTTACACTAGTTATTCTGGGAACAGTATACCTAGAAGAAGGGAAAAAAAAATCAAAGCACTGCACTTTTAGCAGTCTTTAAAGGATTGACCTTTTTTTTTTTAAAAAAAAATTTCCGAATGCGAACTATTTACACAAATCTGTACTTTTATGAATGTTCAGAAAATTACAATTAAATGTCTGCAATGATTAACAAAATTATAATTAAATGCCTGAATTTATCAATATTAATAAAATTATAATTAAATATCTCGCCATGACCAAACTGTTTTGATAGTACTAAACATTGAAAGAAATAAAAAGGCATTCATCTTTAAACAGAATAAAAAAATAAAAATCCTTATATATAGTCATTTTTAATGACTTCAAGAAATATTCAAACCAAATTCAAAGAAAATCAAGCAATGTGTTTTGGCCAAAACTGTGTAACAAACAAATTTACAGACAAACAGATGAAATGCAGCACAGTCGAGTTAAAACAGGAACATGCTTCTGTTGGCAGGGGTGGCGCCAAAGGGGGGGGACCGTAGGGGGGAAATTTTGTATCCCGTCGGGGAAAAAATTTGTACGGAGTATTCAACTGTAGTTGATAAATAATAATCTGGTGAAATTTTGAGACCAATTTCATTTCACTCGTTCCCCCGTACAGCAGGTTGTTCCCCCCCTGTCGGGCAAACTCTAGCGCCACTCCTGTCTCTTGGTGAATAAAAACATTCATTTTAACTCAGGATTTCACTTGATTAGAAACATTATTTATTGAGGTATAAGTTAAAAAATCTACTGGTACAATTATTCTTTAAGATGCTAAATATCATATAGTACTGCTTTTTAATACAATATTATATATAAATTCTACATTTATGAACGTTATACAATATATTGACAGTAACACTGCAAATTATGTATTTGACTTCCAATACTGGAAAAGCAGTTTAAATATTAAAGGTGCCTCGTAATATACTGACACTAAATATGATAGTTTGTCTTACTGCATATCCTCTGTAAAGCAATAGAATGTATATTTTGTAACTTTTCTCATCTACGAAGTATGCAAAGACAAACCAGTGCAATCAAGAAAAAATTAGACCACGAGATTGGGATGAATATCCACAGGTCTCCCCCTCGGTCTAAAAACGTTTTTTGGAATTATTCTGTCTGATGGCGTGTCTATCAGTCAACCCTGCTGGAATGTACTAATAGACTGATGAATTTTGTATTTAGAATTGTAAATCTGTGTAAGATCTTGGACAAAATCCGTTAAACGGTTGATTGTTTGTCTGTTTGTGTATTTGACTGCAACAACTCAGAAACATAACAAGCTAGACAAATAAAATTTGTTCTTTGACACCAAACTGTAAAATCCGGAATCCAATCTGTGAAATGGAACTATGGAAAGTATCCATTAGCACAAGATATTGTAGTAGCGGCTCGTTCATAAGAGCTGCAGTCCCCTCCCTGAAATTATTTTAAAAGGTTGTATTTTCGTTTTTATTCTAATTGGCTTACTTTTCCACTTTGAGAATTCAGTGATCAACGAAAATGGCAAAAATGTAATAAAAAATGTAAAAAGAAGACGGAAAATCAATCAAGAATTAAGAGAGAGACAGACCAGAGCTGCATCAAGTTTTGCCCTGCCTACGGATCCGATATCAACGCAAAGAGCATCGCGAAGCTGGAGAAAAGCAACCCCTTCTCCGCTTGAAATTGCATTCATTTGAGCGGCATTTTTTCAGCTCTCATTTGGCGCGACTTCCGCATTTGATTCTTTTTCTCAGTAGTTCAATCGTTTTTTTAAATCCAATTCTGGAGGAGTTGTAATTTTTTTGCTTCTTTGTTTTTTTCGGGTGCTGATTACGATTCTGAGGTTTGCCACCAATAATTTTTGTTGGAATTTTAGTTATAGACAAAAAACATAATTTTTTTTCTCTAGCTTTTTGCTTATAACTCAAAAACTATCAATTTTTAGTATATCATCATTATATACCAAAATAATCAGCACAAAATTTCCTACAACTTCGGTCTATAAAACTTTTGCAGCACTGCTTGTTTCTGAGCTAACGAGTCGCCACTGATTATCACCATAAAGTTGTCAGATATTCTGAATGCCATACAATATTGTGAAGTGAACATATCATAGCAATATTGTACAGCAACTTGGTAGCAAAGGGTAGTTGAAGGAAACATCAAGGCTTTAAACAAACGTATTTATTAGTTTCATTTAATCATGTACAGTCGCGAATCCAGGATTCGGGTCTTTGGGGCTGAGGTCATAAACATTTTGCATCGTCGTGACGAATGTCAAACGTCATGGTTTATGTAAACCAAAACACTTTATCTTAATAGACATTATTCACCTGACAATATGAAACGTAAAGAACGATACAATACTCTTGACAATTGAATAAAAAATACAAGAAAATAACTAGTCAAAAAATCTCTTCGACCGCCTCAACATTACAAGTGGAATGACTAGAAAAGTAGGAAAATTTTCAAGCCAGAAGGCAATGTTGTCACGTTTTTATTATTTTTTTTTAAAAATGGAAATTAAGAACAAACAGTTGTAGTGATTTTAAATAAAATCAAGAATTTTGGTTTAGCTCTAGGGGGCTGCAGTCCGATAGCCCCCTCCGGATTCGCCACTGATAGTAGTTCTCACATGGGAAGATAAAATGGGATATTGTAGGGGGAGGGGACATCAGATAAAGTTCATGGGAAGAATACTCCTACAGGTTTTTCTTTTTTCTAGATACTCTTCTGTTTTTAATCACTTTTTTATGGAGCATTTTAACAGATTCACAGCAAATATTTTAAAATTTTTTATATGCTTTCAACTTAGATTATTTTTATTTGCAATTCTAATCAATAAATATTATTTACAATGGAAATGATTCACATGACAACTTCACAAACAAACTTACTACAAATATCATCTAATATCTAATTGCACACTATCTTGCACTGAGCTGTGATGTCACATTCTTTTCTTTCCTGCGATATCCTTAAATTGACACAGTCTGTTCTGAAGATAGTCTTTGTTTCCCAAGAAACACTGGAATATTGTATAATATTTACACAATATAATTAATACTGAATATAACACTAACCATGTTATAAAATATATAAAAATATTTCCAAGATACAAAATTTTCAAAAAATATTATAAAAGTAAAGTTTCACACAAAGACATTACTTTTAACTAAGGATATCACTTCACTTGAGGTATGATTTAAAAAATAACAACTGGAAAAATTTTAATTTAAGATGTTGAATATTATATAGCATTACATAATACAGTGAAAGCAGTTATTATTCGTTCTATGTTTATCAATGTTGTACGATATGTTGAAACTAATATTGCAAATTGTGTCTTTGATTTTCAATATATTGCAACAATATTATAAATGTTACAGGCATCCCAAAATACAAAGAAAGAGGAAAATAAATAAAACATCAAATAAAAAAAGTTTTTGGGAGAAAAGAGGTCGAAACAAGAATGAAAATGTTTTTTACATGTAAAATTATTCTTGCTGTCAACAGATGGCAGCAAAACCATACTACTGAGAAAGTGATCTTGCAACATATTAGAAAATGACATAAAATAGAATAGATATCAATTTTCTTAACTGAAAGTTCAGAACTAATAAAAACACACACAAATTTCATTGTTCCAATTGGAACACTACATCAATCATATTCTTAAAAACCTACTTCGTGCCTGTACTTCGACAGCAAGGTAGATAAAACCCAATTACAGTTATTGTACCATTATGAGCAGATATTCCAAAATGCGCAGAAAATTCACAATCTCAGTTGGTGCAAGTCATTTGGTGACTGTCATATGATTGAGAAAGTGGATTATTTCACATTGTCAATTGATTATCCATGAATAAATGCATCTTTAATACTCGCTCATATTCTGATGGTTTAATACATATACTGCTTTGAAGGGGACAATTGCATATTTAAATAAAATATGAATTAAATAACTTTTTTGTGAGCATTGTCAATATAAACCTAATTAATTAACTGCTTAGTCTGCTGCTAACCAGTCTTAAAGAGATAAATATCTTTAAGACTGGTTGTATTTTTGTAACCAATGGATTAAACACCAACTACAACTCTAAAATGGATGATATCTGTCATCTAAAGAGAAAAATAAAATCTGTAGAGATTCTGGAAACAAGTAAAGTTATTTCTTCCAGCATTTACTGCATACCACAAACCAGGAAGGAGAGATACACTATATGGCCAAAAGTATCCGGACTATTTAAGATTTTTTAGAATTTCTTCGGAAAAGATTAACTCAATGCCCTTAAACTTCAGCCAAGTGAAGAATAGACTGTAACTCACATTTTACATCGAAGATTCGGTCCTGAGGGCAATTAGGGGACCGTCTACAAACTGATGAAGACCAGAGGCGGCGCCAGAAATTTTCCAACGAGGGGGCAAGACATCTCCGACGGGGGAGGCAAGCAAAGTTTTTCTAATTTAGGTAACTTCAAAATAACAGATAATAATTAATTTTATATTTAATTAAAAGGTAATTAGGTATTAATTAGCGAATTTGATTATAATAATTAATTATTTGGAATAATTAGCTAAATGTCGGTGCAGTAAGAATTGTTTGACTGAACGACAAGCAAAAATAGAAAATGAAGAATTATGAACATAAATCTCAGGAAATGAAATGTACCGCACTGATATTGAAAACAATTTGCAGATTATTTTCTAAATTTCATAACAAAATAAAATAATAGCCGAGACAAGTAAATATAATTATTAACAAATTTTAAGCATATAAATGCAATATCTTCATATCTCTAATAATAATAAAGGAGAATGTGTGTGTTTGTGTGTGTATTGGTTCTCTACAGGGGCAGACCGCTGGACCTAGAGCTACGAAATTTGGCACAAATCTACTTTGGAGGATGGGAATGAGCACCTCGGAGCCCTTTTTTGAAATTTTATTTAGAATTTTAATTAATTAAAAATTATACGAAATTTTGGCGTTTTCCATTAATAACTTTCGAAAATATTACAGCACGAAAATCCTTTTTACACCATCTGAAAGTTCAAAAAATCACCTTTTCAATAATATTTTATATGAAAGCTCACGACCCTAGATACATCGTAAATGGTCGCTTCTCCATATCAATTCTTCATTTTCGAGAAAAAAATCGCAAAAACACTACCTCATTGTACATTCTCTAGGGGAAACCTTGACCGCGTTCCCAGTCTCAACAACTGGACCAATTTTACCAATTCATCTCACTTTGCAAGCATAGCTAACAAATCAGAATGCTCCACGTTTTTTGCGCAAGTTTAAAATAGTATTTTTGATCAGTGCCAGCCACCATCTGAAAATTTAAAAACTCATCTTTTTAATGATATCAATGAAGATGCCGTATTTTTTTTCTCTAATGTTAATAAATTTGTAAAAATATTTTAAGGCATAATTTAAAACAGTACTTTTCATTGTTGCAATCTGATTCAAATCGTTGCCAAATAATATTTAATTCCGTGTTTCACTTCCATTATTGAAAGCTACGGTAATGTCCTAATGGATTTAACTTTCTTTTTTGTTTCATCAATTTTTCTGTTAAATCTGTAAACGAAGCCCTCTAAGGTAATAATTATATTTGGAAACATATTTAGTAAGTTCAATGATTATGGTTGTTGTGTTTTAATTCTTTCTATCAGCTTGTTTTAATCCAGCTAGCATACTGCAAGTATTTTGCATAAGGAATAAAAAAGGTGCCGAAGACGTGCAATTAGATGTTAGATGACACATGCAGTTACTTGATTCCAATAGGGACGTTCATGTAGACAATGAACAGAACAGATGTAAAGCTACTAAAAGAACACGGGTGAAGTGTCTATAACAATTTGAAGTTTAAAATTGCTTTATTAAGGGAACTATGAAAATCAAATTATGCACATGATGTTACGTTTATCCTCCAAATTCGTGTGTCTCCTAAAATTATTAGATTAGATCGTATAGTTGATTTCAAAAAGTAAGCTAGTTCCGAATAATACAAAGAATTTATTTACAATATATTCACAATACCGAAATGACAATATAAGCTAATATTAGCCTGGCTGGTGAGTTTTTATATTTTTTACTTAAGTATCTATCGGGGTCTGCTGCTATATTTTAATGTTATTGATTGCCAAAAATTAATAAAAAGAGTGACTTATCTGGGACATAGGAGCGCAGTCGGGGGGCGCTTTATCACAATGGTATGTCATTATCATTCGGTCGAGTTGCGTCGCTTTTGATTTCACTTTTTATATCATCCACAAACAACGTTCATCATTCCTCGCCGGCTACCAACTTCCCTTCTGTCTTTTTCTTTTTTAATCACTTTTTCGTCCTCCTCAAAAAATCGCCAACCCCCATCAGAATAATGGAAATTTTGTAACTTTAATTTCTTTGTATTAATTAATTTTCGTCGATACAATGTAGAACATTGAATTATAATTTTTTTGATTTCATATTCTTTTCTTTGGTTAATTTCAAAAGTTTCCCCGCAACCTAATAATATTACTTGAACCATAGCGAGGCATGTCCTGCCACCTAATAATATCGTCTATTTTTCCTAAAGTCGTTGAGCTGAAAGTATCATTCACTGATGGCCGCGACCATACTAACAAATTTTTGTCAGAATTCGAATCAGCACCTGAAAGGCAAAAATGAACTCTTTGATGCCCAAACCCGGTAGAGTCCGAAATTCATTCTTCTCTTCACATGAAAGGAATGATTAATTTCTATCTGATTTCCGGTGTTGTCGTTGAGTGTATGAATTTTTTTCTTTCTTTCCTCAATTTTCTCTTTATAAAATGTCCAAGGTAGGAGAGACAAAAGGAAGGAATTTCATTGAAGTTTAACGCGCGATAAACCCGACTGTTCAGAGAGGTTTGAGTGGCCGTAAATAGATTTTATTTTAACATTATGACTATGGGCCGAAAAATTCCACGTCGAACAAAAATGACCGTTGAGAGGAATGACCAGTATGTGTAGCCACACTCTTGTGCAATACAGATACTTTAGTTATACCTAATAATTCCACCGAAAAGTGATTGAAATAGTCGATAGAGAAAATAAACATAAATATTTTTATCCGTCTTGTTGATCTCTTAGCCGACCGACCGACCGACCGAAAACCGTCGGAAAAATGCAACATCTGATTCACTTGTCGCCTTGTCGGTTATTCTTTCAAATGTGGTGCGAACTACTGGCCGAATGGACGACAACTTAAAAGAATGTCGGTCATACTGTTGACCTAACCGTTAATACCATGCTCTCAACATCTCCCAAAATGGCAAAAATTTTTGCCGACGAAAGTCTTAATTTCTCGCCGAAGGGGGGGGGGGGGCACGCGGTCACCTACAGGGGTGCAATTGCCCCCCGCTGGTGCCACCCCTGGCGTGGACACCCTGTATAATACTCCCATGCTGTTGGGGATGTAAGCGATATAAAGAGAAATCTTTAACACAGAAACCAAATTTTCATGCGAAAAAATAATATAATAATTAAATAAAAAATATTAGCATTAATTTCAAATGTGCATCTATTGTAAGTAAGTGGGATTTTTTCTCATTTCTAAAAGAATAAAATGCTAAAAAAAGCTAATTTTCAAAGTTTTTTTTAAAGAGAGAAGAGTAAAAGATTAAAGACCTCAATTCTGGCATAATTTTAACAAAGCCATTTTAAAAATTATGAATAAGGATTTTTATTTTTGTAAATATTTATTTTTCTTTTATTAACATTTTGAATTTTTTGTATTTCTGTTGGTGTAAACCAGTGGCGAATCCAAGGGGAGTGGCTATTTGGCTGCAACTCCCCAGAATTCTACATTTTATTTAAAATAATTACAGCTGTTTTTTCTTAATCTCCCTTTAAAAAAAAAAGTGAAAACATTTCTTCCTGGTTTTTGACAGGCTCGAAAGTTTTCCCACTTTTGTAGTAATTCCACTCGTATTTGCAGCGTTGACACGGTCAAAAACATGTTTTTGCTAGTTATTTCATTGTGTTTTTTGTTAAATTATCGAAAGTATTGTAGTGTTCTTTATGATTCTTATTGTCAGGTGAGTCAAGTCTGTAAAGTTCAAGTGTTTTGGTTTACATAAGCCATAAGATTTGACATTCGTTATGTCGAGACAAAACTTTTTATACCTCAATCTGATGTGCCCCCCCCACAATATCCCATTTTATCTTCCCATGTAAGAACTATAATCAGTGGCGAATCCGGCGGGGCTATGGGGCTGCAGGCCCCACCCCGGATCTAAGCCAGAATTCTTGATTTTATTTAAAATCACTACAACTGTTTGTTCTTAATTTCCCTTTTTTTAAAAAAAATATAAAAACGTGTCTTTCTGCCTTGAAAATTTCCCTACTTTTCTAGTCATTCCACTTGTAACGTTGAGGCGGTCGAAGACATTTTTTGGCTAGTTATTTCATTGTAGTTTTTATTAAATTGTCGAAAGTATTGTATCATTCTTTACGTTTCTAATTGTCAAGTGAATGATGTCTGTTAAGATAAAGTGTTTTGGTTTACATAAACCATGACGTTTGACATTCGTCACGACGATACAAAATGTTTATGACCTCAGGGCCCCCGACCAAAATCCTGGATTCGCCACTGACTATAATAATAAAGAAGTTTGCCACACCGCAGTAAATGTGAACTTGAATATTGAACTAAAGTTCTGTCATACTAACATAGGTACTCTTTTTCCTTTTTTTCAGAAAACTGTTCGGATGTCACTCTTTTCTGTCACACTATTCCAAAATATCTATTTTCTGTTGCAGTCCAAAGTAACTATTATTTACTAGTAAAAGTAACTAGTCCATTCCAAAGTAATTACTTTCCTGTTCATCTTTTCCAGTAGACGATTTTTCTGTTTTATTAATTTTGGATTCAGAGACCGTTTTCCGGTAACCCTTCGATTTAAGCAATCGCCAAAACTGTTTGGATGCTGTATCAGGCGCCAAGTTCAGACCAATTCTTTCTGTAGTACATAAAGAGTTGAGATCTGTGTTCTTTGAGTTAGTTTAATTCCTTTTATTTTAAAAAAAACGGCTTTGAAAAAAAAAAGTCTAAATTCCAAATGGAACGACTATAATTAATTAAATCGTTTGGTTAAAAATTTAACCGCCAAATGAGCCTTAGATAGTCATCAAAAAGAGCGATAACGAATAATTATAACAACCTCCCTGGTCTTCATGTGAGATCCAAAAAGCACAGCTAGAAGCTCCTGCTATTAAACCAATTCTGGAGAACTAAATTCGGCGGATCGACTATCCTGGAAACAAATCTCCGAGAGTCCTGCAACAAAACGATACTGGGCTCTTTACATCTCAAGGACGATGTTCTATACTATAAGTGGGAGAGTGATGATGGAAGCTGATTATCCCAAAGGGTAGAATTCAAGAAGTTATGCGAGAGACTCACGACAGAATAAGTGGAGGGCATTTTGGAGTCATGAAAACTTTAAGTAAAACACGAGAGCGATTTTTATTGGGTTGGACTTCGTGCTGACGTTGAAAAATGGTGTAGAGAATGCCATGCTTGCGGAGCCCGAAACCTAAAACAAGAACTAAAGGTCGATTGCAGTGCTATAACGTGGGCGCACCATTCGAAAGAATGGCTTTGGATATCCTAGGACCTTTCCCTGTAAAGACAAAGGACAATCGGTATGTCCTGGTATTTAATGGACTATTTTACCAAGTGACTTGAAGCAATCCCCATTCCAGATAAGGAAGTCTCAACAGTGGCCGAAGAACTTGTTCGAACCTGGATATCGCGTTACGGCGTGCTTATGATTTAGCATTCTGACCAAGGTACAAACTTTAATTCCACACTCTTCACATAGCTTTTGGGAATTCTGAAGACCCAAAAGACTGCATTACATCCCGAGTCCAATGGCATGGTCGAGAGGTTTTAATTGAATGATTTTAAAGCATCCGTCTCCATTTGTTTCGAAGAATCAGACTGATTGGAATACACATTTGCCACTCTTTCTCTTGGCCTGTAGAAGTGCGGAATATGAAGTGACCGGAATGACCCAGAAGAAATGCTTTTTGATCGAACGCTGTGACTGCCCTGTGATATTCTCCTTGGACGACAGAGTGAAACCCCCCCCCCCTCGCCGAATGAATAAATGAAAAATTTAGGGGCACGTTTGGCAAGCGTACACGAGTTTGCCAGAGAGCGAATTAAACTGGCCAGTGAACGAATGAAAACTCGTTATGATTCCAGAGCAACATTTTAAGGAGGGTGATCTAGTCTGGATGTATAACCCGAAGCAACGGAGAGGTCGGAGTCCGAAGTTACAACAAAACTGGGAAGGACCTTATACTATTGTCAAGAAACTGAACGATGTTGTCTACAGAGAAGAGGTTGCCGAAGGCCAAGCCAAAAATCATCCTCATTAATAGGTTAGCTCCATACCGGGATACTGATCCTAGTTCTATGTAATGAGACTACCGGGACATGCAGTCTTTGAAGAGGGGCGCAGTGTTACGAAGTTATTTCCCTAACATGCTACTCTTGGTAACAAAAGAATTTTCTAGAAAAATCCTGAACTGTTGTCCTATCTGTTGGGAGCCAATAACTTCATGAACCGTCTAGAGATTAAGTCATTCCCTACATAATGACATTACTTTCTGTTGAAAAGGTATAAAAGCAAGAGGAGTCGTTTAGACTTTGATCAGCAGGTGAGCTGATAGACATTGAGTGCTACTGAAAGTGCTGTTTTGAACATTTATTAGTGATCTGCTATTTGCCTGTATTGTAAATTTATACAAGTGCTCTTTTGTTACCTATGCTACGTTTTACTTTTCCAATTTTTCGTAAAATAAAGAGCTTCCATTTTTATACTTCGCTTTACACAACGGCAGCATCATTCGCTTTGCAGCCCCTTCTTAACCCTACACAACTCCCAAAGAAATAGCAGGTGTACTTTACCGTTTGACTTTCTCAATACTATTTTGATTTCAAGATCACATCAAATTTCATTTATCTAAGTAGTAGTGCTTTTGAGTTACTGCACATGAATGGACACTCCATTGCCAAATTTAATTGAAAAATTGATACATAGTTACAATTCTGGCGATATAACCAAGCCAAATTTCATCCTTCCGGCTTGTAGTATTTTTGACTTCTCATTCACAGACAGACATAGCAAAACTAAACAATCGGTGAGGTCTGAAATGACAATACCTTCTCTTTGTATACAAGAAATTAAAAGGAATCACCATCACTTTTGAAACAACCATTCTAAATATCTACTTATGTTTCAACTAATTTGCTTAGAATTGGGAATTGTAACTATATTAATCCACTATCTACTGGTTCATTGCCCTTAAGACTTTTATTTGAGTACTACAGGGTGGCTACAGAAGCTGTGAAAAACATTATTAAAAACACTTTTACCAGTTACTTAACCCCTTCGGGATGGACGCTCGCTGAAGGAAACGTGCCCACCAGCCACAGCATTTTCTCCCGCTAAGCCTAACACACATTAAAAGTGCACGTTACATAATAATGCATAAAGTGTCCTTTACGTAGAAATGAAACCATTTTTAAATATGCGGTAAACGATATATTCCAAATCATAAAAAAAGTTTAATTAAAATACTTGGATTTTTAATAATAAAAATATAGTGTATTTCCCTAATTGAAAGTACCTAAATAAACACTAGATTATTGATGCAAAATTCGAAAAAATAAATATTTGCATTCAATATTATAAAATACTTCAAGAAAATTGTAATAATTAACTCTTCAAAGCATTCTGAAAAATCTTCTATTTTAGGACTCCACTGACATGACGGAATTGGAATCGATATATTAGTACTATCCTCTTCCAATTCAGAATTTGATGATTCATAACTATCTAAAGAGCTCTAATAATTTATTGCTTTATCACTATCGTCGGAAATATCCATAGATTTGTCATCTAAAAATTTACATATTTCCTCCTCAGAAAGTTAACGAGTTCTTTTAGCAATAACTGCAAAAATAAAACAGAGGCATAAAAACCCTTGACAGAATATCTTCCGTAAAATCTCAACCCAAGTGAGAGGAGAAACTATAAACAATCACTCCAAAGTGAGTTAAAGAGCTCTTTAACACATGCTTCTATTTACATGCGCCAGCATGTGTTTCTGTTTATACTCTCAAAAATCAAATAATTCTAATAGAATGATTCACAGATACGTGGCCGACTACAATCTGACCTCGGAGAGAGAAATACTAATGTAAGGGACCAATCTTGAAAGAAACACGGAATAGTAACGCCATCTGATAGAAAACATTTTGTTCCAAAAGCCAAACGCATATGTGCAGCTCTCGGCCCACAGCAACTCTTTCACTGTAACGCAAGAATGCGGCGCTCGTCCCGAAGGGGTTAATATGGGGGAAAAAAAAAAATTCAATCTTAAAAAATGGAATGAACATCCTAAAAAAATATATTAAAACCGTATATTACATTTCTTATGTGTGAAAAATACTGGAAATTTTAACAAAATACTTTGCTTCTAAAACTGCATAAGAATTCCAAGGAACATTAAAACTACTCTTTGCAACACAGGTCAAATTATATTAACAGTAAAGGTTATTATGATCTTTGCTCAAAACTTTAAAACAGTTCAATAACTAATTAGTGCTCTTTGCATGAGTACCAGAATAACATGTTGCAGCATAAATACAAAAATAGTATAATTATATGTACCTAATAATATATATTTTAGCAAAGATTTAAACAAGAAAAACTGCCAAAATATTAGTTTAAATCTTTATACTTTAACAAATCATAAAAAATTAATTGCTCTAATCAAAAACTTATGCTTTTATAAATGAATATGTTTTTTTTTAATTCCATTTATTATTACATATAATGCTAGACATAAGATACTAATTTATAGATAATAACTCGGGTAACTATTAATTATCCCTGATTTTTAGATATTTTTACGAATTTCCCCAACTTTTCCAGATCGATAAAATTCCCCGATTTCCAGGTTCTGTTGCCGCCCTGTACTATTTCATAAATAGTTAATATGTTACCTCATATTTGGGTTATCTATACTAACACATCTGTTAGCATTTAATAACACAGGATGCACATCCACAGTTTACTTAAGTGATGAGTCTTTAAATAATATTCGATAGAAAAATGTAATAAAATATTTATTTCACAATGGAATGTCATCACAGGACACACAACACTTTACAAAAATTGTTACAATAAAATAAATATTTACCACAAATACACATTTCCACAGAATAATAGGAAATTATTTTCCACAAAAATTCCAGTCTTCTGGAAATGACTAAATAATGATTGATGAGTTATGCAAATACTTTACATATCTGAATAATGAAATGCTTGCAAAAGATGTCATACTTTTAAAATTCTGATGCACAGGCTCTACGTAATGCAGATCACTTGTTTAAGAAAATAAAGTGCTTCTTTAAAATATGCATTCAAATGGATACTCAAGATTTTGCCGACAAAATGCTTTTAAAAGAAGACTACTTAAAAAAACTGTCATAAAATTTCACTATACTATTTTATAAAGGAATTCAAAATATAATTGAATACTTCTAAATTATGCTTTTTAATGTAAAGTAAACCTGCCAGAACAACATTAAAATTTATAACAATTTTTGTGCTTTTTTAGAAGAATGTCACATTACATTTCCTACTGAGCAGACTTTTTAATGATTAATCAAGCCAATTTCTCTGCCATACACAAAATTATTTTTAAATCAATATTAGGAAGATTATTTCAGAGTTAAATTGATTACACTATCTTTAAATGTAATCCATGTCACCAGAATGACCACAAAATATATATGATCAAATATTTATTATACAGAATTCAATGAATGTTAACTTAAGAGATGTACCATTTGCAATATTTCCTAAAGATTCTGGTTACTTACTAAACAAGCAAAAGTCATTCAAAAGAATTTTTTAAAGTTACTTCTATCAATTTCACTAATTTTGTTTTCTAATGCCAAGGTTCATTTTACAAAACAATACTATACATATAAATTCACATTAAGTAATTAAATTTCTTTTACTTATTTCAATGCATTCCAGATTTCTTTAGACGCAAGAATGAATAACAAATATACTGTTACAAACAAGAAGAATTTAAAGTTAATAAGTATAAAAATGAGCATTTCAAAAAACATTTTAACAAAATGCATGGAAGCCCTTTGTGGAATGTTAACTCAATACTATCAGAAAGAAATAGCATTTACAGATCATTTAACAGAAGCTTGTAAAACATAGAACTTTGACAAATTATCTTATAAATGAACACAATATTTTGGTTTTAAGTGGAAGATTGAGCAGAGTTGAAACTTGGGGGCATTAAAAGCATGAAACAAACATTATTATTTAACATATTTCAAGATCTTGCAAAAAATTATTCCATTATTAATAGATGTATTTTTTTTTACTAACTCATGTCAATCAAAACACATTTTGACCTAGAATAAAAATGTACTTTAGAACTAAGAAAGACTACAAAAATGTATAAACAGCTAAACAGAACATAAAAGTTTTCAAATACAAAAATTCCCATTATTTTGCATCATTATCATCACCTAATCACAATAATTTAGTATTTCCCCAGTATTTTTTGTATAAAGGAGGCACAATTTTTGTATTTTCCCAGGCCACCATTTTTCAAAGATGGGCCTCTGGAGATTAATCAACCTGTTTCTATAAAATTGTCAATTGTGTTTCAAATTTATATACTTTGCAATTGAAATTAATAATCCTGAATA